>VWZN01016957.1:580120-600095 GCA_013396955.1 Regulus satrapa | reverse complement strand
GGGGGGGGAACCAACCCCATGCATCATCCTTCAGTCTTCCAGACTCTCATTTCCATTTCCTAATGAAAAACGAACGGGCAGGCAACTAAAAGTTTCAAAAACTTTAAAAGGCCATTCAAAACCTGACAGGGGAAAAAAAAAATTATCTCTGCAGCTCTTCAGAAAGTGCTGGGATTTCTAAGCAGATGGTCTGCTTACTTTCCCAAAGTATAAAAATTAAATTGATGTTTCTAAAGCGGCATCCAGGCCTTTAAAGATAATAACCAGACACGGTGTCATTTGCACTGAAGTGCAGAAAACTCTGGTAATGAACTGTGGGAGCAGAGTGGGTCCAGTCCACCTCCTGTGAACCAAAAGATGTACAGTGCTCGAGGTACAGATGGCACAGGCATACTCAGCTGCTCCTATATGTCTTTTGTTTAGTAAATACTATATTTAATAGCCTGCCATTAACTGCTGAACATACTAAGTTAATTTTGCATTTAAATAGTAAAACTTCAAGGAACTTCATAATTGCGTATCCTTTTAGCAAATGACAAGCCATATGCTAGGAAATTTCAAGCCACTAATTAAACAAAACATGCCCAAGCATGTTTTTTAACAAATACTGTACATCGTTATTTAAATTCAGGGCAAATACTGTTCTGAGCACTACAAATAGCTAAAATGGTGTTTAATAAGATACACCATCTGCATTTCAAATTGATGCCACCCACATTTAAATCTCTTGAATAATCCCACTGAACAGTTACTGGGGAACAGAAATGCATTCATGGCTCGTTCCATGAATCCAATCCCACTGTTCTGGGCAATTCTCGTTGGGTTATTAAACTCACTGGGGTACAACTGCCAAAGTGCTGCCTGCCAGCTCCCAGATCACACTCATCCAGAAGTGCATCAACCAAACCAAACTGTCCTTTCAGAGCCCTGGAAAGGGAGTAATCAGAAATAAATCAAAATAAATGTGGATATTTTTTTCTCTTTCACCCCCTGCCTCCATTCTATTTAGCTACTCAGAACTACCAACATATGGAACCCTACAGATTGTGTAATCTCCAGATAACTGCTGGGGCCATCCCTCAGCCATCAGCTGACAGGCAGCACACTGGAAGGGAATGCACAGAATAAACCTCAAAAATGGAAAATTACGGCACTTGGGCGTATTGATGTTTTTCCATCCCTCTCCCCCCAGCCTCCCCAAGAGAACAAGCCTGAAATGCAACAGCTGTTTGGTTTAGCATCCAAACATCCACCATGGACTGGGTTTGCAGGTGTTCAGAGTCCAAAGCACGTTGTCTTGTCTATACCAAGACAGCTGGTGTGAAGTCACAGGCTAATTGTGACAATTCTCCTACCAAGGAGCTACAGGGCGTAGTTATGACAATTAACATGGCAGAAATGGAGCCAGGGGAGGGAGAGACTTCGGCAAAGACATCTGCTGGGAAAATGAAGTCAGTATGTCCCTTTCCTAAATTTTTGTTGTAGTTATTGAGGGTTTTTTTTTTTTAAATTTTTAGGGGGATTTTCTTTTCTGGTCTGCAGCTGATGTTTTCCTGTGGACAATTACACTCTCCCTGAGATTATTTATCAGTACACTGCAAAAACTACTTGCAGCAAAAGCTGTGGGATTGTCTTAAAACCTCCAAGAGCCTGGAAATACAGCCAAGTCTTCCGTTCTACCTGGTTGGGTCAGAAATATATTGAATGACACCCAGAAGATTAAGCCAGAGCTGGTCCTGACACTATAAATAGCAAGGCAAAGCAGCAGCTCAGGGCTTCTGCCTTTCAGCATTAACTGAATTTACTTTTTGGTGATTTAGAAGGGTAGCATAAAGATGAAATGTATCATTTATATCTGTGCTATGAAAGGCTCTAAAACTTGTGTGCAGAGCCCCATTAAGCTGCCTCTCCCCCAGCCTCCGTGGTGGCAAAGGGACCGTATGTTTTCACAGGCATTTGGCCAGCCAGAGACACAGCCACCAGGTCAGTTCTCCCACTTTATGTCCTGTTCTCCATCTGATCCCTTAGGAAATGAGTCTTTGGAACACACTGGGTCTTTTCCCCCCAACAAGGATAAACAAAATGGGCTTCGAGGGCAAAAAATGTGTGGCTTGGTGTGAAATTTTCCCCACCTGCCCTGATGCTTTGAATCATGGGGAATTTTAAGATGTTTTATGACTTTGGTTGAACTGTTTAGATTTGGAGTAGGTGTTAGGAAGAAATTTTTCCCTGTGAGGCTGCTGAGCCCTGGCACAGGGTGCCCAGAGCAGCTGTGGCTGCCCCTGGATCCCTGGCAGTGTCCAAGGCCAGCCAGGATGGGGTTGGAGAAGCCTGGGATGGTGGAAGGTGTCCCTGTCCATGGAAGGGAGTGGAACTGGATGGGTTTTAAGGTCTTTTCCAACCCAAACCCTTCTTTGATTCCACGAACTCTCTTTCCTGATGCTGCAGGGCAGTTCCTCTCTCCCAGCCCTGCACCAGGACTCATCCATTGTGTTTGGTTCTTCTGTGCTTTCTGGTTTTAACTTTGGATTTCCAGAGGACAGAGTTGTTAAAACCACTACTGCCCTTAGGGACTTGTGTCAGTTGCAAGTAATAAACATATTGAGACTTTCCAAATCCATTCCTACCACATTTATTTGTCTCATTTCAGCTTTCAAACACTGCTACTTGTGGTGTCTACCAAATCCCTTATGTGTGCTTTTAATGCACTATTCTGCAAGCCACTCCAAATTTCTGAACCCAACAACAACAGCTCAAGAGACTCCTTTAGAGCCCACAAAACCTTTCTGGGATGTAGACTTTAAACAGCTCAACTGGTTTTAATTTTCCAAACAACAAACCAAACCAAACCTAAACAAACAAAACCAAAACAGAAAAAAAAACCCAAAAACCCAAAACTGAAGTACATGGAAACCACAATGCTGAACCCCTGGCAATGCTCTCAGAAATGGTCCCTCACCACACCTCACTCTGGAAGGGGTTTCCGAAATGCTCAGCTATAGTCTGCTCTTAATAGATTCTTGGGGGAGTTTTCACACTGAATTCATCGAAGTAGAGACTGGCCAGCATTGAGTACTTCTAAAAATCTCATCCCTCTTCTATCAATCCATCCATTTTTAATTAGGAACAAAGGGGGCTACAATTGGTGCTATGGATTAATGGTCTGAAAAAATTCAGTTAAATTTACATAAGCCAAAGAAACTATAATAAAAGCAATAAATCTAGCAGGAATGGTACATTTTGTTTTCTTTCTATATCATTTTTTTTCCCTTTTCTAACATCCCTGAAAAGCAGACAAATAGATATTCTTAATTCCCTTTTTAAAAAAGAATTGCTGAGTTTAGCATGGAGTCCATTTTGACCGCTAAGTTAAGAATCTGGGGTTAATTCTAAAAAGATTTTTAAGTGAAAAAAAGCTTTTAATCTTTACAGTAGTGTGAGCCAACACTCATAGCTAAGAAAGAAAAAAAATATTTAATTATCTGCAATAAATAGAAATAGTTTGAAAAGCAGAAAGGAAGAAGGATAGGCTGCAAAAATATTTAACTTTATCAGCCCATACAGAAATATTTCCTTTCATCATCTCTTTGAGGACCTCAGTTATAGAATCACTGAATGATTTGAGTTGAAAGTGACCTTAAAAATCTTCTAGTTCCAACCCCACGCCATAAGCAGGAACAGCTTCCACTGTACAGGTTGTGCAAACACCATTCAAACTGGTCCATCCAACAATCATTTTGATTTCTTTTCTTTCTTTTTTTTTTTCCTTTTTTTTTTTTTTTTTCCTGGGACCTTTTAGATTCAGGCTGGGTTTTTTGTGAGCTGCCTTCTGAAACCCAGGCTGCTGTTTGCAACTGCTTTTCTAAGGACCATGAAGATGACCAGAGGGATGGAGCACATCTCCTATAAGGAAAGGTTGTGAGTAATGGAATTGGGATCTCTCTCCAGAGAGATCTTCCAGCACCTTCATTGCCTAAAGGGTACAGGAGACCTGGAGAGGGACACCTGGAAAGGGTATGGAATTATACAACAAATGGGAGCACTTTAAAACTGAAAGAGGAAGATTTAGATGGGGTGTTGGGAAGGAATTCTTCCCTCTGAGTGTGGGCAGGCCTGTGAGGGTGCTGAGCCCTGGCACAGGTTGCCCAGAGCAGCTGTGGTTGCCCCTGGATTCCTAGAAGTGTCCAAGGCCAGGCTGGATGGGGCTTGGAGCACCCTGGGATGGTGGAATATATTAATTTCCTTAGCAGGTGCACTGAAAGATTCCAAGCAGCCTGGAATTCACAACATTAGGCAAAACCCACAAATCTTTTTTGCTCTCTGCACAAAACACTGCACCTGGGAACCAAACATTGTTTGCCACATTGTCCCTGACAGCAGCCCCCTCCTGTGAGGACAGTGATCAATCTACACAAGGACATCAAAGACAGAACCTTGGAAAATTGCAAAACAGGTCTTGAAACTTATCTGTGGTGAAAACACATCCACCACTTCTGGATGAAACACATGGAGTCCCAAGTGCTTGGGAGAGCCTGGTTCAAGCTGGGTTTTCCTCCATGGTATTTGCCAGCACATGCTCACATTGAGCCACTTGTCCGTGACATGATGTATTGTCCTGTAATTACTTTTTTTATGCCACGTTCCAGTTCTGAATGTCACACATTTTAATTAGCCACAAGCCCATTAAAATGACGCCTTTTCACTCCATGTGCCCTGGGAAGGCTAGGCTGTTTTAAAGGAGTGATTGGAGCTTGCAAACACAAGCCAGTGATATGACAAAATTAACTGGACTCATTGTTTGTAAAAAGCAAAACCAACAACCCATGAATAATTATTTTTTCCCATTACATGGTATGTTGGGATATCCTTCTGACAAGCCCCTCTCAGGAATTGTACGTGTAAGTATTTTATGGTGTCACTCTTCCTAGGTAGTGTGACATTTTTTTAATAAGTCATCAAGTCACACCTCATGGTTTTCCTATTTAAAGATGAAATGAACCCCTGACACATCCAATAAATCATATCTATTCATGCATGCATCCATAGACTCACTAGATTTTAGGTTTTAATATGATTTTTGTTTGGGGTTACCAAAACAGTGAATGCCAGATTTCTCCATGTTTTCCCAGAGCTGGATTTTTTTACACTGACCTTGAAGTGAGGGAGAGATGGGATGAAGGGAAAAAAGAAAGAGAGGGAAAGCAAGAAGCATGGGGCTGATTACAGGAACAAATGGGACATAACTGAAATTCTCAGGAGAGGAGGTTGTTATAGAGAAGAAATAGATTTGTTCAGCTACCCTCTCTGTTTAGAATCATAATTGTTTGGGTTGGAAGGGACCTTACAGATTATTGTACCACAGGGACACCTTCACTGTTACGTGCTGCTCCAACCCCATCCAGCCTGGCCTTGGACACTGCCAGGGATCCAGGGGCAGCCACAGCTGCTCTGGGCACCCTGTGCCAGGGCCTCCCCACCCTCTCAGGGAAGAATTTATTTCTAATATCTAATCCACACATATTTGCCTTCATAAAGACTCATTTAGTAGGATAATGGATTTTTTCTTAAACAAACAAATGAGTTAACTCCACCCCTATAGATTTTCTCATCTCATAAGAGGAAAAATTCAAGATGAAAGTACTTAAGTTTGGGGATTTGTCTGGAGTTTTTTAAGCAGACATTGTGAATTCCTTACAGGAAGGAAATATTTATCATTAAAAAAAAAGAAAAAGTTTGGTTGACAATGCAGTTGCCATCAGATGAATTTGTCTGGAAATCCCTAATGTGATCTCATGGGACAGAACTGCTGCCAGCACTGTGACTCACAAAAGAAAGTAATGGAGGGGGTACAGCAGAGCAAAAAGAGACCAGGATTCTAGGTGAGTGTTGAGAATTTGTCTGTGCCACAGATCCTAGGGGACACTGCTAACAGAAAAAATGCCGCAAGGGCTGGCAAACAGACCTTTAACCTGAGGGACCAACACTACTGGGGTTTTGTACAGGTGTGGAACTGAACTGAGCAGAGAGAACCATTGAGCAATTTTCTTTTTTCCTTTTTATTAATAAATGTCTCTTTTGTTACAGATATCACTGAACCCCACTGTCACCTTTTCCCTTCCCTTTCAGCCTGATCATCAGCACTGGATGTATGATCTTATCTAACCCCTTAGCTCCAGCAAAGTATGCTGTTAGTATTTTAAATGCCAAGAGAAAATTGATTTCCCCTTTTAAAGAACTGCATTTCTGTGTCGTGGTGATTAGGTGTGAATATTCCAATACCTTTCCCAAATGAAGAGAGCCTCCTGGGGGTGCTTCAAGGGAAGTATTGTACTATAATTATCATTAGATGAGTTCCTCCTCCTCAGTATGGGAGTGAGCAGTCTGCAGTGAGGCAGCCTGTTTACTAAAGGGTTGCTTCAAAATAAATTTTTTTTTTTTTTTTTACAATAACTTGGATGTTTCCTCTGTGGAAGAAACTTGAGAACTGGAAGGATGAGATGCTAATTTACCAACAGAAAGCACCATATAAGTTTTCCTCAAAGTTACTCAGGATTTTGGACAACTCACTAAGTAGCTGCAGCATAAACAGAAAACAAAGGGGAGAGGAGCGTAAGAATTACAAAATACTCACAGCAGGTCATGTTAACCACTTTCCCAGGGCTTGTAGTGCCAGGTCATGAATATAAATGTAAATCCAATTCCATCTCCTGCTTGAGGAGACCTCAGCCCCTACTTTCCTGGAGGACACACACTTTTCCTTGTGTGGCTGCAGTGTGACATATTCCAAGGGAAGGGGAGCCTTCCATGTCTCCTGTTGATGCACTTCCATCTGGCATTGCTAATTACACTTTCACCAGACATGAGGCTTGATTATTAATTGTCCCGGTTGCTAAAATTCATTCTTCTTCCCTGCCTTAGTGAAATGAAGCAGAGATTTAGTGAGCCCAGCTCACACTTGTCTCTACCTCCATGACAGTATTCCCTGGAGCCTGGAGTCTTTGCTTTACATGGATGAGCTGCTTGTTTCAGAGATTGCAGCCTCAGGTGTGTTCTGCAGTCTTGTTTTCTCCCTCAAATCCTCTTGGCAGAGGGTTCATGTTCTGTGCTCAATGGTCCCTGGCCCCAAGAACACAATGGGGCTCCTGTCTCCCAATAGCTGCACCCAGAATGCACAAGCAAACTGGAAAAGCAATAGCTGAAATAATTATGTTCTTTGTAGCCAACCAAAAAAAAAGGATTAAAGGATGTGGAGATGTGGCTTTTCTACACACCAAATCAAAATCAGGGGTGAAATCTCTGCCTCCTCCATGGACCCAGAGTCCGTGTTTGGGCAGCTGGGGCAACAAAACGTCTCCTTTTCTCCAGTTAGGGAGTATGGTCCTTTATTTCTTATTTATTTTTTTCTATCTGATTAGAAATATTCATGCCTTGAATCAGAAATATTTAATCCTTTTTTTTTTTATTCACCAAGAGGTTTTCTTTTCACTTGGCACGAAGTGAACAGGTTCCTGTGGTTCTCATTTATTTCAGTTTTCACCGAATGGATTCTTTTCTCTCCCACTTCACTGCCATTCCCCTCTCCACTCTGGTAGCTGAATCTCAGGTCCCCTCCCTTTGCATTCAGTCCAATGTACCCAGAAGCAATTCAGTCTCAAAGTGGAAGTTACCTCCTGTGCAAGTTCAGCCAGTTCAATTTACAGAAGAACAATAATCCTTGCCTTGGATGCAGTATCAGAACAGTCTGGGAACCTCACCTGGGATTCTGCATGTCCAATGGAGAGCATCAATCTCCACAGGACATTCAGGATAGGATTTCACCAGGCTCGTGTCTGGCAAGATAAGAGATGCATTGGCACCAGATCCTCAGGAGAGGGTTTGTTCCACAGTTATTTCTGGCTTGCCTACTGAGTGGACAAGATGGCACTAAATAGCTGATATTCCACAAATATTTCCCGGAGGAGATGTGGCTGCCAGTGCCTGTCACACACGCAGACAGACACAGCCTCACAGAGTGTGTGAGTATACAAAGAGCCCAAACTTCAGCTGACTGAAGTGCTACAAATCATTACCTGAAGGAGCCCAGCCCCTCATTAAATATCCTGCTTTAGAAGCTGCTCGGGCCAGAGGATTTTGTGCAGAGCATGGATTGTCAGTGTTTCCTGCTCCATGGGGCTTTCTCCCTTTCTTAGCAACCCTGGTGTCACCTGCTCATGACCAGTCTGTGGGCACAGCCCAGGCTGAGCTGAATCCCTCTGGAGAGTCTAAAAGCTCCGTTCTTGGCAGTGGTGTCACTGCTCTTTGAGGTCCCAGGATGGTGGCAGAGGACAACCATGATGATGGGAGCTGTGTGCACACTGTGCCACTGAAGTCAAGGCACCGAGTCCTCTCCCTGCAGACTCCAGAGCTGGAGGCAGATGTCCTCGCTTTTTGTCCCTGAAGACTTCACCCTTCTGTGCAGCCTCAGGGAGTTTGGTCAGAATCCCTCTCACCAGCTTGGGGATGTCTTTTCCTATTTACCAAGACAAGTGTGAACTCTTGACTGGGTAAAATTCAACTCAAGCGAAGAAATTTTCCTTCTGTTGAAAGCAGGAGGAATTTTGCTCTTCATTTAAATGCAACTTCAGACTAAAATCCAGTTCTAATTTAGAGGGAAAAGAAGAAGCGGATGTCCTTGGTTTAAGGACAGTGAATTGAAGTACAGATTAACTTTTAACTGTGGGGAAAGGAGAATTTTAATGGTATGAGGAACTGCCTTCTCTCCTCTTGCATCAACAGGATAGAGGCTTTTCAGCTGATCAATTATGGCAAAGGATATCTGGATTTTTTAAGATGCCACATGCCTTTGGAAAATGACTGGGACAGATGGAAATCTGCAGAGAGACAGGGAGTTGTTCATTTGGAACCAAGAATCATAAAAACATAGAAATATTCTGAGTTGGAAAGAGCCCATCAGGATCATCGAGTCCAACTCCTGGCCCTGTACAGGACACCCCAAGAATCCCACCTGTGTCAGAAAGCATTATCCAAACACTTGAACTGTGTCCATTGTCCTGGGAAGCCTGTTCCAGGCTGAACTGGTCAGCCCTCAAGACTGAAGGAAAGGACAGGCACAGGAGACACAGGCAGAGAGCTTAGCAAGAACCTGAAATATCCCAGGTCAGGACTGGAAGACTGCTGGAGAGAGGCAAGCAGCCCTTAGGAATTTGTTGAAACCCAGAAAACCACTGAGCTGACTGAAATCACAAGGAGAAGCAAGGACACAGTGTCTTCTCTTTCTTTCTCTGCTTTACCAAATTGCCTTGAGTTGTCCTAATTAAAAATGTAATTGTTCTAGTCTGTGTAAAACCCAGATTTGTGAATTTAAAGGGCAGTGTGGTCTTCAAGGGGATATTACAGAATTAACCGGGCACATCCTTGGGAAAGTTGTGCTTGATTTGTGGTCCCAACACAGTAATGAACAAAACCCCACAGCAGCGCCTTCCAAACTCAATCAGTTCTGTGGCCACCAGTAGGATTCAACCTCATTAATCCTGGCTCCAGGCAAGACATCTTTTCTCTAAGCCTCTCTTAGAAGAGATTTCTCAAGCTGGGTTTTGAGGAACACGGTGACAGGTGCCACTGTGCCACTGTGACTGTGAGCTGCAGGACAGGGCGGATGGCTGTTCCTGTCAGCTGCAGCCTGGGACACGAAAATGTTCCCCCAACCGTTCACCTTTCCCTGGGAATGCAAGGAATCACTGCATCCATGGTCCAAGTACTGCCACAGGTCACAGTAACAGTAGCTCAGGGGTCTCAGAGGTGAGTAAGGATTGGAGTATCTCTCAGTGGAGAAAGGCTAGGAGAGTTGAGCCTGATTTGATTTGGTTTATCTCTGTGAGGAATCTTTCAAGGTGGGTAAATAGTTGATGGCTGAATAAAGGAGATGGACGGGGTGGTGTCCAGTAACAGGACAAAAGATGATGGTCATAAATGGAAGTACAATAAACAATATAAATACAAGGTAAAAAACAAAGCAAAGCAAAACAAAACAACAACAAAAAAAAAAAACCCACAAAAACAAACAAACAAAAACCCCAAAAACCAACAAAATAAAACAAAACAAAAAAAAATTTCCTGTCAGGGTGATTGAACATTTCAACAGTCCACAGGTGGACTTTTCATCCTTAGAGATCTCCAAACCCAGCTTGCCTGCATGCTTGCCGGGAGACCTTGCTGTAGCTGGTGGTCCTTTGGTCGTGGGTTATGGAGCAGACAATCTCCAGAGGTCCTTTCTGAGCTCAGGTGTTCTGAGACTCTGTGATACTGTGCTCAGCTGCTTCATGCACCACCCCCAAATAAACCAGCCGCAATAAATGCATTTTGCCAATTACTCTAAATTCCCCCTTCCCCCTCCCCCCCCCAAAAAAAAAAAAAAAAAACAAACCCTCAAAACAAAGAGGAGTCTGTGACCTTCTATGTAATTAAAATTACTTCCTTAATGGAAGCACTTATTATACTAAATCAGGAAACCTTGACCTCTCTTTCCACTGATCAGGATTTTATGGATCTAAAGACCAGTCTTTTCTGTCTGATCTTGCACCCTCCCCCCTCCCTTCTGCTTATGGAAGAAGATGAATCTTTCCATCTGTGAATTACCCAATATGCATTATTCATGGAGCACTTTTATCAGCCCTATTAGCTGCACATGAATCCAGGTAAATGTCAAGTCATCTTTGTTAATCCTTCATTCAGGCTCTTGGAAGTGATACCGCCCTGAGTGGAAATGCATTTGACCTCCCAGAGTATTCACTTTGCCAGAGTCACATTTTGATGAGAAAGTCTAAGTGGTTCTCTGTGGCACAATCTGGACTCTTGCTTTTCTGAATAATTGGTAGCAGGAGGTGGCCTTGCTGTTTGCATGCTTCCTTCTGGATCCATATTTAAAATGGAGGGGGAAAAAAATGACCTTTTAGCTCATCTCATGTCCATTTGTGTAATGCCTTGCCTGGTGCGGGTGCCCTGCTTTCTGTCAAGCTTTAAGAGTTGCATGCTTTGCATTTCTCCTCTGCTCTAGGAGATGACTCATTGTCTTACACGCTGAAGATTTTTCCTGGGAACCACATATCCAAGGAAACTGCCTTTTCACTCTAACCCCCAAACAAACTCTATGACTTTAACATGTTCAGTGTAATAGGTTTCATATTTTGCCACTTGCTGGTACCTGACACAACAGCTTTACTTCCACAAAGACTCAAATTCTTTGGAAAGGGATTTCAGCCAAAAAAAAATTGAATTCAGGGACATTAGTGGGAATTTTCACATATCTGTGTTACCCTTCAAGACCATAACCCTGCAATTCCAATGTTTTTATATTTTGCAGCATGTTTAGTCACAAATGCTTTCCCTCCATCCCTGTGGATATTGAATTTCTGCCTGGATGCTGACACAGTTTCCAGAGGTGGGCTGGAACATCCTTGTGGTGAGGACACTGGCTGCATATATGGGACACTGGAGACTGGGTGGCATCAGATCTGGGCCATGGGATGAGGAATGTGTGAGTGCTCCATTCAGCAAATGCCTGAGAAGTAGAACTAGTTTTCATGATCCTAACTTATGAGCTAGGAATTTGTTTTCCATCCTCTGGTCTGTTTTGTGCCTTGCAATGTAGTCTGATGTGGAAATATCCATATTCATGCCATGATAACTTAAAGTAGCCAACTTTGAGAAGTCCTCACCGTATTTCAACCTGCCCAGTCACAAACTAGGTCTCTAATTTGGTTTGTAGTGTCTGTGGAGACACCAAGACTCACCTGATGGTCCCTCTCACAGAGTTTCTGTGCTTGGTGTGCTCAAGCTTACTGCTCCATTAATACCTTGCCCAAGGCCTTGGGGAGTTTGTGGTGGAGCAGAAACACAAATGCTGGGCATTTGTGCCCAAATCCTTAATCCAACCTTCCCACGTGCACTGCAGTTGTCTTGCAGCCTCGCACTACACTGAATATAAAAGAATTAAAAGTGCCAGAAAATCTGCCTTCAATTTCCAGGTTTTCCTGTTTTCTCTCTGTGCATCCCCCTTGTTGATCCCCCATGCAAAGCATAGAGCAAATGGAGGCTGATGCCAGCTGGAGGATTTCTGCAGTACAGACATTAAATGATGCTGCCCCTTGGTATCCTTCTCTTTCCTAATCCTTTTCTAATCTGCTGGCGAGGAAGGCAGGACCATGTCAGAGCTCCAGCTGCCCTTCTTGGATGGATGCAGAGACACACAAGTTTGCACATAGGTTATCCCGCTTCTGCCAGCTCCACAATGATCACAAAATTTACCATTTAAAATAAAAGTGGTGGAAGCACAACCCTTGAAGAATAGTGCAAAAAACTTGCAGATATACAGTGGGCAGCTAAGGTGTCTGGAGTGGGTTTGAACCCTTCCTATCAAAGAGGTTATGAAGCAGGAAAACAATCAGAGTATAATAAATGAAATCTACTCATTTCACACTCTTTTCAGCTGGCATTTAAAACTCACCATCTCAGCTTCCTGGCTGCAGGAATCTGGATTAGCTTCTCTGTAAAGCAGCATGGCTGTCTCAGGATGAAACAAAGCCTTTTTTAGAAATCCATACACTCTGCACAGCAGAAAGCCTCTCCCATAAGGTTTAAATAATTATTTTAAAAGTTGTTGTGAAGTACCCAGCCTGAGCGAGCACAGGATGTAATGGGACAACCCTAATTTACATCAGTGCAGAGATAAACTAAACCCTTGTGCACAGTGGCTGGAAAGTGGCCCGGAAGAAAAGGCCACTGGACATGGCACTCAGTGCTCTGGGTTGAGTGGCAAGGTGGTGTTCTGCCAGAAGTTGGACTCAGTGATTGTGGACGTCCTTTCCAAAGGTGGTGATTCTCAAGAGATTCACAGGAAGAAGTGTCCTGCATTGAGGATAGCTAAATATGAAAAACCCACCTCTCATTTTGCACAGCTCTAAGCCACAAGCTCCCAGAGCGAAGGACCCTCTGAGAAAGCAGGATGACATGCATGCCTGCTCTCAAGCTCTTCCCAGGATCCCAGGGTTTCTTGCTGTCTGAAAGAGGATGCTGGTCAGGGAGGACTTTTCATCTGACACAGCACAGTCATTCTCAGTCTCCTGTCACTGGTGAACTGTGCAGAAATAACCAAAGAGAAAAAACCTTGATGGCAAGTTTGAGCTTGAGCAGTTGTGGGAAAAAAACACCAAGACCACAACCTTGTGACTCTGTGGCTTTGGCAGCATCTCAGACATGGCATAGCCCTGAGCTGGGGCAGCTGGAGTGAAGGGAGCTCTCACCTGGTGATGTCCCCGCCCACAGCTGGGGGTTGGAATTGAATGATGTGTAAAGTTGCTTTCCACCCAAACCTTTCTGTGATTGTGTGTTACATGCATGGTGGAAACAGAAAGCATTATTAAACCTTTCTCTTGGAGAGAGCCTGGAAATTCTCTGGTGAGAGCAAAAACTACCTTCTCTCAGGAATGAGGATTTGAGGTAGATTTCCTTACAACCATTGTCAACTCTGGTAACCCTCAGATTAAAAACAAACAAACAAACAAAACAAAACAAACCCAGCATTGGAATCTCTGTCCTTTTTCCAGTTGGAAAGGACATGAACATTTCTCCTGGCTTTCCACTTCTCTGTTGGTCTTGCCTTCCTTTTGCTAGTTAAAAAAATTTACATTAAACAATTTATGGCTGGACCTTTCCTCTTCCTTAAAACACATAGAGCAATAATAAGGTACTGTAAACCCTCTCCTGCCTTCAGTGGCCCACCAGGAATGTCAGTGCTATGGTGGCTTGTATTTTGGTGCCAGGAGTTTCAATTTCCCACTGCAGAAAGCCCTAGTTTATTATCCATGCTTCATGGATGAGAAATGAGAATTCTGATAACCAAAAACCATGCAGGGGAGGGGAGAAGGCAGGAAACCGAGTCTCCTTTCCAAGAGAAATAACAGACTCTCAGAACGAAGCAACCAAATGTGGCTGTTAGGATACACAGACCACAACCCAAAAGATACACACACACAATTTTTTAGCTCTGTCAGAATCTAGATAAGCCTATCTGTTAACAGCAGCAGCTGATCCAATGACATGTGCAAAACTCAAATCCTCCAAATATGAGATTACATTTTATATTCAGGAAGCATCTTTCCCTGAGGATAGCATAACATCTTGAAAACTATTAAATATTAACTTGATGTTAAACTAGCCCACTGCATGTGTGATGTGCAAGGGGGAAGTAACTATATTTTTTTTATGAGACACCTAAAAGCAGGGACAGAGTGATCCATGGCAGTAGATTATGCCACCTATCTACTGTAAATGCTAAAAACTATCAAATGGGGTAATAGTCTCTGTGTCAGCACATAACTGACAGAATGTGAACAAGGGTGACAGAATGTGAACAAAGCTAAAGTGGAAAGTTGCAGGGAAATAGTGAAGAAATTGGCAAAAGGCTTGAATGTCTCCCACCTCTGACCTTACACCCCATGGTATTGTGTGCAGGTTGCTCAGTCTCTCCATGCCTGTTTTCCATCCCTGAAACAGGAATATAATTTTTATTTTCTTTGCCCATCTTACCTATTCATGCTACAAGCCCCCAGGAAGGGAAGTGGTTATTATTTTGAGTTTGCAAAGTGCACAGTATGGAAAAGCCCCAGGCTCCAAATGCTACACCAGTGTGAGCAATAATGAGACTCAGATACTTCTTTGCTTCTCACTGCACAGCACTGGCCACAACACAGGAAATAATGTCTGTTTGCTACCTCTAACAGGTGGAAGACTCTCCCTTCTTTCCCAAAAGACTTTGTCAGTAATCAGGATGGAAAGCTTTCCTGATGGAAGGCTCGTCCACCTGGCAGAAAGACACAGTTATATCCAATCCTGAAGCCAAACCATCAATACCTGATGGATGAGCCCGTGTCCCTTGGGTGTGGGAAGCTCCAGGAGCTCACACACAGGTCAGTCCATGGAGCAGCCAGGGGATTATCCAGGACAGAAAATCCAGGGAAAGGAGATGCTTGCAGGCTGGTGTTTCACAAAGATAACAAACGTTTGCTGCCTCCAGATTGGGAGGGTTGCAACCTGCTCCACAGAGAGGAAAAAGACCATCTTTTAGCCTGTCAGCAGCATGGAGACAGATGGTCTTTTATGCACTAATCTTTTTCTACACCCCTAGAAAATTAAAGGATTTTGTCAGTGAGAAACTACATGGCCAAACTCGCTTAGAAGGACGTATTGCAAAACGATTTGGGTCATTATGGATTAGGCAAGATTCCCACTTCTCTGGGAAACTAAACATCCCTTTTAAAAAGAGCTGTGTCAGACACAATCCTCTTTGATACACTCTGTCCTGCCTTGGCACCTCACACGGGACTCTGTACAGAGAGCCTGAGCCTCCTCTCGCCCATCAGTGACCATCCAGGTAACGTAGTAATTGGGAAGACACATTGGGATGTGTCCCCCACAGAGGTCCCTGATGGGATTGTTCTTTAGGAGCAAATACTACTCAAGGAGCAAATACTACTCAAGGGATAATAATATGCATATTATCTATAAACTTGACCAGCAGCCTCTAATTTTCCCTTTTTTTTCTTCTGTCTCCTCTTCCCTGCTGAGCTCTAAAAGGCATTGGAAGTCAAGTGTCCAGAGGTAAAAAGCTAAAGCACAAGAGTGTGTTGGCCAACTTGTGTTATTTTCTTCTCCCAGGTGCTCCCTGTCATAAGTTTCATTTATGCCACTTGAAATCCCATTGTTGTTAATCCCACTCATAAAGGGAAAGGAAATATTAGAGTTGAGTGAATAATTTTGTGGTGATCGACATTATCCAGTGAATTCACTGTACTTCACAGCCACCTCCTCTGAAATTTAATGATGGAGTCATGGAATTATTAGGGTTGGGAGAGACCGTAAGCCTGATTTAATTCCAGCAGGGACACTTTCCACTAGACCAGGTTGCTCTCCGCCCCATTCAGCCCAACTTTGCCACAGCTTCTCTGAACAGCATCAGGTGTCATACACTGATCAGGAATATTAAAATGTAATCTCAGTTGTGCACTTATCACTGGCTCTAAAATGGCCTTCATTCACATCTGGATGACCACAGCCAGCCAAACAGTCAATTTCTACCATCCACTGCCACAGGTCACTTTATTAATCCTTTTTGATCTGTGTGTTTTTCACAAGCTTCATAGAAAGCCAGAGGGTTTTCTGGAGTCATCTAACTTAAGATTTCCAATTTTCACCTGTTTTTTCCTGAGTAAATTCAGTGACTTCTGTTGAATTAAGTGGATGTGGTTCCTGGGAGTGCAATGAAGTGAGGATGAAGGAAGTTGTCCTCTGAGCAGAGGAGGTAAAAACACAACTCTGTTCCAGGTTTGTGCCTTCACTACATCAATTCCAGCTCTCCCTCTGAGACTGTCACTTGACCCTCTTGCTGGGTGAGAAGCAAGGTGTGTTATCCCTGTTTCAGAGAGATGCCTGCCAACCAGTGGGCTGGCCAGCTGCCACCAGATAAATTGTCTAATGTCAGTTCTTCCTGTCTTTTCAATTCAGAGAGTGATAATTCCCTTCACCACCCTGGGGATATTGAATTCTCTCTGAATCTCCTACCTCCTCCCCTTCCAATCTCTTTTGGGAGTGACCGAGTTGGAAAAAGCCAGGAAAGGATGGAGGGAGGAGCAGGAGCAGAGCTGGGTTTGTAGACATAAGATCAGGCAGCCGTGTCTTCTTAGGAAGCTAATAATGAATGCAAACATGACTGAAGGAGGAGTGAGTCCAGTTAATGGGAGAATGTTTATCTTTATTCATTAAGATCTAGTTGGGAAAATAAATCACACAAAGAAATAAAGCCCATCTCTATTATATTCATTTGTATTCTCAAGCAATAGGGCTTTGGGACTGATCCTCAGCCAGGGTCAGTACCTGACACTATTCCTATTAAATTTATATTTATGTCTCAGTACAATAAATGAAGATGGAATCCTTGCTGAACTACAGATTAAAAAGCCCACATGTAGATATTTAGATCTCTTTTTTTTAAAATCTCTTTCTAGTAAGTATTTGGGAATTCTGATTGTCCTAGGTTTAAGCCTTATGTATATAGTTTTAGGTATTTTTGAGAGCTCTACACTGGTACCAGCCACCCCACAGTTCCAATGCTTGTTACAAGCTCTCCTTTAAGAGTTCAATATTTGCTGTGGATTCATTCCTGTTTTGCCTTCCCCTGTGAGACACCAGCTTTTCTTCCCACATTCTGTTTTCACAAGCCCTGCAGTAGCATTGTCAGAAGCACTTGCACTTCACTGAGATGGAGGAAAGAACTGTGATTATCAAATAATTTACAGAAAATAATCAGATAGAGACTAAGCTATTTTACTGGCAGACTAAACTCAAAATCATGGCAAACCCTGCAGAACAGGAAGGGAGGAAGTTGGAAGGAGACACAAGTGAGTCCTTATGAAAGGGTAGAAAACCAGTTCCAACATCTCTATATAGAGTGTTCTTTCTAGAAAGGGGCATTTTGGTGTTTGACAGTATTGCTCAAGGCCTACATGGGAAACAGGGCCTGAACTGGAGGCAGTGTCTCATCTGAAATGGAGGCAATGAATTTGGGATTGTCAGGAGCTGCTCCATGACCCAATACACTCAATAGGGCAGCACCATCACGATCACAGAAAAATAGAAACTCCAGAGCTGGAAGGGAACCACAAGGAGCACTGATCCAGCTCCTGACCCCACACAGGACAACGCCAACAATCCCACCTTGGGCATCCCTGGCAGCTCTGTCCAAACCCTCCTGGAGCTCTGGCAGCCTCGGGGCTGTGCCCATTCCCTGGGGAGCCTGGGCAGTGCCAGCACCCTCTGGGGGAAGAGCCTTTCCCTGAAACCCATACACAGCTCCAGCCCTTCCCTGGGATCCTCTCACTGACCACCAGAGAGAAGCCTGTTGGATGAGAGAAAGAAAACTGACATTTTATCAGCTGTGTTTGTGGTACTTCTTTTTTTAGAAAGCTTCAAGAAGAGTTAAACTCTAACCAGCCCTGACTCTAACAGAGGACGTGTTTTACAACATCCCTTTCTCTGAGGAACAATGACTTGCAGAGGTAAAGAGTTTTTCCTCTGCATTAGGTTGCTGCACTGATGTAACTCTGTTCCCTGCATCTGTGCTGCATAAAGCATAAACCCACATTACAGAGTTGTGCTGCAGCAGTGAGAAAGTGGTTCCATTCCAGGATCTTGATACCCCCAAGAAATGAGGCTTCTACTGCAGCGGCCACATAGGAGTAGCCGTTTCCTTCCTGAAAAGGTAAATTTTTGGTGACCAGCAATTTTGATCTCTGAGGAGCAAAGGCAACTCATACTCAAACATGAAAAGATGAACTGCAGCTGTAGCAGTCCAAGCAGTGACAACCCCAAGATTATTTCAACAAAAAGGCAGGAATTTTTTTCAGGACATGGTGGTCTGTAAGCACAGCAGCGCATCACTGCATAGATTAATTACACGGCATTTACCAATTTTTTTCTTTTTTTTCTTGGTTAATATTTGTTTAAAGCAAGCCAACTATGCAATATATGATTTATATATTATGTTACCTATCCAAATTATTGGTTTCATTTTTAAAGGGGTGAGAAGACATACCTGAGTTCTCAGCTGAGACCTGGTTTAAAAAAAAAAAAAAAAAAAAGATAGATACAACCTAAATTCCTGCTTTCAGTTCAGAAATGAAGTAGGATTTTTCAATCAGCCTTGCTGCAAAATCAGAATAGCAGCAAATGCCCCATTGTGTGGTGTGCATTGACAGGAAAATCCCGGAGATAAAATCCTGCTTTGTGACTTATTCACAAAAGGGAGAAACTGTAGAATCACATGATTTTTAATTTTAAAGTGCTGGAGAATTTGAACAATAAGTGTTAGATTATAATGCATCTGAAAAGGTGTTGCTATAAATGAAGGCACTGTGGGAAAATTTCCCCTGACTGCTAGGGAAGGGAATCAGCCCCGAAAAATGTCCACAATATGTCTGCCTAAACTCTCCAACTCAGCTATTCATTTAATTTTTTTTTTCTGCCTTAACAATGCTGAGGTTTCTCTTTTACCTTCAAATTGCCCTAGAAACTTTAATCATTGCAGGAGTTACAATAACCATTTCAAATTAGTGCTGTAATTCAGAGCTTACAGGTTTGCAGCAAACATTATCACTTCCCCTGAAACGAAAACTGCACAGCCTTAAGTGTAAGGTTGATCTCATTTTTTTCTGAAATTAACTGCAGAAAATTTGACTTATATTTACGAAGACATCGGTCAAGTTAATTGTCTTGTTGCCTAGCAAGAGAGAAGGAGAACTCAATAGGGCTACTGGAGTAGCAGCTACCTATGGTTAATAAAGATTTTGAAATCCTGGTTTGTTTAGACCCATGCAGCTTCAGAAATATGATTTCCCATAGCCTGCAGAGCTGCAGGAACAATGACTTGTTTCCAAAACTTCTGCAGATGAACAATGAAGTCTTGGCAATTAACTCCAAAGGCAGGTAAAGGCAACAGAAAAAGTAACACAAAAAACTCTGCAGGCTGAAGATTTCCAGTCTGTGTCTCCTTCGTTTACTCAGAACAAGGTGCATAAACACCAGATGAGGTTTGTTTTTTGGGGTTTGTTTGTTTGTTTGTTGTTTGCCTGGGGGGTTTGTTTGTTTGTTTGTTTTTGATGGGTTTTCTTTTAACGAAAGAGGAAATCACATGTTTTAATATATAAGCTTATTTCTAAAGGGATCAAAGGGACAATCCCTACATGGAGCATTATGAGTCAGACATCTAGTTAGCTTTAAGGATTTGGTTCTTGCTGATACAGATATTTTACTGCTTGTAGTAGTTTAGCGGTGTCAATAAATAAAGGGGGTGCTGGTTTGGGGGTTTTGGCTTGGTTTTAGTTTGGTAGGGGGGTTTCTTTGATTGTTGGGGGTTCTTTTTTGGGGG
>VWZN01016957.1:531285-577489 GCA_013396955.1 Regulus satrapa | reverse complement strand
AAAAAATCTCTCACATATCTGTGATCTAATTCCAGCAGGATAGATCCATCTAATTCACGTGTTGGCATCAGAATTATATTTCTACCATAGAATTAACCACTCAATCACCAAATAATACAGTGCAACACAATATAGCTGACGTTTTTAACACATATCCTTTTTATTTCAGATAAACCTAATTGCACCGTGCTGTACCCTTTCAAGACACCCAGTAGGATTTTATTCTCCTAAGCACAATGCTCTGAAAGAAGGCTGACCTGAGGTCTACAAAATCTCACCAGAATTTCAACAGCCACACAACTGCCTGCATTCTCCCCTGATACTAAGCTTACCTTTCTTGTACCATTTGTCATCATTTCCTGACAGAAGGGGAAAAAAAAAAAAAGAAATTCACTTGGGAATTTATATTAAAAAAGCATGGATTTATCAGTCTAAAATTAACTTATCAGATTGATTTCTATGCCACTCTACACGGGCAGATAAAACCAATTGGTCTTACCTTGTTATCTGTTGAGGTCACGCCCTCCTAAAAGGCACCAGTCTGGTCAGGCATGATTTGGTGATGCCCTCAAATGTTGGGCCATCTCAAATTCCTTCCTTGTCTTGCCTTAGCATTGCTTCCATGAGAATCTGCTCCATGATCTCCCCAGCACACAGGAGGGGCTCACTGGTCTGTAGTTCCTTGTGTTTTCCTCTCTACCCTTTAAAAATAATCTGATTTTCACCTTCTGGTAGCTGCTTTGGCACTTTAGCCCTCAGTACACAGATTAGAGATGAGAAAAGAGACCTCAGCCCTGTCTTGAAAGCCTCCGAGTCCCTTTCAGGTTATCTCAGGTTTGGCAACTACCCATATTCAGAATTCCACCATTCATGCCTTAAGAATCAATGCTGAACTCTGCAAGCATGAATAAACTGCTCTGAAAACCAGCAAAGGAAGAGAAGTGCCTCTTCTTTTACAAGTATCTCCCTGTCATTCGGGTTGTGGGATGGTCTCCACCAATTATAGAAGGATCCTACATTTTGGAATCCTTGTGAAGTCTGGGAGGCTGAAGCTGGGTCTCTCTCTAGCAGCTCAACAGCAGCTGAGGATCTGGCTGCTCCCCTGCAGTGTTGCACTCCTGGAAATGTGGAAAAGGTCAACCCTCACCTCAGTCCTTCTCTACTTCTTTTTGTTTCATCCATTCTTATCTGCCTTTTTATCTGGATTTCCTTTTATTCCATTTCTACTGCAAGACTCAGCTGCTCTGTTGGCTGCAGTCGAGGAAAATCCTTATGATGACACAGTCAAAGAGATTTGACACTGCAACAGTAAGGGCAGCGTCTGGGAAGGGCAGAGAGAGGCAGCACAGATCCTGGATGTCAGATAACACTCACTAAGGGTAGAGTTTGACATCACTTTAGCATGTTTTTTGTCTTTCAAAGCAAGCTTTGCCCTCCACTTCAGCCTGTGTTTCATATGATGAACAATCTGATCTATCTGTGCTTTCAAATTTTCTCATTAATAAACCCTTGTGGCTTCCTCTTTTCATTTCACTCCAGCTCCCACTTTATCACCATCCTTTCAACTCAAAAAAGTAGAGACAAAACTGTTGCTTAACTCTTGAGAACTGTTGCCTTCTTTTCTCCTCGTCTGTAGTCATATATTAACTCCCACATTCATTAAGATAAGGATTTTAAAACATGCAGCCTTAATTGCACCTTCTTTCACAGTTGAGTGTCCGAGTCAGTGCATTTTCAGAAAGATGAGCTGCTGAGAGTTTAGATCAAGTAGTTACTTATCCTTGTCATTAAACCCCATTGTTTAGGGCGTTTTTAATCTTGGACTGCATTTTGCATAAGCAATTATGACCCGAGGCCAAACTTTACAACAGCGATGCACCAAACTTGGCACCAGTCCTGTATTTAGCACACGGATAAAATGATCCTTTTTTTCAACGTTGTTGAAGACCCTTAAATTCTAGTGCTGTTTCTGGGATCTCCATATGCTAATTAAAACAAAAATTCACGCAGTGTTTAGATAGGCAGACTAAGGTACCTCATTTCTGTTGCTAAATCCAAACCCAAACATTCATTTTTTAAAAATCTCTTTTTATTTTTTAAGTACCTTGCTAGTGCATAGTGAATAATTCGATGAAAATGGAGGCTTTTATTCAATTTGCATTCATACAATTTGCCCAGTTTGTATCTTTTTCAAGCCTCTGTATAATTGCCTACGCTTTATTCCTTCCCTGCAGCTGTGTTCCTGAATGTATTTCATGGATTGTTGAAGTGCATTCCCAAAATGTTCTCTAAGGATGTTCAATCTTACTTAAGCAATGAATTTTTATTTTTTCTTCACTGAGTCATGGTTATATTGGACAAGCAGGTATCTATTTGTCAAGATGTCTTGATTTCTTAACACTTTTGAGCTTTTGGGTCATCCATTTCATCAGCTGCTGACATCTGGACTATGGTAAACCCCAGAAAAAGGAAATTACAGTGACATTCACATCTTCTTAGGCCTTGTTAATGCTCTTGAGCACAGTCCTTCTTGCAAAGAGTGCACTTCTGAGACACTTATTTATAAAGAATAATCAGTCCAAAAGCCCTCTTTACTGCCATGACTTTCAAGACACTTACAATGCAGCACATTTTCTTGTCAGAGAATCACAGAATTGTGGAACAGTTTGAGGTGGAAGGGGTCTTAAAAACCACCCACCTGCCATAGGCAGGGACACCTTCCACCAGCCCAGGCTGATCCCAGCCCCATCCAGCCTGGCCTGGGACACTTCCCGGGATCCAGGGACAGCCTCAGCTTCTCTGGGCACTCTGTGCCAGGGTTTCAGCACCCTCACAGGGAAGAATTATTTTTTAATATCTCATCTAAACCTACCGTCTGTCAGTGCGAGGCCATTCCCCAATGTCCTGCCACTCCAGGCCCTTGCCTACTGTGTCTCTCCATATTTCCTGTAAGCTCCTTTCAGGCACTGGAAGACCTGAGTGAGGTTACCCCAGAGCCTTCTCTTCTCCAGGGTGAACAATTCCAGCTCTCCCAGCACAGCTGCTCCATCCGTCTGATCATCCTGGTGCCTCCTCTGGGCTCTCTCCAGCAGCTCCAGGTCCTTGTGCTGTTGGAGCCCAGGGCTGGGGCAGCTCTGCAGGTGGGATCTCACCTGGATGAGGCAGGATCCCCCTTTCCTGCTGCCCATGCTGGGGGATCAGCCCAGGGCACGGAGGGCTCTGGGCAGTGAGTGCACATGGCTGGGTCATGTCCAGCCTCCTGTCCTGCCGTGGCATTTTTGGCTTCAACACTCAGGGAAAAAAAAACACCAGTTGTGCCTTTTGGGTTTAATCTTGTTCAGATTTCTTAGCCATGAGTTATGAGCAGATTAAGGGCACTTCTACTTTTCCAAGGTTCCAATGTTCTTAGGGACTTACCCAACCCAGAACCTGTACGTTTGCTATTGGCTGTAGTTAAAATATCACTGGCTGAGCTCAAATTAGCACATAGAAGCCACAATAAATATGTTTAGATATTTTATTTAAGGGAAAGTAAATGAATACGTTGCAAGCATTTAAACCTCCAGCCTCTTTCTTTTAGCCTGACCAGAGCAGTAAAATAAAATCCCAAATCCCCATCATAGAATGCAAACACTTTTATACAAAAGTGTTTCTGTGTGATGTTTTGTTCTGAAGGCACTTATGTCTGTGACTTTCATAAATGCCATTTTTCCCTTAGGACAACTGGCTTATATCAGCCAGCAAAGATCCTCAAGGAAGCATTTATCCAGTGAGCTCTGCCTGTGACCTTCTTATCTCACATGGCTTCATGCATCTTCCTGCCACATCCAGCAGCTGAAGACTGTACATCATCCAATATTCCAGCCAGCCACCAGCAGAAACTTTTTATCAGATGGAGACTGGGCCAATATCCAGGATATTTGCAATGCACCCTTGGTGCGAAGGGATTGTATCAGCAGGGGAATCAGAACATCCTTATTGTTTAAAACAACCTGTGAATATTAGGACAGCTTGTTCACCAGCAGCACCGTGCCCCCATTCCAGTGACAGGTTTTGTTCTGTTATCTTTAGGTCCCAGCTGGATTTTCAGAGCTGAGTGTTGACAGAGTATTAACTTTGTTATGCTTTTCAAGTTAACTGCAGAAACTCGACAAGGAGAATTTGGGGGGTGTTAATGCAATGTTCTTTGCATTGTTACACTCGCATTTATTTTATTATCAGCCTTAAAGAAAGATTATTTCAATGCACAGCAGCAGAGAGAAAGTTGGCAGACCTAAGGGAGGATCACAGTGAACAGAAAACAAATGTACTGGTGGGACAGAAGGGTCCAGAGGTGACTTGTGCAGATCTGAGCCAGGTTTGAGTATACACAAAAAGCACCTCAAAAATCTTTCATCCACTTTTCCAACCAACCAAGCTGCAAAAATATTTTCTTCTTCACTCAGCAGCCTGGAAAGGATCTGATTGCTTCTGAAATTAGGTGCTCAAGGGCTTTCTCACACTCATCTGAGGCAGTGGATAAGACTCCTGTTCTCCACAGCAGTGGGACCCCAGTCAGATTTTTTTTTCCTGCGGTATGCTTGCAATGTTTTGTCTGAGTTTTAGCCATGTTAAGGGGAGCTGTAGAAATCCTACAGCTCTACTGATGCTTTAGGCACTACTTCAGATAAGGGTAAAAGAGCCAGAAGTGAAATCCAATCCACAAATCACATTTTCTTATCACAATCTTAACTTATTTTTTGACCGCTAATGCAGAAAAAAAAAAGGTAATATTTTTGCTGTCTGTGAGAATAACCATAGGTCTCTGAGTTCACATTATGCGCCTTAATCATTCCAACAGCCAGTGTGATTTAAGAATGACCTGGAGCAGGACAATATTTGAAAATTATGTCCCTCGTAACAGGGATGTTCATCCACACCAGAACCTGGTATGGATGGTATTTTTTTATCTCCACCGCAGGGTAGAGTTTAACTTTGCATCACTCCCACATGACAGGACAGGACATTCTGCTAGATGTTCTTGAACTTCATTTCCTCTCTGCTAAGATCTCACTGCCTTACCTATTGCAGGTTCAAGGGGAAAAAACCCAAAGAGGACAACATTTACAGCCCTTCCGGCTCCAGGAATGCAGAAAAAAATTTAAAATTTGTATCTGTGAAGCAGTCTGTAGATTGATTCACAGACTGTCCTGCTGAGAGAATCAGAGGAAGGGAAAGCTCTCCTTTGACTACCAAAAACAGCAGAAAACCTTGAGAATTTACAGCAAAGACTACTCATTTGTGTAGATGCCTCTGAAAGCTCAGTGCTGGACTGGAGGTCATTGTCTGGGTTCTTAGTAGTCAATGGAAAAGGAATTTGGCACCTGTGGAAGTACCATTGATCCTATCCTGAGATATTGATTTCAAATAGGTGGGATGTTTTCTCACTGACTGCAGATAGGGGTTATACAAAAAGCTACAGAATGGCTATTTCAGTACCTGTATTTCAGTATTTACGCATGCCTGTGTAATCGACTGTCTGATGGCCTGGCAGGGCAGTCCTGCACCATCTGTGAAGGTGGATTAAAATAAAAGACTGGAAATCTTTTCACCCATTGAATGACTTCTGTTGGCTTTGAGTCAAGCCTTGAGCTTAAATAGAACTGGATCCATTTGGAGGAAAAAAAAAATCCAATGTATCATCCAATCAGTAAAAGTGGCAGAACAGACAAAGAGGGAAAGAGCAGCAGCAAATCCTCAGCAATTCCTTCTGCCACACCTAAAACAGATGAGTAGAACCAGCTGTGAAAAGGGAATTTCAGTATTCCTCGTGATTCTATGAATTTTGAGCTGAGGATGGTCAAGCTCCGTGGGAGGTGTTTTCTTTCCATATGTTTTTTAAATCCTATTTGATTTGATTTTGTATAGCTCTTCTATTTCTGTCCAAGTTGCTTGGGGTTTTTTTGATTGAAAGTACTTGTGCTTTGGCAGAAACTTCCTAAGGAAGAGAGAACAAAATTCATAGAAAATTAACTCAGCACTGCTCAGTACCTGGCAGGATGAGGAAAATTAAAAGGTGGGTTTGCAATACCTGCATTTACCTTTGTGTGTTTGCATTCCTAAGAAATGACCACCTCAGCTTTAAGACACACTCATTGCTCCCAGGCCATCACAGGTTTACTCATCCTGGTAGGGATGGTGAGGGATCCATGTCCACAGTTTCCACACTTTCTGGCCTGTGCCTCTTTCTGTGGCACCTAAAAACTTCTTATTACTCACTTGAAGAAGGGAGGGCAGATGGTGAGGGATGAAAAACAAAAGACAAAGAGTAGAAATGGGCTCAAACTTCCTCTGGAGCTGTTTTTCCCACTGTGAAGACGCATTGGAACAGATGGTTTCATTAAGAGCCTGATCCAAAGATGATGAAAGACTAGAAGCCCTTCCCTTGGTTTTGATGAACTTTTCACTGTTTCTGGAAGACTGGACCTCAATCAGAAGGGCCCCAGTGTGGGTTTCCAGTATGATACTTTTTTTTTTTTTTTTTTTTTCTGGGGAGGAGAGAGGTTTACATGGATCTAGATGAATCCCTATATCCCATAACCCCAAAGTTATGAGTTAAACGTGCACTGAATTGAGGGAGCTTATAAAGCTTTGTAAATAACTCCTCTGGAAGTGTGACTGTGGCCGCAGCACTCGTGGCACCTCTGAGCTGGAGGGCAGCCCTTCTCACTCACTGTTGTTTGAATAATTTGAAAATCTCTCACCCGTTGCTATTTCATGGCCAGAGCCACAATCCTCCCCTGAGCCGCAGCCTGGGCTGAGGATGCTTCATTTCCATTTAATAGGATGAGAACCATGTGGCTGTGAATCATCTGCTGCTGTCCCTGCTGCCTTCACATGAGCACGTTCCATCAGCCCCGTTCAAATTGATGGCAGGGCTCACACCTCATTACCACATAGGAACTTTCTCAGATTGGCTTGCCTTGCCAACCTCCTCTGTTCCAGAGGCTTTCTAAACTTTTTTTTTTTTTTTTTTTTTTTTTTTTTTGACTGCCATTGTGTGCTAGAAACTTTACAGGCAGAGAAGGTAACACCATTCCCTGAAGATTTTATTAACAGTAATATACTGTTAGTATAATTCTAACAGTAATGATTACAATTACTACTAAAAGTAGTAATACCTTTTCTGTCTGTCCAAGGTTTTCTGCCACATTTCTTTCCACATGCACCTTCTGCCTGTGTGTGTGCATGAGGGTGCCTGTAAATCACTGTACAACCCTAAATGAGCTCCAAGGGTGCAGTCCCACGGTGTTTTAGCTCAGTCAAAGCAGAACTACTGCAGTAACTCTCTCTCCTTCACCCCCAGCCTCGTGTTCCTGCCCTCATCTTTCAACTGGCACTACCAGAGTTGTTAGAAACATTGATCTTTTTTTTTCTTTTTTTTTTTTATTTTATGTAATATCATGTAGGGAGATAGCTCAGGATGCTGATGAGTTAGAAACCAGTCAGGCTTTCATCATCATCTAGATTTTGGCCAGTCCATTTTCCTGAGCCATGTCATAAGGGTATATCAGGATTAAGGATATAAAGCTGTAACACCCAATGGAAGGCCACAGAATTGGTGAAGGATCTAGAGGAGAAGCCATAGGAGGAGTGGCTGAAGGTTTGTTCAACCTGGAGAAGAGGAAACTGAGGGGAAACACATCACAGTCATCAACATCCTCATGACGGACAGCACCAACCTCTGCTCTCTGTGAACAGTGACAGAACTGGGAAACTGAATGAAAAGGAGATTTAGGATTGATATTAGGGAAAGGTTCTTCCCCCAGAGGGTGGTCAGGCACTGAACAGGCTCCCCAGAGAGACAGAGCTCAAGAAATGCTTGGACAATGTTCTGAGGCACAAGGTGGAAGTTTTGGGGTGTCCCATGCAGGGCCAGGAGCTGGATTGCGGGTCCTTGTGGGTCCCTTCCAACCCAGGATATTCTATTCTATGGCTCTGTGATTGTTCTGTGTTGATAAAGCAAGCCAGGAAATGGGACCACATGGAAAAGATTTGGTTTAATAGCAGCAAACCAAATTTCTAGTGACTTAAAGTGTCCTCTCACCTGGCTACATGGGTGCATGCTTCTGTTTGTGGATGTTTTTTTCTAAGTACACACAAATAAAAAAAAAAATAGATACAGCATTCCTAGACTGTTATACATAGACCGGAAATATTAAAAATACATAATAAATAATCTGAAATATGCCATTAAGAGGTTTTTACAGGAGCTGCAAGGTGACAGATCTGTTACTAACCCTGACCTCCCTGGAGGGGAGTTTCATCCACTTCATCCAATATTGTTTCATCCTTGATTACAAATGCATTATTATTAGTATTATGGTATTACTGCCTTTTTTAAAGTTTTCACTCCTGTTCCATGACCTAAGACTAAATGAACAATTTTTTCTCTCTCTGCATGGGATATTTATTCCCTTCTCTAGCATTCATCCAGTATCTCCCATATAGCAAAGATACTTTTCTTTGCTTGTTTTTAGGCTATTAGTTGTTGTGAATGTTAAAACCCACTTTTTTTTCCTTACTTCTGAGAGACAGGAAGTTTTGCTTCATGGGCTGGTGTTTTTTTTATCCCAGCTTCAGAGTTATCTGAAAATCAGTTTTATAACTGGTGTTTAATAACTGGAGAACAGTAATCACTGCTGGAATAGGCAAAAATGTCATTATTTTGAAATTATATATTGTACTACAGTTTGACTAAACACTGAACAAGTATACAAACACTGGATAGAAAAAAATACTTTTTAAGGAGTGAATTTGAACTTTCTAAATAATTAATTTCTTTAGCTTCCTTCTTTTGACTATGGAGAAAACAAAAAATCACTTAAGTCTTAGTATAATCCTCTCAGTTAAATGCCCTTAAGTGGGTGGGATGGATCAGAAGAAAGATGTAACTCTCCCTGAAGAATTTGATTCTACACAAGTTCTGGGCTGTTGATTTTTTTTTTTTTTTCCTTTTAAGTTTTCTACTGTTCTTGTCCCTCAGGGAATAAATGATAAGGGCAGACCGATGCCAGGGAATGCTCATCCAGGTTTTTGCACTGTTTGACATCAAATACAGCAGGGAATTTGGTTAAAGTGCTAATCCATGACTGCCCAAGCTGTTCAATCACTAATGTGTTCCATGGTGCTCTTTTATCATCAGCTGGTTGCCTAGGAGTGGTCTGGGAATGGGGCTGCTCTTGGGACACTGTGTGGAAAACGTGTGAACTTTCTTTCCACCTTGTACAGTTCTCTGAAGCTGCTTCAGCAGGCTCTGTGTTCCAAAATACACTTGGATGACCTCATACCAAACCTCAAAAAGGCAGTTCAGGTTCGCAGGGGTTTTTTTCCTCTCTTTTTGAGTTTAGAAGCAGAGAGGCAGCCTCCAAGAATGAAAGCAAACACTTCTCTAAACAGATGAATGTGTTCTTAATCCGAGTATCTTCTGCTTGCAAAGGGCAAGGATAGCAACATTGGAAACCACCTGGATTTCCAGTAAGACTTCCCGATATCTGCCTGCTGGAAGTTGAATTAGGGCCCCTCTGAACCCCTCTGCAATGACAAAGAGAGATTACACCAGAGTCAGTTTAGCTGTAGCCATGGTATCATCAAGCAAACCCAGCATCAGAAATTTAATTCAAACCCTTGTTTCCACTCTGCCTCCTCCTCCTCCCATCTGGCAAATATTTCTTGCATTTTATAAGACCATTTTCCTTGGTCCTTCTTGATCTTGTTCTGTCAATCACCTGTAGGTAAATCTCAGGAAAGATGTTCATCCTTTCTAAGCAGGAAGCTCAGAGATTGATCTCTCCACTCCAGTCTCCCTCCAGGCAAACTCACATCATCTTCTGTGTGATTATGTACCAATTCAAGCTCAGCAAGGTCAGAACTGAGTTTATAATCCTTCCCTGCAATCCCTCTGGGCTATCTTCATTCTCTTTAGCCATTCTTGTGCTCATCCATGAATTCAGACAGCTTGTGTCGTCCTTCAGGCAAGGGATCGTGGTTGAGGGCAGGGGAAAGTTTTCTTAACATACCTTAAAATAAAAACAAGGAAAATACCAGCCTTTTCTACTTGACTTTGAGGCAAAACTCTCATTCAAATTCCCATCACTTGGGATTCATCTTTCCTGGCTTCAGCTGTCTTAGGTGTGTTTAGGCATGCCCAGCATCTGGTTTAAGCTGAAAGCATAAGCTCCATGAACATCTGGGAAAGAGGGGTGGGGATGCTCCACAGGTCATGTTTTCCTACCCTTTAGACAGACAGGAAGGCAGGATGCTGTCAGGGCAAATGTAGCTGTGACAGGTACATGTGTTCCCAGATGTGTTTCTGTTCTCTGAAAATTCAGAAGTCCTCTTGAGGCTGTGTCCTGTGATACTGAACAGTTCTACTCCTTTATTTTCCTCTATTTACCAGGGTAATTGTATTAATCTGTCTTCTGTCTCCTTTTGCATTTAAATTCTTCAGGGAAGATCTTCCTTTTCAGGGGGTTTTTCCACAGTTCCCAACATAGGATAATCCTCTTCTGGCACTGCAGCTTCCTGGTGCTAAGACAAATAGTAAGGAATTAGAATAATAGAATAATTTATCTTGAAAAATAACTTTATGACTAAGCCAAATCATCCCCCCAGAACTGCCAAGGCCACCACCAACCCATGTCTCCAAGTGCTACATCCACATGGCTTTAAATTCCTTCAGGGATGGGGACACCACCATTGCCTTGGACAACCTGTGCCAGGGACGGACAATCCTTTGGGTGCAGGAATCTCCCCCAATATCCACTATCAATCTTTTTTGGCACAGCTTGAGGCCATTTCCCCTTGTCCTGTCCCTTGCTCCCTGGGAGCAGAGCCCAGCCCTTCTTGGCTCTACTCTCTCCTGTCAGGGAGCTGTAGAAATTGATAATGTCTCCCTTCAACCGCTTTTTCTTCTGAGCCCCCCCAGAGTTCTCTCAGCTGTTTCTCACCAGACTTTTTCTCCAGAACCTGAGAACATGTAAAGGTGTTTGGTACAGCAGTAGATCGAGCATATTTAATTCCATGCAAAACTTTCCTGGGAAAGCCACTGACCTCATCATGCAGCCAAGTTGAATCCAGCTCATTATTCACTCCTAGTTTGCTTGTAGTTCTCTTCAGACTACCAGTGGTTTGTAATTTTTTAAGAAACAGCTGTTGCAATATTTTCTTCAGAATTCAACTTGTTGAGCTGAACAGGTTATTTTGCTATGACAGTTTAAAAACAACATTATTTAATTGAATATGGATAGATTAACTTCAATGTTGCTTGTTCCATCATAGTGTTTATAGGTTGCCCACAGCTGACTTAGTGGCTGCTTTGACATTTTATAAGTGATTGTAGTTATCTATGAAGACCTTAAAATATATTGAACATATTTTAATACAAGTTCACCTGGACTGTTTTGTTTAACCAGCTTGAACTGAGAAAACCAAATCTGTGTCCATCAAATAGATTTGCATCCAAAATCTGTTAACATTTGAGTGCTCCTGAACATATTAAGCAAGCACTTACCTCAATACTGAGACTGTAGATGCATACAGAAATACCAAATGGTCTCTTCCTCACAGTAATTGCCTTTGATGGGACTCAGATTTAAGCACATGATTAAATGCATTTTGGCAGAAGTAGAAATTAGGCATATTTTTATAAATACAGGGGAATTTGAGTGATTGTCAGGTTATTTGCCTTATCAGATTATTCCTTCCACCTTAGAAGCCACTCTAGAAGTAGGAATGGCAAGCAAAGGAATGTGTTTGGTTTCTAATTTAATAATAAAATTTTTGAAGAGCCCTGGAATGGAAAACCTGGTAGCAATAGGTCTGAGAGGGTCAGGATAAGGGTCACAAAGTTTTATTGAGGTTTTTGAGCTGTAACTTCTTTCATCTTAGTAACACTGGAAAGACACTAATTCCACAGTGGTTTGTCATATTCCTAAGTAAAATCACAAATTTTGAAAAAGGAAATTAACAAAAAATCCTGGGGTTAAGTGGATGAACACACACAGGATAGTCAAGGAGACTTGTGATACTGTGTGGAAGGGAAAAGACTCGTGAGTGAATCTGCAACCTGAGATTTCTTTTTCCAGTGTTCTGTTTGTCTGTGACAGGATGACCCTGCTTGGATGTCAGGTGCTCCCCGAAGCCACTGGGTCACTCCCCTCCCCAGCTGGACAGAGGAGAGAAAGTCTGACAGGGGAAAGTGGTTTGATTTATTGCCAATCCAACAGGAGTGGGGGTAGTGAGATGGAAAGCCAAATCTTAAAACACTTTCCCTCCAACCTTCCCTTCTTCCCGCACTTAACTTCACTTCCAAATTCTATTAGAAATCTGCTTTTTGGGGAGGACTAGTGTCTTGGAAAGAAGCAGGGCTGGGCAGTGAGATCGGGTACTTAAGATTAGTTCCTACACTCACTACTGTGTCCTTCAAACTGCTTTGGTTGTGCTTAATCATCTCTAACTCACTCCTACAGACTGAATGATTGCTACTGTGGTCTATACATATGGAAACTTGGGCTCTGATTTTTAGTCTTCTTAACCACACTTCAGATAAATGGCTAAAATAGCCCAAAGTAGACAAAAAGGGTTCCCCAGCAATCCCTGTTCAGACTATTTCACTGTGGGTACTTGCTGAAGTGCCAATATTAGGAACTTCAACACCTAGAGTAAAAAAAAAAAAAGTATATATATATATATTTCTGCCAAAAATGGGTCATCCTCTGGAGCAGCTTGTGTCCTTGAAAATTCACAATCCTAATAAAATACACGCAGTTAATTTGGCACCTTGTAGGAAGACGTAAGACACGTCTGAGCAGAGATAGTAAAGAAGAAGTTGTTTGGTTCATCTTATACAAAACAAAACCCCGTCTTAGGTTTTCCCAACAATACAAAAATCAGTTCAGTGTTGCAGTAGCTATAGGAAGTCCTATTTTTCAGCTGAATTCTGATTTAGCCATATTTCTTCCAGTTCACTAGAGAGAGCAGCTTCTGCTGGATCAGACAGGCATGTACTCCACTCCAGTCTGTGAGAAGATAAAGAGCTGTAGGAAACCAAGAATTAAAAACTGCTGGTCCATGACAAAAGGTAAATGGAATACTGAAAGGAAAATAAATGTCTAATGAATTTTTTATCTATAAGGGATGGAGATTTGTCATGTCCCTCTGGAGAAGACACCTGTTCAAGTGCCCTTATTAGGATGATAATGAGCAGGATGACTCTTATGACTGGGATGTTAATGAGCAAAGCCACAATTTCTGCTATGAAGTGCTTCCATGGATAGCAAGGATAACAAGTGAGCTGAGCTGTTACTTGCCACCATAGGAATCAGAGGACCATGAGAAACCAAAACTGAACTCCCGATATTTGGGTGTTTTCCTGTAAGTGCAAAAAGCTTTGGGACATTTTGGGCAAGATCTGCGTTTGGAGTGCTTTATGCCACACACCTCGAGACTCATCTGTGAGTCTTTTGTTTTATTTCTAACAGAAAAATATTTAACCTAATAATCTGAGTTTGTTAACAGGAAATTCTTGCTCAATCATCTGTCACAGCTCTGCACTGGTGAGAGTAGATTGATTCATGTTAGGTCTACTTTCCTAGAAGTACAGTCAGTGCCAGGGCAGAGTCAGTCTTCAATTATGTGAGAAGCCCTGACTATCACCAACAAAGTCAGTTAGAAATGCGATCGTGTCAGATGGGATATGACAACCACATTTAATAGATCACAGGAGAAATACAGTGAAATCTCAATGGCTGATCTTGCCCTACATTCTTCATAGGCAAATCCCCAGCAGTTTCTTTCTTAAAGCTGCCTTTTTCAAGTTAACACTTTCATGAGCGTCCCTTCAAACACAAGATTTCTTGTGAAATTCTTTGCTTCCTTAGATGGAAGATGCAAACCAAAATATGCTTTTGATTTATTATTACATACACACAGACTTTTTTAGTGAAGCTGGAATCTAGATTCTTGTTTTAGATTAATTGAATACCCCTATAAAAGAGGGAGAAAGTGATTCTCTGACAGGGGTGGTTGGAAATGCCTAATAGAAACATGGAATTAACTGGGAAACTAACACCCAAGTATTCCTACTATTGAAATAGTGGCCATCTGGCAAGGCCTGAAACATTCCCTGCCATACCTTGTGAAGGAGAAGGCAGTCCTTTGTGAAACACTCAGATGAGGTGATGACAGGAAAATGGCCTTCTGGAAAAAAAAAAAAAAATCTGATGCATGGTCAGCACTGTCAGGTGTGCAGGAAGCTTTGAGTGCAGTAATTGTGATTTTACAGTGATAAAGCATGTCTCATCCTGGGTAAGATCACACTGCTGAGGTGCTGACGCTGGATACCAGCACTTGAAGCCAAGGCATGGTAAATACGGCACCGAGGAAATGAGAAAAGTCTCTGATGAGAAGGAGAATTTGCAAATGTAACCCAAATACAACTGCAGGACAAGAAAGTAAATGTTCGGTTTTAAGATATTGTTTATCAGCCAGCTTTGCTGTATCTTTGCTGGCTCGCAGCTTTTAAACACCATTTTTTGTCAATATTAAAAGTGTGAACTTTGACTTCAAGTGCTCAGACTCTTCTGTATTCACAAACTCTTTTTAGACTCAGTCCCATACCTGGGGGTTAGTTCACAGCTTTCAGCTCCTTACCCTGCAGAACAGCCAAGATCCTTTCCAACAACTTTTTAGTCTAATTGGAAATATTAGAAAAAAATCTTTTCACCTGTACCCTCCTGTTCAGAGAAATGGTCATCTTCAGGTGACAGCTCATCTTGTTCCAAAAAAAAAATAATTCTAAACAACACCCCATTTTTAACACTTATTTTCAATCACCTTATGCAGCGGGGGGGAAGGAAGGTGATCTCTGAAAGTTGTTTTGAATTCCCATGAGGGCTAACCTCCACTATGTAACTAAAACAAAAAAAAAATTAAAAAAAATTACTTTTTTTTTTTTAAGTCAAAACAGCAATATATGCTGAATTTTCACAGTCAGTTTGGGCCTGGGAAGCAGAGAGCTGAGGAATATGCAGGAGAAACATTTGTATTATAACTCTGCTAGGAGACAATGTGCTCTAATTAGATGGCAGCAGGCTTGCAATATCCACACAGCCCTACTCACATTATTAATATTTTATCCTAACTGGGACCCATCATACATTCTTTAACATGCATTTTCTGTGCTTCATGGGTTACAAGCAGGTCTTCACTTTCCATGCCTACATGATAATAAATCAAGGTTTTTAGCAAACATTTTTACAAAAGAAATTTGGAAATTTTTTTTGTTGTTTGGTCAGTTTGGGGAAGTTTTTTTCCACAGAAAGGTAAGGATTATGATTTACCCACTGCTGGGACATTTACTCCTACTGTGGATGATAGCAGAGATAGAAAATTGCCTGGAAAATTGCTTTGAATTATATGTACACCAAATTCTTATATTTTTCTATGTCGGGAGGGTGGCTCCAATGCATTTATTTTACATCTAGGTTTCTATGCAGTCTGCCATACACAGGTTTAGTTGGGAAGATTACTGAGTAGGATTCCTCATTTCAAATTCAAAGAAGAAAATGTACCCAGCTACCTCTGGCCTATATTTCAGGAGTGTGTGGCCAGCTTTCCTTCAGCTGCTCTTTCAAGCTGGCATTTTAAAATGGATTTTAGTCTATTGCTGAGCAGCTGCTCGTGTGGGGTCACCACTGAAACGAGCTCTGCTGTGAAAATGCATTTCCTGCACAGATGCTGCTCTCTGGATTTCCTTGGGCAGGAATGGACCGCGAGGTTTCATCATTTTGGTAATGAATGCTGGGGGGAAATGAGGGCAAAGCATAGATGGGAAAGACAGCTGCCAGTTAAAATCACAGCGCAGGTATGTCAAAAAAACAGCTGGAACCTCCATATCAAGTATTTCCATCAAGCTTCAAGGAACTAGAGGGGTGTCTCTTGAAAATAACATTCTGCTGTGTGGCTTTCTGAGCCTACAAATGATCTTCCTTTCCTGTTAGTTCCCACTTGCTTTACATTTCTGTTTCCTAGCATTTCTTTGCTGTTGAGTTAGAATTCCCTCCAGCTCTCTCTCCATCTTTCATATTAAGTCTAATTGTTTCTTTCCTTTACTACTTTAGAACAAAATGACGTTGGACTTCTGTTTGGGTAGTGCTTTTTCATGTTAAAGATCATTTGCCTTTCATCTCCTTTAAAGAGGATTTTTCTTTCAAATATGATCTTTCTTCAGCTTCTTATTTATCTTTTGAATTTCCTTCCTTTGCAGATTGATATGTTTTTGCTCAGATTTCTTTTTTTTTTACTGTTGCACAGTTAAATTGCTCTTTCTCTGTTAGGCCTCTGACCTCATAAATCTGTATCTCCTTTATCTATCAAAAAGATCAGAGGAAAAAGGAGCAAAGAAAGGGGAAATTCACTAAGTGGGAAAAAAATCAATACATTATATGCATGATACTCATTTGTGGGAACTGAGGTGATTCTGCACTATCTGAATTATTGAAGAATCCATGAACTTTACCAGGATCAAAGTCCCATTGTGCTTCACCAAAGACCATCCCTAAGGAGTTTGAACAAACAGGATGTACAAAAAGTAGAAGAAAAGATAATTCACCATCTGTAGGATGGGGAATTAAGGTTCAAGACAAGGTTTTCCAAGGACCTCGATGACCATTTAGGAAACAAACCCAAATTCCCCTTGTCCAGGTGTTCTCTTTATCCTGATGCATCCTTTGGGCAGGCTCAGGGCCTCCAGAGATCTCTAACATATGGAGTGAAAATCATCAAGGAAAATTACTTCAGAGGCTTAGATTTTCCTTGGGACATTGGGCAAGAGGCAGTGAACTAAGCTGGAAAATCTGGTGGTAGGTGTCCCAGGAAGAACAGAGCACTTCTGAATTTGCTGCTCACTGAGCAGAGCAGGGGCTCCAGTGCCTCACTGGGTGCTTTCACCAGGGGCTCATTTTTCCTTGGGGTTCTTGGCTGACTGGGGAAGTGTGTCCTACAGGATTTTGTGTTTCTGCTGCTCTGCTGGGAGAAGTGTTTGCTTCTTATCCATTTACAGGATTTAAAGGGACTGAAGGAGGAGGAAAGGACAGTGGGAAGGAAGGAAGGTTGGTTTGCCCAGAGGCCCAAACAATGAAATGCATCTGTGCTGAAAATGAATCATCTAAATATTCATGGCAACTACCAAAAAAAACAAAACAAACAAACAAATAATAATAAAAAAAACCCTCAACAAGTTTTATGCAAAGGCTTCCTTCCTTCCCACTTGTTTGTGACTCCATGCTGGCATTCCCAATTCTTACCTGCATAAATGAAATTAGGAAAAATTATGAAGAAAATACTAAGGATGAGAGTTTATTTGAGACATAAGAAAAAAAAAAAAAAAAGCTAAAATCAAACCCAGGACTTTCAATTTGAATCTTCTTTGAATAATTCTCTTTCTACAAGTTATGTTACAGAAGCTTCAGGCTTACTGAATAGGCTTTGATACATCCAGAGTTTGATTTACAGGGTTCCTTGAAGAAATTGTTTTCTGCTGTCTCTGTTCAAACAATGAAAGAGTTTCAGTCAGGAGGGGAAAAAGCCAATTTAACACTCAGGATTTTGCAGCACATCACAACATGCTTCTGATTCAGAGTATTTATCAGCACGTTTCGCTTGAGTAAACACTGTTGATTAGAACCCCAGCCAAATTATCAGACAACATGCTCCATGTCTGCTTTTATGTTGAATTCACACCATAGTTTATTTAAAGACAAAAGCAATGCCATGGGATTTACCAGAAGCCTGTTGTTGCATGAGAAGTCCAAGCTCCAGCTTCCTTGAGACACTACATGATGTTGATTTGTTTGGCAAAGCCAGGCTTCAACAAATCAGATTTGTACATCTATGGCTGAAGTTAGCAAGTCTCTGTTGTTGAATCATTCCAGTCAAAAAGCAATTTGTAAGTGCTGCTGTGCAGCTTCCAAATGTACTTGGAGAGACTCTTCCCCCTCATTCTACCACGCTGCATTTCATTATTGTAAGGAATGAACATAACAGCAGGGAAGTTCATATTAAAAAAAGGGCTAAAAACAGGGCAGCATTTTTAAATCCCCTCAGAAGCAGATTTTCAAAGATCTCCGGGCTCCTCCAGACGCACACAGGCACTTTCTGGGATCTTCTGAGCATGCCTACACACATTAGGTGTCTGAAGTACTGTGGGAAAAAAATAAGTTGTAACTGGGCCATTAATTATTTTTATAATGCACATTAAAGATGATTTGTGAGTGATGATGTCTGTGAAGGAGGAAAAGTGGTCTGATTTATACATGTCTTCCTGTCTATGTGAGTATTCTTTGTGATGTGGTTTCAGCCTGGCTTTTCCAAATGTTCTCTTTGGTAGGATTTATCCCATAGCCAGATGTCACATACCAATTAATTAAGTCATACTTCATTAAGTAACTCTTTCACTGTGAACAGGCAGGATCCAGGCTCCTGGTTTGGTTATCCATCTCAGGTGAGATGAATAGCCTTGTAAAAATGTTCTTCATTTTACTCTTCTGACAGACAATGCACGGGGAATCAAACATTTAACTCTTATGTGGGTAAAGTTCCATTAGAAATCCCCAATGTAATGGTTTCTACTCGAGGTTAAAGCAATCATTTTCCCTCTCCTTGCAGATAACACAACCACACAACTATTATTCAACACACAACTTAAGCCCTGTTAGAAATATCTTTTATCATCTCATTTCTCAGTGGAAGCCAACCAGAGGATTGACAGAGGATTGGCAGATTCTTTCTCTGTTCCATTAAAGAACAAAGAAACATTAATGGGGTTGTATATTTATGTTTTAATGTTTGTGTTTATTTAAACATGATGAGGGCAAGTTTTTGAGAAGAGAGCCTTCTAAAAATAGGTATTGCATCATTATAACAAATTTACTCTTTCCTTGAATGTGTTTTCAGGCAAAAAGAAACCTTTTTCTCATCATTGTCAGAAAGAATCGTTGCTGTAGCTCCTAGAAATTCAAACAGAGGCTAGAGCAGAGTTGCAGATTACCAACTTGGAAACCCCAGCTCCTCAAAGTCATAGAACAAGATAAAATCTAAACAATTTATTTCCTTTCAAAACTGAATAATAAAGTCAGTTGCCACATAGGTGCTGGCCATTTAAAAAGAATTGGTTGGTTGGGTCCTCGAGTGTTTAGTGAAGTGGATGATGTAATAATTTTGCAGGAAAATCATCCATTTCAGACAGAAATTGGCTCACCTACCAAGGGAGAACCATCCTCCCTTCCTGCTCCTCAATAAGAATATAAAATCTTCAGAGTCTAGTTCAGAATGAAATCTTATCCAAAGACTGCTGCTATCCATTGATATCCATAGAATGCTTCAAGCACTCTATGAATATTTTAAAAGAGATCTCTAATCTTCAATCTCCTCCACACTGAGATAACTGCCCTTGATTCCTTATCTTGGCCTAGGACTTGGGGAGCTGGTCTCTCCCATTAAGCAGCCACTCAGTCCTTTGCATCTCGCTGTGCACTGCTTTAAAATGCAGCTCCAGTGCCCCTGTTTATAGATGGGAAGTCACTAAATCTAATTTTTCTCCCTCTCTAATTGCATTTTGTGCCATCAGCTATGAAAACGTGACCCCACGGAAACTTAATGCTTCTGCTTGCATTACCTCACCTCCCCTGTGGATACACACTCCCTGCCAGCAGTCTCCTTGTCAAACCCAGTGATAAACTACCCCTGGTGGGAACAATCTGCTGCCATTCCCTGATTTTCCTGCTTGCATTTACCAGGAGCTTGGTTGTAACCTCGAGAAATATGCAGCACTTATTTCTAGCAGTAACAATTTGGCAGTGAGGACCTGAGCATCCTTTTCATCCTTGATCAGTGGGCATTTATTTGAGGGCGAGGTTGGATTGTTTGGTTAAGGCAGTGGATTTGGATAAACATCTGTGACCAGGCATGAAGCTTTTGGTGTAGGAGTTTGTGCTGCTGTCACTGTTATCAGTGCTAAGCCTGTCAGGCAATCACCTGAAAAAAAGGTTGTTTTAAGCAGCAAATAAAGGAAATAGATATTCAGCAAATAAGTTGGTCTAGGGGGAGGTGTCCCTGCCCACACTGGGGGTTTGGAATGAGATGTTCTTTAATGTCCCTTCCAACCCAGCCTAAGGTTTCTATTATTCCAATTGCATGCAGTATTATTCACCATGTGGCTGAAGAGCCCTTTGCACTCTCCACAACAACCACAGCCTGCTTTGAGTTCTCCAAGCAACTGGGCTGTAATTATTTCTGGCACTTTCTCTTCTATGAAACCAGAAAGAAAACTGAATGAATCAGCATATGAAAACCCCTACTTTTTCAATTAAAAAAAAAAAAAAATCCATAACTTGCCCACAGTACTTAAATCTCAAAAGGAAATCTTTGCATTATTCCACAATGCATGAGGTTGATGTTGGAATGTTAATGCTTGTGGTGATTAAAAAAAAAAATTTAAAAATCCTGTTTTAGAGACCCCCAAGGAACTGTTATTAGCTGCTTTTACTGCAGCTCTAGAGTATTCTTTAATATCTCTGAAGCTGTGTCACCTCATGGACGTGCAGGCTGAGTCTAAAGCTTTATCAAATGGCCTTGAGAGACAGAATTGCTTATCCAGTTGTGAAAGGGCTCACTGAGAGCAGGGAAGGCAGCAGGGCTGCATTAATACAGAACATTTGCTGTAGCACTGGGCATTGTGTTGGTGGTCCTGGGATTGTGCAGGCAGGACGGAGCTGCTTTGGCCATTTTGGGACCACATCACCCGAAAATTCTGACACTAAAGGACGGTCTGGGCAGGCAAAGAGGCTGCAACCAAAATAATCTGAGCCTGCTGGGGCTGTCTGATGCCAAGACTCCTGCCCAGCCATTCACATTTAAATGCCAGCTTGAAGCAGGTTTGCTAAGTCCACCAATTCTGGACATCGATGATTTGTGGGGAAACTCCTGGAGAAGTTGGAGTGTTTGGTTTCTTTCCCTCTGTAGCCACAGCAGCCTCCTGTGCTCTGCTAGACACTGAGCTGCTGAGGTTGCCTGGATTGGGGGTGCTCCTGATTTACACCACCCCGGACTGTCAGCTCCGGAAGGCTCCAATTTACAGGGGCAACCTGGGCTAAAGGGCCAAACTGCCTTTTCTAAGCCCAGGTTTTATCTCAAAGTAATGATGTCAAGTCAATTCAAGTTAAGATCAAGCCTTTTTATGTTTTTGGGGTTTTTTCTTTTCCTTTTCTGGAAGAGTGAAAAGGAAAGTCAGCCCTCAAAGATTACTTTTAAAGCAGCATTGTTTTCAAAGCAAGCTGAAAGTGAACTGCAGCCATCCATCAGCCAGACTGCACTGCACAGTAAACTAATTTCCCATTTCCACTTCATTTTGTGTTTAGGTCCGTAATTTGTACATCTCAGAGCAGCTACTGTAAAACCTCAGACAACCAAAAGAAAAAAGGGGAAAAAAAAAAGAAAAGAAAAAAAGACAACCTAAAGANTACTTTATATATGTATTAAATTTTACACACATATACACATACAAACATATATATCTGTTGGTTAAGCAAAAACAACCAAACCAAAACACAAAAAAAAAAAAAAAAAGCAACCCTAGAAGTGTCTGGACTTATCTAGAATATCAATGTATCCCTCACAAAGGCTCTTTGTGAGGAAACCCAATCAAATTGCCAGCCACTCCTAATTCTGCAAACTCTTCACATCTTCTTAATTGTTCTCTCCGTTAAACCACCCTCTTTTTATTTCCAACAAAATACATGTATAATAAACTAATTCTCTCCCTTATCCCTTGAAAGTGAACCATCAAGATGCAAAGATGATGGCTCTTTCATAGACGTAAATAATTTGCATACACAAGCTGTAGGAGTCCCTGACATGTTGTTCAAAAATTAAATCACGTGCATTCACCAGACAATGGACTCGTCCTGTACAGTAAGAGAATATTCAGTCAGCTGAAACAGATGCTTGGAGGAAATTTCATTCTTGAGGCAACATTGTGGTATCAACAGGTGCATGAAAGAGCCTCAACTGTAGAGCAAAAATGAAAAAATCTAGTGAAAATCTTTTTTTTTAAATGGCCACGCAAAACAATATTTCATGGGAAGCTGTAGCCAGTTATGCAGCTGATGCCAGTTTGAAATGTCTCCATGTGTTATCCAAAAATCTGCCCCGAGGAGGGCACTGCTGAGGAGCCACATGTGCTGTGGAGTGAGACTTTCCCACTCTCAGGGCATCCCCTGCCCACTCAGAGGATGAAAAGGGATCTCAAACATAACTAAATGGGAAGAATAATTTAAAAGAGAAGAGAATTTCCCGTGTGCTAATCCATCTAGGAAAAGGGCTGCTCTGCTCCCCACAGTGCACATGAGGCTCACTTGCTAAGTGCTGCAGAGAAAATGCTTTACATCCACCTGTCTTTCACAAGATAAGACAAAGGATTTTGTTGGTATGGATCTGTCTCCTTTTTGTTAGCTTCTGGAGGCAGAGAAAAATATCTCAGGGCTGAGATGTGTCCTGGGCAAGAGAACTCCTGTTAGTTACTTACTTCCGAATTTCCCAGCTAAGTGATAACCTAGCAGAAGCAACTGAGCAAAATGCATTACTGATTTAAGTTGTTACTTTAAAAATATTTCTACAGATCTTCTGCATGTGTTGGCCCTCCCAAGCACCACACATTTCCAGGCCCCTTTCCCAGCCACACTAAATTAATCTTGTTGTTGTCTGTAAGGTTAAACTCTGGACATTAAACTCTGGAATAAATCAGAGAGAAAAGCCTTCAGAAGGGAGATAGGAAACTTCCAGAAAAAATGGTTAATAGCAGACAAAAGCATTTTCAAACAGGAGAGAATTCTGTCAGAAAATATCCTTTTGCCAAGGGGCAGGGAAGGGGAGAAGGCTGTTAGTGAAGTTCACTCACTTTCAAATTTTTTTTTTTCCTAATTCCCTCCAGAATATCAAAGACTTTTTTTCCAGGTCATGAGGAAAGAAAAGAATTCTCACTTGTGTGTTCTCTGATTGCAAGAACTCTCCGTTGCAGGGAGTCGACTTTACTGTCTGTGTTCAGAGGGCTCCTTTGGCTTCACAACTGCAGAGTTTGGGTTTGGGGGAGGTTAGTGGGGTTTCTTTTTTCTTTTCTTCTCTTTTTTATTATTTTTTTCCTCCTTTCATACTGTGTTTTACATTTTAAGAATTTCTTGGGTTTAGTCAAAAATGCCTGCTGGTGCTTTCAGGGCCTCTCAGTGTCTCCAGCAACAATTATCCCAGACCAGCTTCTTTCCAGAATCTCATAAAAAATATGCTTTGAGATACAGAGACAGTCTCTCTCTCTCTCACACACACACAAGGGTTGCAACTGTCATTCTCTGTCAATTATTTTCTGTGGGAAATGAGCTTGCTGCAGGAGATGGGGCGAGCCTCATTGAAGTCATCTGTGCCGAATGGTTTCTCGGGGTGATTTTCTTTTTGGGCTCCTTTCGGTAACAGATTCAACAGATCAGCAGCCAAGACTGTATTGTCTTGATTTTTGCATGCCGTTGGTGAAGTTAATGCTGTGCCCTGGCACTTGGAGATCCGTGCCTTTTACAGTCCTGGGCTGAGGATGTTGATGCAGATGTCTTTGCCATCCGAGCAGCTCCGAGTGCTTTTCAGGCTCTCATTTAAATGCGGCGCAGCTCCCACCGCTCCTCTGGCACTGCTCAGAGCTGAGGGGATGCTCGTGCCAATTTTGAACCATTACACTGACCGCATCCAGGGGCCTCATCCTCGGCTCTGCTGGGGCTTTCCTGCAGCTTGTTGCCAGTGGGAAATAGCCTTAGGGTCGCTGTGGTCACTGTGGCCACAATCCTAAAAATCAGCATGTCCACGGTGGTGGCTACACCCTGACCAGGCAAGGGACGTGGCTGAGGAGCAAAGGTTATTGGTGGAAATCCACGTGCCCAGGTTTGGGCTGCTGGTCCCCAGCTGCCAGAACAGATTTTGGGGTGGTTGGCACTTGTTAAAAACAAGGAGACAAAAAAGAGGTGATGGTTGTTTTTCTCTCTTTCTGCTAAACTCTGTTCCCCCTCTTAAACCTCTTTCAGTGCTACTTTTGGTGCTGTACGTTTGAAATCTCCATGCTGAAAAACAGCCATTGGTAATAAAGGTAAAGAATGCTCTTATTCAGTTAAGAGGTGAGTGTTTGTTCTTGCAAGGTGAAATCTTCCAAATTTTTCCTTGTCCAAAAGACAGCTTGGTGCACATGGATGAGCACCTCTTTCGTGGTACTCTCTAAGTACTCACATTTAAGCAAACAAGTAAGTAAGAAAAAAAAAATGGTCTGTTAATAAAAGCCGCAGCTGTGCAGCCCTCACTTGCTTTTCCCTATTAAAAAGTAAAATTTTACTCTTTAGTGTGGATCAATACCAAACTGTGTGGGGGGGTCTCGGCCTCTGGGTGGTTAAAAAGAGAGGTGATAATTGTCAATCCTCTGGGCAAAGCACATGCTTAGGGCTGGCAGCCTGTCCCCTCTGTGAGCGTGTGATGGTCAGCAGGGCCAGGGCTTCAGAGACCTTTTGTCTGTAGTTCCTAAGTGACAGGAGCCGGGTGTTGTCAGAAAGCTGCAGCTTGATGCACTCGGCTGGCTGGAAGCATTGAATCCATGCCCCTTTTATCCCTATCCAGCACAGCTTTGTGCGTGGTGTCTCCAGTTCTTTGAATCTGTTGGCTGAAGGAGCGCTCCAAGCAGTTCAAAAGCACGTAGAAATTCTTTTTTTTTTCTTTTTTTGTCCTGCTCCAGGTCACTACATCAATGCTCTTAACACCTTGTTGTCTGGCTGGTGATGGCATCTGGGTGCGTGCTCAGGACGTGGCAGCAGCATCCTGCAAAAAACTGTTGCTTTGCTCTTTGAAAATGCCACTGACCTTATGAAAAGCAATCTCCTGACACACGCTGGAGGAGTAAATTACAGCACAAAGTTTCTGTGTGATATTAAGAGTAGAAAGCGAGTGGCAGAGTCACAGGGCTGGTCCCTGCGGGCACCACCATGGAGACAGGAGACAAATCCTTCAGCAGCTGATCCACAGGTGTGGTGAGAGTGCCAAGCAAACGGGGCAAAAGGCTGGTGGTGGGGCCATGTAAGTGCCTGGCTGTATAGAACATGGCAAATAAACATCCTTCCCACCTCCAGAGCTCCATTCTCCTGTCATGACACAGCCTCCTGGGCTGCCTCGACAGCCAAGCACGGGGGTGAAGCGCACAAACACCTCGAAGTGGCTTTGCTCTCCTAATGATTGCGCTGCTCCTTTCATTCCTTTTGTCTTTGGCTGACTCTGTTCCTCCTGCCTCTTTGCTGGCTGACTCTGCCTTATCTCCAGGAGTCTGTGTAATAGTGCCATAACCACTAAATCCTCTCTCAGCCTCCTTAGTATTAACTGCTGTTGTCACCAGCTACTTCTTGTCAACATTACTTGATCCCCTTTGTGCATAGCCTTGTCTTAACTCATTCTACCTGAAATTCATCAGTATATTCAGGGAAGAGATATGTAGGGAAAGAGAAGTCTGCCTTCCAATCCTCCTTTATTTGGAAAAAAAAAAAATCTCTCCCTACATGCAGAGCTGAAAAAGGATTTGATTTATGTTACCGCAACTCTACCAATTCCACCTGAAATGTCTCTAATTTCAACAGGTGTAAGGCAGATTAAAATCTGTCTCAGAGTACAGTACCTTGCTGCTGTGGAATTACTTTTGACTGGGTAAGAGATAGGAAGCTTTTTTTTCCCAGTCTGAAATACATTTTCATCGTTATCTCCTGCACAGGGCTCAGTGAGAGACTGTTACCGGAATTCTCTGCAAATCACCTGAATTACGGATAATCCTTTAGCAGCCCAGGAGCAATAAAAGACTGCATGGCATGGGAGGGAATGTTTCTGCATGCCCTGCATGCAGTGGAAGCACAAAAACCATCTGCCTGCTGCACATCCAGTCTAGAGGTGAAAAAGAGCTGCCTTAGCTTGCCCAAGGAGGGGTGAACGTGGCCCAAACATTTCCAGTGGGTTGTCCTGTGGTTATCTCACTGATTTACAGCCAGTCTGGCTTTGGGTTATCTCCTCAAAACGTTTGTTTTAGCAGAAAATGTTTTATTTAAGGCTGGGAATACGTCTGCAAAGTGTTCTGTAGTGTCCTGATCTTTTTTCCTGCATATCCTCCACATACCATGGAATATCTTCTCTCTGTTTCCCCCCAACTTCCCCTTATTTCTGCAGCTACTTCGCTGTTCACACACCTGGACAGGATTTTTTTTTTTTTTTTCTCCACCATTTAATTCAATGGAGAGACAGGAAAAGTGCAATAGGTCCAAGCTCCACATCAGTGCTCCATGAACTCCAGTTTGCATCAGTTAAAGATACAGCCCATATTGTACTGGTTTCCTGGAATATTCATTTTCATCTCTTCCATTACTTCAGCAGCACTTCCCTCATTGAGAGAGTTTTAGTTTGGGCAAAGTTGTCCATCTGTTTTGCTGCCTTGCCAGGAGGCTCTGCAATCCTATCTTTTAACCAGTTCATGGCCAAACAGACTACACCAATCTCAGCCTTCATCTTAGCTGAACCCAACACTTCTTTTTCCTCCCTTTCATACCTTTGCTCACCATTATGCCACCAGCTAACCAGAAACAAGCAATATTTAATTGGAAGTTTTTCCTCCCAAATCTGAGGGGAAAAAAAAATAGTGATATTTACATGACAAAATAAATGTGTGATATCCTTATGAGTGTGAGGATTGGTCTGCAATTAAGACAGCAGGATGTTTCAAGCAATATGTCAGTGCAGAAATAATCACAAGTCTTGGATGACTGAATTTATTTTATTCATGGTTTCAGACACGCTAGAGGTCTGCAATCTCCTTTAGATAATGTGTTGTCCCAGCTTCTGAGGAGTTTAGGAAGAACTGAACTTCTGGAAACTTCTTTGGTTTCTTGCTAGGAAAGAAATGAGCCAGCAAGGAGTCTGGTTCTTGTATAATTGATCTCATCATCTATATTTATGTGAAAGACAGCAGGCAGGTGAACTCTGCTCCCACACTCATGCTCAGTCCTGAGCTGCAGTTCTTTGTGCCCTAATAAATATGGGGATGGGATTTAATAATAACCCAAATAGGATGGTATCAGGCCCAGAGTCCAGGCCAGTGTCCTATTTTGGGTTTTTTGTGGCTGTATTTATAATTCTTTACTATATAACTTAATGTGTAAGCAACCAATTCTCCCATTACAACATTGCTATCAGGGCTTTCCTTTCACACAGTAAATATTTCTGTGTTAAATGGTCTTCAGACATCCATCCCTAAGACAAGCAGTGAATATGTTTCTCCTGCAGCTTTGGCCATCAATATTTGATGATTAAACCACAACATTTATGCAATACACACAGATTCTTTGATTGGGAAACATAAAGAATCCAGGAGCCCATCAGAAGGGTTGGTAAAGGCTCTGGGGATCTGTGAAAGTGCAGAAGAGTTTTGTGCTGAATCCTGTACAGATTTCCAAAGAAGGAATGCAAAAAAAAAAGGAAAAGAAAGAGGAGGGGAAGTGGGGGAAAGTGCCTTATTCCCTTAAATGATGAACTACAGGAACAGTCATTTCACCTCTATTTGAAAAGGATTTACATGGATGAAGGAGACGCTGTCAGGGGAAAGAGCAAAGGAGGGTGTGAGATGAGAATGACCTGAACAAGAGATTTCCTCAATCCTGAAGTCATTACATCGCCCAAAATTATATATAGCTTAGATCTGACTATGCCAGGAGTGCTCAGAGATGAGTCAGTCAGGCCAAACCCAGCCAGCAGAGAGACAGAGAAGAGCACACAAGTTGTCGATGTCTGAAGAATTCAAGTGAGTGGAGGTTTCGAAGGGAAAGGGATAAAAATTCAGTTTTGACTACACTGATTTTAGGTCTGCTAGGAACTTTCAGGTGGACACTGCCACAGATTAAGGTAGAAAATATGGAAGATGCTGCCTAGGCTGATCCTAAGGGTCCAAGAGACCCCAAAGCTGCAGCTCAGGCATCCCATCAGCATTCCTGAGCTTTTCAGAAGCTTAAGCAAAACAGACCAAATTAGATTTATGCAGCTAAGCAAAAGGCTGAGGTTTAAATCCTGGCAAAGCGGATTCATTCCCTGCTACTCTGTATTTTAAAGGGCAGACTGTCAGTCAGTGAAACACTGACCCTGTCTCTGAGCAGCACCTGCACCTCCCTTTCCCCTCACAAACCCTGCCTGCTCGTGTTTGCTCGGAAAACCTGCAGGAGCAAATGTACAGGCCTACGTGACTTGCATGCTCCTGCAGCACAGCAAATGCAGAACCCCATAACTCACTGTTTACAAACACATTTACAAGTCTTTTAGCTTGGTGATGGGAGTAAATGAGCAAACAGCCTCAGCAGGCACTTACCTGATTTCCCCAGCACGGTAAAGCCATTTAGTTTATTCCAAAAAGCTATAGGGGATGAGATGGGAGCAGGAGCTCTTCCTGATTCTAATTTCTAAATCTATTAGGTACAAACACTTCAATTTTATGAGAAAGTTTAACATTTAGCTCGATGAATATGAATCTTTGTTATTGGCTCAGATGAAGATTGTCATCTTTCAAACCCATCACTTCTGCCACATCTACTAGATAAGATCCCTTTCTGTCATTTTTCCATCCAGCTCAGTGTCTGATAGTAGGAAATTAGCACAGGGCTATAAATTCTCCCTCTTGTCTGATTTTGTCCTCAGCAGATATATTTTTCTCATTCAATTCCATATCTTATTTTGTCGGTGCATTGTATTTCAGAAATAGCTTGCTGGTTTTTTTTGGTTTTTTTTTGTTGGGATTTTTGTTGTTGTTCTTCAAGCAATTACCATGCCACAGCTACAAAAAGTCTTTTGCTTTCATTCAGGAAGGCTTCTCATTCAATGCCAATATAGAATATTGTAATGTGCTGCAAATCCTTCATTTCTATTTAGGTTTGGAGTGTGCCTATTAGTTTCTAGGGAATAAATCATCACTGTCTGATGACTGAAATGACCTTAAGTCTCTATGGCAATTTTAAATGAAGTTAGCTTGATTCTCATTAAACACACGTTATTTTGCCAAGCATTCCAGTTATTTATTTTCTTTGTTGATGCTCAGTATAGTTTCAAATCCTTTTCTGCAGCTAATTATCAAACTGTACTTCATTCTAAGTCTGACTGATACTGCCATGCCTCTTTAGGAGCTGTAGATATGATAGGAAAATGTGCTCTGGTCAAAGCAGCAAGAATTTTCCGGGAATTGAATTTCACCTTGAATCACTCCAGCTTAGCCACATCATCCTTTATTAGCTTTACCTTAAATCCTCTTTCTCCAGAATTTCATATGTGGTTATCTCTCAAAACACTTTCTGATATTGCTGCTTGTGATATCTAACCTCACCCTGCTATCCAGACAACACATTGATTTACCACGTTCCTGATACTGATTTCCTATCATCAATGCCCATCCAGGCCACTTTGAGCACATTCAGCAATAAGATACCTGAAATACCCACATTGCAGGAATTTTATGGTTTGAGAGCCAAGATTTTTTATAACTCTTAAGTGCACCTTCGCTTTCTTTATTGCACTGAGCATGAAGTTAAATTTACCAAGCTGCATAAATCTCTTCTGCTTCTGAGCCCTGTGGAAAAGAAACCATTAAAGGGACATTGTTGTATCATACGTTAAAAGTGGTGAAGGGAAGGAGAAAGAAGCAAAATATTCACAGGACAGTGCCTGGATTTTAGTATCCAGGACAAGATGTAACTTCAAATTTCAGACATCTGTGGTGTCAACACCCATCCCACACTCCTGGGAGAGGAATGGGCCCTTGGAGGGAAAGATTCATGTGACCAGGTTTAGAAAACTGCTCCAGGATGAGATGATTCATCCCCTCTTCTCTTCATTGCCTGGGGGCAAAGTGGACAACCAAACTGAACAGAAATATCCACACTGGATGCTTGGAGTTCAACAAGATGGATCCCACAAGCACACCTCTATTTAAAGGTTTGACATTGAAGCCAGCTCAAAAAGTCCCAGTTTGTCCTTCTAGACTTGTAGGATGAAAATCTCTAAAATTCCTGTTTTTCAGGAGGTCTGAGTGCTCCTGGTTCCCATTCAAAAAACACAGGAGCTTGGAGTCCCTTTAAGGAATTTCATGTTGGCTCTTTAAATCAATCTAATTCTGCCTCCACTCAGGACAGTTTTAAAACACGGTTTTAGCAGGAAAATTTCCCTGACTCTGACAATTTAAATAGTCACTTATGTATGCTTTCCTAAACCCTTATTTTTAGGCATCAGCCTTAAAAGTCCCCACTTTCAAAAATCGCTGTTGGCATCAGTCAGAAGCCTTTGTAACAACTGCCTTTGGTTATGATGATTAGGCTCCTTTTTTGTTACTTATCTCATTTTTCTCCGTTAACGAAATTAAATAGACCTGCCTCAATTATAAGCCTTCCTGAATTACGAGGCTTGTGGGCTGTTTTGGGTTTCTAATACCGCAAAGAATGTTGAAAGTAACAAGAAAAGCACAAAACCAGATGTATGCATAATAAATTGGCAAAACCTAATTTTATTTTCTTGTTTCAGGCTCCATTTTGGTGACCTACCTACTTGGCAAAGTTCTTCTAATAGCTGAGTTATTTTTTCCACAGAGGAATTTCGAATTTAAATACAAGTCCATACATTTTAGCCAAAATGAGCCTGCGAAATTAACACTATTTTGGATAGCAGGGGGAAAAAAATCCTGGAATCATCATCTAAAGGCATTTGAAAATGTTCCAGGAACATCATTACATATGTATTTTTAGTCTTCCTACTGGCAGCAAGAGCAGTGTAAGACAAATTTGCATTTCAAGGCTGGAACCAACTGCATTTTGCATGGATCTGATAAAAACATCAGAAGAACAACGAGATACTTCAGCACACACATACATTTCCTAAAACGACAAAAAAAAAAAAAAAAATAGAATTTCAAGGATGCATTTCTACACCTCCCACTTCAAAGTTTTGCTCCTTAGTCTCCCTTGAATAATTTGCCTGACCTCTCAGTAAAACTCATTCATCTCTATGGGTTTTTCCATGGACGTCCCAAAAAAGGACATCCCAGTGAGTTTACAGATATTGTACAAATACTCAGGAAGAGCAGAAACACCCTTAAATTTATCCCAGTGGTAACAGGTGGGATTTTTCATGTACCCTGTTCTCACTGGAGCCCCACAATAGCTCCTCAAAACTGATTTCAGCACCTGGTCTTTTGCTGGCTCCCAACAGCGAGGGCAGATCAAGAAGTTGCAACCTGACCTTGTAGAGTTATAACCTCTCAGAGCTCCTGGGCTTGTTTCACTGCAGGCTTCAGGAGCACTAATGGCAAAGTTTTTGAAGCAAAGCAGAGGATGCAGAGATCAAAATTTACCACTGAATTTTCCACTGCTGCTCTCTCTGGGCTATTTGCACAGGATACTGCACAACTCAGAAAACTTTGCTTTTTTATTGCTCTTCCTGACTTTGAAGAGCTGCATGTGATGGCAGAAGGCATTTTATTTTCCATACTGTGTTTGTACAGAAGAGATGTGTAGGGACAACAAAATGTCTCTTGGAGATATTTTGTTCCTGCACACAGCTTTGTTTGTTCCCAGGTAGGTGATGTTGGGTTGGAAGTACTCACTCTTCACTCTCTTGAAGCAGCATCTGCTCTTTAAGCGCTGTAAGCTGAAAAAGGAGCATCAAAAACAAGACATCCAGGGAAAATGTCAGAGAAAATAAAAGTCTTATCTGAGTATAAAGTAAATATCCACAATTACTTGAGAATGTATCTCTTGCAGCTAGGGAAGGAAATAAAAAGCCTTGCTTGACTCACGATCCTTTCAGCAAGCAGAAATAAGATTGGCAAAGTTCCCTGATCAAGCTGCTCTGCAACTTTTTCAAGTTCTGCTGTGTCGAATCTGGGCTTCAGCCCTGGTTGTCCCCCAGCCAAGCTCCTGCTCCTCTGCATGCAGCCCTGCCTCCCCCCAGCTCCATCCTGCCCCTCCAGCTGCCTGTGGAGCTGGGCAGGGAGAGGAGAGGAGCCACCCTCTCCAGAGGCACATTCCTGGCTCCTGCCCAGGGGAAGCTGGAGCATTGTCCAGTTTCAGTGCCCAGCCAACCCTGGAAACGCTTGCAGAATCTTTTGCAATTCCCCAGACCTGGTGGCATTCTGGGATCAGTCTCCTTAGAAGTAGCTCCAGGATGAAAATTGAACCGCAGCCTAGAGCAAATTACATTTCTCTAGGGATGAGCAGGACTCTTTTATCCTCATTTCTTTTGATCTGATAACCTTTCTATCTCTTTCTCTTTTGAACATCTTTCTCAGTTTCAACCAGAGAAGCCTCTGAGCTGTCAAGCTCCACCAGCCTTTAGGAAGAAAGAAGAAAGAGGGAAGGGTTTAACATGTTAATCTCATCCCTCAGAGAAACACCTATCAGCTGAGCAGCATGTGTCCTGCATGAGACTCAGGCCACCTCCTTAATCCAGCAGGTGGGAGAGGGGCATTGAGGCCAGGAGAGAGGAGTGATTTAGGTACAAACCTCAGCTTTTTACCTGCTGTTAAACAGCATCTTTAAGCTTTTCATGATCACCACAATATCATGTAGCAATGCAGCCCAAAGGCTAATTATGATTTTACTGCAAAAATTACTCCTCTTTCCTGTTAAAAAAAAAGAAAAAAAAAAGCTTTTCTATTTCAGAAAATATTATTTTTTCTAAAAAATTTAGAAAGTCTTAAACAGAGCTCTGCAGCTACATCATCTCTGTAGCTTATTTGTTTATACATATTTATAATGGTGTGGATCATTTATTTATTCCTCTCTAAGATCTCATGGTTGAATGGTTGGTACTACAAATCACAGCATCAATTCCATTTCTCCTGTGTCCACTTTTGAGTTTAGGTGCCTGGAATTGCCTGCGTAATTCAAGGTGAAAAGGTGTTTTGATTTACCCAGGTTTGTGTCATTTTCTTTATTATTCCCCGTTGTGGTTTCCATTGCACACTAACAATTCTGTTCCACTGACCTTGCCTCCATAGTAAACACTTTGATTAAGTAATTTATAATGATCCACAGATCTGCTAGAGCTGAAACAATGTAAAATTTCCATAGCCAGCTGGATAAAATAAACATTTGAGTATTTCAAGATACTACACGTTATTTTTGCGTCTCAGCATTGAATTTCCTGTGCTGCTTGAAAGGCTCCTTTTGTCAGGATTTCTCCTACATTGCAAACCACGGGAGTTACCCGCAAATTCCCCTTTTCGCCTGCTCACTGTCTCTTGTAGATTATTAAAGCATCCCTAAAACACCACCACGTTTGGAGGGCAACTCTCAGCTTCCCCACTGATAGCTTTGCCTTGAGGAGAAATGTGCTTGTCCCTTCCCTTCAAGGAAATACTGAGGGTTTCAGCAAATTGACATCTTTATGCAGCGCTCCTCTGCTCGCAGCACTACACCTGGAAGCAGGAATGTGTTCCCAGGGCAGGAATCAGTATTCTGTGCCTGCTTTGCTTTGCTCGGCTGATGCAGAGCAGATGTAAGCCCAGCTCAGCTCAAGGCAGGGCAGGAGAACACTGGGATTGCTGCAGAGCTCATGGCTTTGAGAACCCCAAACCGCCCAGCACCGAGCCATCCCAGAGCATGCAGCACATTCGGGGGTTGGATCTTTAGGATCCCCTCCAACCCAAGCTAAACTACAGTTCTGTGATTCGGGTGTTACTCTTGTAATGTAAACTCTGGGTTTGAGCTAAATATCCATCCTGGTGTCATGAACAATTCGTCCCTAATATTCCGAGCTGGTTTTTTTTTATGCCAGCAAGAGGCTCCAGTGGTGGCCTAAATGACTTCACAGCACTTTTAAAAAACCAATCTCCACACTCCCTAAGCAGCTCCACCAAAATCCCACTCATGAAATAACGCCTTCAATGACACATCAGCCATCCGAGCTTCCAGGCAGGAATGCAATGTGCTTATTCCCACCCTGCCCTCCAAACTCTCTCTGTGTTCAGAGCAGAGGGCTCAGCCGAGCCTGTGGCGATGCACCAGTGATTCAAGGGCTGCCCAGAGCTGAATTCAGCACTCGCTAGGCAGGGAATGCTGTTTTAGCAGCCTGTGCCAGCATCTGGCAACTGCAGACCAAAACCAGAACAAAGTCAGGAGCTGACCCAGCCACAGGTTTCATTTGTTTCCATCAAACCACGCAGTAGTTGTTTTCTTTCTTTAAAATTACTGTCCAAGATAACCAAAAACGATAAGAATGAATTGGCTGTTCGTCTGTGTAAAATAATGTTAAATTCGGCTACAACTGTGTTGGTATTTTGGGGGTATTTACTTAGCTTAATGAGGAATGTGATCAGCACTAATGGGGAAAGCATCGTGTTTTCATATGTGTATGCAAATGTAAGTAATTAGAACGTGCAAATGAGGAGTAGGTGTCCAGGGGAAGGTTGCTGTTTGCTTTCTATCGCTTGTGCATGATAATTATCAAAATAAAATTTGAAAATGGTCCTCTCTTCTTTTACTCCAAGGTTAATAATACAATTCAGTGAGCTTTAAAAAGGCCAGGATTGCATTGCAGCTTTGGCACGCTTCCCAAAGTGTTATACAAATTCATAAGCTGATCTGGAGCTTTTAAATTCTTCCCTTGACAAGACATTGTCCTTTTCATGACATGGGCAGCTGATCTCGACATGTGTATGACTGATACGGATATTATTTTTGTTAAACAGAGGTTTAAATTTAAGGTGTGATTAAAATCAGCCCCAGCTTTCAAACAAGGAATAGAACTGCAGAGAATTTATTAATATTTGTGTATCTGAGATTAGCTGCACATGAAATCAGCAGCTTGTGAACGAGGGGTTTATAGGGTGTTTTTAGGAAAACAGCCCCCATGGAGTCATTGCTCTTGAAATCACCTTCTCTAATATTTGTACATAATCACTTAAATTAAAATGCTCAGATTAGAAAATCTCAGTCATGGGAAGTTGGGAAGTTTCATCTGTGAAAAAGCATTTGCCTCCTATGAAGTCTTTGATTCCATCAATCCTGAGCACACATATCCTATAAAGAAATTTGAACTATTAGGCAGGATTCAGCTTAGAGCTGCATGCAGCCTGCCATACACACTGGAGATGTAAGGTAAGTGTCAATCAGGGGGAGACAGTTCTAATATTGCAATAAAATGCAAGGAAATGTTCTGTTATTTCCTCTCTAAACTCTCCCTGGTTTGTTTTTTTTTTCCCCTCCCCCTTTCAATCTATTTGTTTTTTTTTCTATTTACACATTAGCCTTTAAAATTATGACTAGATATTGTAAAGCTTTTAGCAAGTAAGACTGAAATCTGGTCAGTGCTTATAATTTCAAGAAAACTTCACTGCTCTGAATGACAAATACATACACACACACGAAAAAAAAAAAAAAAAAGCTTAAGATGGAGAGGGAAACATTCATGAACCTGTTCATCAGCTGCAAGGAACTGTTCCAAATCAAATCCTCTGATAGCCCCTGAAGTGTTCAGCACATATTTCACATTGTAGGTAGTGGCAGAGATGGAGCCAGGTTTGCTTTGCTGCACCTGGGTGGATGGGGGACTCTGATCTGAGTGATGCTCAAGTGACCCCTCCACTCAGTCATCCTAGTGACCCAAAACTTCAAAAAGAAACAAAAAAAAAAACCCCAAAAACAAACAAATTTCCCTTCATCCAGAGCAAAGCTTTGCTGAACATTTGCATCCTGCTGTTCCCTATGCAAACATTTTGCCTCTTGGCTGGAACCCCGGGATTAATGAAGGACTTAGAGATGAGAAAGGCTCTTGCAGAGACAAAAAACCCTCAGGGAGGCATAAACTGGACTTGCAGCTCCACTGAACACTGTGTCCAGTTATGGACACCACAGCTGAAAGAAGATATGGTCCAGTTGGAGGGAATCCAGAAAGGAGGAGTAAGAGGGATCAAGTTGTTGAGTGAACTGTGAAGATGAAGAAAGTAGAGGCTGAGACCAAGAGTGTCTGTAGAACACCTGCATTGAGGGATACAGTGAAAGCACCACTGCAGGATACTTTTGTAGAATGAAGGAGATAAATCTGTCTGAAATGGTACAGAAATAATTGTCCTAGTCTGAGGAATGAGGGACAAGCCCTCCTGTGGAGACTCCTTCCATCAGTCCCACTCTTTTCATGTATTCCTGTGACACCCTGCAGTCAGGCAAGCATTTTGTCTGCATTTCAACCTGTCCTTTGCATGGCTGAGGACAAATCTCCATGGGCTGCAGCTACAGAGCTGTGCATGATTGTCGACCTAAAGAGCAGCAAACCATTTCAGTCACTTAAATTCACAATTTTCTCCAGAAATTTTGGCTAAGATAATTATTCGTATAAAGAAATGGAGAGGAAAAGCAGAAGGGAAATGAATCTGCCTTCTTAATCCCTTTCTAAACATCCCAGCCAGCAGGCTACAAACCACAGCTCCTTCCACAGGAATCCAGCAATCCTTGCTGGCTGCATGGGGGGCTCTGCTTGAGGACACTTCTCACTGAGGTCATCTGTGCAAAAAAGTGCACATCAGCAGCCTTCCAAAGGCAGCAGGGTTGTGATCAATACCCCAGGAGACAGCTAACATAACTTTAATTTCCACTTCAGTCCAAGGAAATAAAGAGCTGTGTCTTTCCACTGTCAGGCCCTAAGTGCCAGTTTATCAGATATTTTGCAAGGAAGCAATTTCCTGCTTCCTGCTTGTTGTTCATGCCAAGAGGATAAAGGGAGAGTCTTTGAAGAAAGACCTTTTTTTTTTTTTTTTCCCTCCTGCTTAGCACAGGTGGAAGAAGGGAAGGAAAAGCACTTGTGTGAATTACTTGTCTCTGGTGAAGCAGAAATATGTCCTAAAGGCTAAACAGGAATATATGATATTTAAAGAAAAAAGAGGATTGCCCTTTCTGGCTCAAAATTAAAAGTGAGGCACTGCACTGCATTGCAGCAATCTGCCTCGGAGGTAACACAGGTTTTCCAGGAGCTCAGACCTTGTGTGGTATCTCTGTGTCCCTCAACTCCAGTTTAGTCAGTAAAGAAAAATAAGGTAAGTTAGTTCTGTGGAGCAGGAGCTGGGCTTAGCTGTCATCATCAACAATTTAGGCTCATAATTGAAGCATGAAGTTTGCACATTGTACCTAAGAGGGGAATATCCTTGAGAAGAGATCCAAACTGCCTGAGAAATAGGGACCATGTCCCAAGAAAGTGATTATCAGGCAAAGGCACTTTAGCCAAACATCTTCACTAGTGCCAGATCTTATTCCCCTTGAAGTGAGTGTACTTCTGCCATTGCCTTCAACAGAAAAAGGATTGAGGAAAAAAGCTGCCTTCCAGGCTGTTTGAATTTAAAACTGCAGCAGGGCTCAAGCCAGCAGAAGGATAGCCTGAAAATAATGTACTGCACATGTTAAAAATGGGATTGCTTTACTAAATTGGCTTTCAACAATTGTTTCAACAATTAATATGCTGAAGAGAAATTGCAAAGTTACAGGATGGGTTGGACTCAATGATACTTGTGGGTCCTTTCCAACTCAGGACGTTCTGTAACTCCTTGATCCTACAATTTTATGGACAAATTTGCATTTTTTTCCTAATGGATCTAAAGGAAATTAGACCTTCACAGGGAGTGTGGCCCTGGCCGTGCCATTCTCAAATTCCCCCACATGTGCAATTGAATGGGCTAGGTAAGTCACACTCAGAATTATTTCAGATAACCTGGTTTCACCTGAAAATATAAATGACACTAAGATCAAACCATGTTCAGCCACCCTATCTCAGAGAATAGATGGGGAGGTTCTCAATGAATACCAGGTCTGTTGCTTTCAATCTTCCACATAATCTTCCAACATATCTCAATTTTGTTCAAAGCAGCATTTTGCAATTTAAGCCAGACCTATTTTGGCCTGTATTCAAATATCTCAGCATATAAAACTGGTAATATACTCTAGAAATTACTTTTGTGATATTGGATATACTGAAGACCTCTATGGAAAAACTGGGAAGCTCATGAACAGAATCAGTGCAGTGACCAATACTTTCTAAAATCAGAATTATTGCATGTGCCCATTTCTCAGTATGGAAATACAGCTCCAACTTGCTGCCATATACCCACCAATCTTAATTATGAAGCAGCTCCAAATGTTGTACCATGCACGAAGTCTCTAGTTTTATCTACGGTTTTCCCCACAGAAAAGATTAGCAGATTGAGAAATAATTTCTGGGATTGTTAAATGTCCAAAAATTCCAGCTAAACTTTAAAAAGCTTTCCATGCTGACCAGTTTTTCTTTTGTTTTTTGGTTGCTTTTTGGGGGGTTTTTTGTTTGTTTGTTTGGTTGGTTTTTTTCCCTAGGAGGAGTTCAAGGACACATACCAGAAAACATAAAGTAGTCCTAAAATTAAATTCTTAAGGCTTTTACCATCTCATTCATAAATCAGTGAAGCTTGGAAGCCAAGTAGGATCTGTGCCATTTCTTCTCTTGGAAGGCTCTGACACAGAGCCGTGGACCTCTTGAATTTGGAAACTTAATTTTGATTTCCATCCCGGGTTTATTCAGGTTTGGGTAACTGCCTGGGATTTTCAGCCCATGATCTGCAGGCTCTGGGTGGTCCTCAGGGAGCTTCCAGAGGCCTCTTGGCCAGCACGGAGTCAACAGATGTGCATTAACTTTTCAGGGCCCACAATTCCACCTGGGGAATATTTGGTTGTCTACCAATGAGGTAAAAAAATGAAAATTAACTCCTGGGTCAGGCATTACCTTTGTCACAGCTCAAATTGCTGTTTGCACCTCCCACTGGAGGAGGGCTATGCAGTCCTTTTGGGGCTGTGAAGATGTTTTTGCTCCATGTTCTCTGTCCCCTCTTCTCAGAGCCATCCCCTGCCCTCGCAAAATAATTCTGAGGTGCCAGACCCCTCCAGGGTGAGGAGTTTCACCCTGGCTGGGTGTGATCCTCAGTGCTGGCACTGCTTCCAGCCAGGAGTGAACTTTCCCTGGGGAGCACTCACACAAACACCACTTGGATTCTCCAATCTCCATGGATGTGGTTGGTAGAGCACGAGCTGCAGCAGGATGCAGTGAAGTATCTCAGGTCATATTGATATTTGGCTGCATCTTTTAATAGTTCTTGCTTGGGTGCACAGCAACTATTAAACACAATACAGACAGATAATTTTTTTTCTCTCTCTCTCTCTTTCTGCAAAAACAAAAGGCCATAAAATGCTCATGTCTACCCATTCATTACTTTGACTTTGCAATGGTTTAGGGCAAAATCGCCCAGTAGTATTTAGAACAAGAACAAAAGCAAACAGGCTTAAGCCAGTGTTGTCAACACCGTGTTAAAGCTCTTCACTCTGCTCTGACTGAATGCAACCAGCAAAGTGCCTGACAGTGTCCACCCAAAACTCTCACAAAATGGTTTGAAATTCTGGTGTGTTGAAGGGCTCTTTTTTGTTGAAACCAATTTAAGTTTGTACGCTTCAACAAGAAGCCAAAGCCACATCAAGAAGCATATTCAAATGTTCATTTTTAGGAGGATGTTTTGTAGAACTGGTCTAAACCAATTTTTCTAATGAGAATTTCTGTTGAAAAAAAAAAAAAAGAAGAAGAAGAAAAGGTTGCTGGAGTTTTATGTGTATTATCTGGCTTTTTCTCAGGAAAAAAAATAAAAGAAGCTTCTGAAGTAAAATATAATTCCTCAGAAGAAGGAATTACAGAAGCTCCTTTTGTCTTTCAAGATTGCATTCAACTGCTGATCTCGATTATGGTAACCAGTTTCAAAACATGGCACATTTCAGTGAGGATCTTAGAGGAGGTTTGGTGGCAATTTCTGCTCATGGGGAAAGTTTTTTTTTTTAAACCCCAACAAGAAAACAAGCTTCAAACCTTAACAGAGAGTAAATATTCTTTAAGGCTACTCTTCCTTTTATGGAAAAGCAGGATTTTCAGAGGGAAAACTCACTATCTCTGAAGATTAAATTCATGAATTAATTTTAGTGCATTAAGTTAAGGAGGCGATAACATCTCACAGATAAAGTCCTGTATTCATGAAATGCATCTACCTTGGTTCTCTACAAGATTGCACAGGGACATTTGAACAAAGTCAAACCTACTAAATCACAACAGGGACTTAGATGTTCTCTTATTTGCCTCCACACTACATCTAAACCTTCAGAAATTGTTGTTATGGATCCTATCTATTGAAAAATACTTTAAAATAATATCTGAGGAACGTTTAGAAAGATAAACACTTTTTGAAGGTATTACCAGCCCAAAGCTTGACCCCTACTGCAGGAAGTTTCTAGAACAGACAAATTTGATATTCCTTTTATGTGTGTCTGAGAACTGATGGAATTGCCAGCTTATTTCTTCAGGCTGTTCTTCAGTTACTACAAGAACAGCAGCTCTTTCCTAGGTGGAAGCTGAGATAATTTCAAAAACTTCATTACAGTACACAATTTGGTGCTCTAAGAAAAGGCAATAACCTGCGATGGGACTCAAAGAACAACTCATAACCTGGTCTCAGTAAACCTTCTGAACCAATAAAGAAACTCCCATGGTACCTGTGCTCTGGAACAAGAGTCTCTTGTTAACACAGTGTGAAAAACAGGCAAACTGCCACAAAAAAAAAAAAAAAATTCCCAGGACTTGTGAGCTTCTCTTTTTACAGGTACTTTCTTTTTCCTGATATGCCTTCCCAAAGGTAGTCAGATGTGTTGGACAATGCTAAATAGCTTAAAAAAAAAAAACCAAAAAAAAAACCCAAAAAACAAACAAAAAACCCTCAAAAGATTTATGATTAATTCTATGTGTTGCTGTTTTGTCTGATGATTTAATGTGTACCATGTATTTCTTGCTAATTTTTAGAAGCCTATTATTGGAAATACATAAATTTTAAGGTAGGTTTTGTCCCTGATATCTCCAACTTTCTGGAATTTCGAGGTCTAGCTGAGATCTCGCTTAGTCACTCCTGAGAGAGAAAACAGCACCAGGAGCCTGATGAGGTAGAATCTGTAAGGACTCACTGATTTCATGATTTCAGTGACTGTGAGGAAACCCAGACTGAGCATCCCATGATATGGAGCTGCTGGAGCCAGTCCAGAGGAGTCCAGGAGGTGCTCCAAGGGCTGGAGCCCCCCTGCTCTGGAGCCAGGCTGGGAGAGATGGAGGGGCTCACCTGGAGAAGGGAAGGATCCAAGGAGAGCTCAGAGCCCCTTGCAGGGCCTGGAGGGGCTCCAGAAGAGCTGGAGAGGGACTGGGGACAAGGAGAATCTGTGGCTGCCCCATCCCTGGGAGTGTCCAAGGCCAGGCTGGACAGGGCTTGGCACAGCCTGGTCCAATGGAAGGGGTCCCTGCCCATGGCAAGAGGTGGAACTGGATGTTCTTGAAGGTCCCTTCCAACCCAAACCATTTTGTGATTCCATGATGTCACAATTTTTATCTGTTCAGCAGGTTGAATCTCATCCTTAAATTTATTATTCTTAAGTGAAAACTGAGGTTCTTTGATAATAGCAAGAATTCTGGAGCTGTGGCATTAACAATGCTGGCAAAAGCAGTTTGGTACCTCCTCACACCTGATGAATGAACTTCTGGTTTTCAGGAGCAATGATCGGTCATGAAATGTGTGACCCTGGATTCCATCCTGCTCCCAAAGCCAGCACAAAGGGATATTTATGTGGAATATTTATTTGTGACAGGAAGGCACCAGCTGCTCACAGTCATTATCCCAACCATACAACAGCAAGATTGTAACCTTGCTTAGCAATCTAAATCTGCAGATTTAGGTGTGGATGTAGAATCTCCCTGAAAAGACGCAGGGTGAGGGTGAAGTGGATCAATAACTGGATGCATCCAGCTACAATTATTGCTGAAAATTGACCCTCCCCATCTCTACAGCCTCTCTCAGCTGGGTGTTCTTTTGTAGATTTATGTGCTTTCTTAAGCTTTTCAGAACAGACTTCCCCTCCCACAGGCTATAAAACTTAATCAATCAAACACATTTTTCCAGGGCTGGAATTTATAAACCCAAAAAATAAAGAAATAAAAGAATTTATAAACAACTGTGTAGAGTGAGATAGAAAATTCATCAAGGCTAATTCCTTACCTCTGATACTATCCAGTGGCAGATCTTCAGGGAAAGTAGATAACTAAGAAAACATTTACAATGAAATCTTTTCCCTGGCATATCCTTCAGGCACACAGTGTCATAAGAACTTGCCACTGCAGTTAATGGTTCCAAACTTCTATGTACTCCTTGAAAAAGTCTTGTCAGGTTTTGAGCACAATCATTTAAATTTTCACAGCTTTCCGGGGTAATTTAATTACACTCCATATGAAATTCTGTTTCACTTTGTTCTGAGCTGCTTGCCTGATAATTGAATTGGATGTCCCTTATTCTCAGTATCTCGAGAAAGGAAGAGTAATGAGTCCCTGCTCACCTTTTCAAAGTCTCTCATTTTTTTCTATGCATCCTATCATGTCCATCCTGGTTGCTGCTAAGTTAAAGGGACTATTTCATAGGATTTTTTCCTTATTGCAGAAGTTGTTGCACACCTCTGGCTATCTTGGCCATCTTGGAGTTGTTTTCCCCCCCTTTTGAGGTGAAATATCCATTCTGAGACAAGTCTCAGGAGACACAAGAGATGTGAATTCAAGTACAGTTGTGGTGGTAGTTTTGATCCCCATTCCCATCCTAATGATCCCTAAGATCCCTTCTGGCTCCAAGCACTTTTTAATTGCTGCCCCATCCTGCAGGGTCTCCAAGATCCCTGCTCTGAGCAGCAGTAATTAATGCAGAGCCTTTCCCTGGGAGTGGGTGTTAATGGTGGATTCTTTCCACTTAGGTCCCTTTGTGTTTAGCAACGCTCAGTTCCATCCACCCTCCCATTTCCATACTCATATCAAAACTGCAATGAGGAACTCTCCAAAGGAGTCACTTCTGTTTCTTGCACTGCTTCTCCCAGCATCCACTAAGGTCAGAAGAGAGAAATAGAGGGGTGTTCAGCTGGCCTCAGATAGATTAAGTTGCCACAGATTTTACAAAGTTTTCAAAGCAAGAAACCTCTTCCGAAATAGAAATGTTTTCCAACTGCATTCAGCAGCTGAGCTGCACATTCTGGAGATTAGAAGGGGACTGCTTTACCCACAGAAGGACTTGATGGCAACACCACAAGGAAAGAAAGTGGTGCCATAGCATAGTCATTCAGACACATTTTAATTCAAATTGGATGGGATGGTGGGGGAGGAAATGCTGAAAGCCACAGAAATAGATTTTTTTCCTCTCTTGCTTCAGTGTAATTTAAAACATCAAACCATTTTTAATGAGTTTTAGTAAACCAAGTCTTGCCTGCGACCTTCTACTCCAAAACTGAGCCTGGAGAAACTTTTTAAAGTGGATTTATAAATCCTATAAAAAGGGAAGGTTGATGGTGAAAACAGTGAGCTCTGGACAGAAGTACATTTGCTTCCTTTTTTTAAACTTTTAACCTTAAGAGAGGCTCTGTAAAGTGTGTTTAACTTGTATCCATCTCTGTGCTGAAATTCTGCCTGAGACTTCATCCTTATAAAACGGTGAGTTTAATTTGTTCCACTTTATTGGAATCAAGGAGAAAGCCTTGATGTTAGCAAAATAAAACACACAGAGGGAAACATGTACCACCAAGCTCTTACCTTCAATAGAGGGCCCTCATTCACAGCAATAAACAGCAAAAAGGCTACAAAACTGCCTGTGTGAAAGGACAGCTTCCAAAGCTGTGCTTTAAAAGTGGTTTCTGCAGCCATTCTCATTCTGGTAAAAGTCTGAATAATCTCTTCAAGATACAGACCTTCTTCCTGTCCATATGGACAGGGGCTGCCCTGTGAGGGCAGTGTAGATCTCTAGGAGATAACTGCCATGCAGATAATTGGTAATTACTAAGTTCATCAGTCTTTTTCTTTTTTTTTCTCCCTTGAGAATTAGTAATTATAGGATTTTGCCATCATCAGGTCTCCTTTGCAGTGCTGCTTCATTGATTTCCTTGCTGATATTTCATATGCTTTGGACCCTTGGCACCAAAATTAAATTTGAAATAAACCAAGGTGCTTTATCTCATAGCCCAGGACAGTGATCATGGCCCCAAGGCTGCCAGAGCCCAGTGAGTGTTTGTTCAATGCTCTCACACACAGGGTAGGATTTTTGGAACTGTCCTGTGCAGGACTGGGACTTGGATTGTGTGATCCTTTTACGTTCCTTCCAACCCTTTCCTCTCCTCAGCCTTTATTTATTGCAATTGTTTCTCCCTTCAAATGTAAAGACATGTATAGAACTTATACAAACTCAGGGAAAAGAAAATATTTTTAACAAACGAAGAAATAAATCAGAGAATCATAGAATTATTAAGGTTGGAAGAGATCTCCCAGAGCATTGACTCCACCCTTTGACCAAACACCACCAGAACAACTAAACCAAAGTATTGACTGCCACATCCAGTTGTGTAGATAAAAGAATCCCATTTGGAATTTACTTTCCTTCTAAATTTTGACTTTAGGTAGTCCCAGTATCTGCATGCAAGTTGGCAATTTCAATTGCTCTGACAGGAATTTGCAATACGTGTTGAAGCCCTGGGCACAGAGAATTTGAGGCTTTCTGTGCTGCCAGGCACTAACCCCCAGGAGAGCACTGCACTGACCTGAAGCCGTGGAGAAGGCTCCAAAATTGAGTGATGGCACTGGGATTGTGGGTGTGGAGTTTGGGTAGAAGTGTGTGAGATTACAGGGTGAAAAACTTAGAATTTTTGGTTTGGGATATAGTAATAGATATATAAAGCAAGATGGAGGGTTTAGGGTGTTGGCCAGTCCTTTTTCACCTCTTTCTTCTTGGGTTTGAGTGATATTTTAGAAATGAATGGAAAAGCCAACAATGCAGACCATGGGTGGTTGGTTATTGGGTTAAAAGTAAAAATAAGTTATGTGGCATGTTTTAAGTGGGTAGTTTATTCTTAAAAGGCCTTGTAGAGAGAGACCTTGGGCTCCATTTTTAGCTTGTTGCACTCCCCTTTGTGAGACTGTGATATAGATAAGGAATAATAAACTTCTGAGCCTGAAATCCCATCTCTCTCATGAGTCCCAACCTGTTGCACAGTGGTACCCCGTGTGAGGATTGAACTCATGACCTTCTGAAATAGACTCAGTCTGGATTTTGGGTGCCTAAGTGAGGTAAGGTAAATTATTTGATGTAGGAGCATTTCTTTCCCTCGGTTGGCTCAAGAACTAACTCAGAGGTGAACTCTCTGCCCTCTAAACACCTCAGACCAGAGGAGCTCTTCCCATTTCCTCTCCGCACAAGAACAGGACATGATGCTGTGACTCCATCCTGCACTGACCTCGATTCAGGCAGATTTCTAGATTAACAACTGAAGTCTTTACTAGTTAGTTAATAACCGCTTTCATTGATCACCTTTCTCTGTGAGAATTTCAAGGACTTCAAGCAAATGCTGCGAGCACAAACCTCCCGGCAAAGCACAGATTTTAGCCCCTCAAATAGAGTTTAAAGCCACCACCATTGTGATTAACACTGAGAAAAACAGGAGAAAAATTCAGCAAGGCTGATGACAAACAGCACTCCAGGGAGCAATAAGAAAAAAGTGGTTTTATTCTGCAGTGAGCAGGGTTGGCAGATGTAGATGGTGGTGGCGGCTGGGCTGTTTTATGGTTCTATTGTTTTCTTGCACATTTTATATTTTTTTTTACTTTATTTCCAAAATAAATTAAAGCATGGGAGCCTGGAGACATGGTGAATATTCATTCCTAGCTCCACTATTTCCTGTACTAAATTAAGTGGTTTCTTAACCTCCCTGCACCTCAGGTATCCCAGTTGTGAAAAAAGGTTTACATCCATAAAGCACCTTGGGACTTAGGGAAGAGTTACCACCACGTTCAATACAAAACCAGCTGCTCAAAACACACAGTTCTAGTCCTGGTGGTCACACTGCAAACTGTGAGGACAATTCCTGCTCAGTGATCAGTTAGAAACTGTGAAAAAATCTTGGCTGGTTTTCTCTGGTTTTCCTGCCCACCCAAG
>VWZN01016957.1:519554-531248 GCA_013396955.1 Regulus satrapa | reverse complement strand
AAAAAAAAAAAAAAAAAAAAAAAAAAAAAAAGAAAAAAAAAAAGAGAGAGAGAGAGGAGGGAAGAGGGGGAATAAAAAAGAAGCACTTCAAAAGGCAAAACCCCTTGCCAAAGAGCATGAGATCTTAAAGTCTGTTGTTCAATATGTCCATGGCTCCCAAGGTAGGAAGAGATCAAAACTGCAGCTCCACCACCTCTTCCTTACAATAACACTAATCACATTAGTCATTTCACAAGAATGACTCACTTTGATTTTGCCTTTTCATTTTTATCTTTAATGGATAAAGGTTTGAATAAAAAAATCTTAGGTGTGAGGGAGAAGAGCTGGTTCTAAAAGGATGAGGTTGCAAGGTGGAGGCCCTGGAAATGGTCACCACCTACAGGGAAAGATTAAAATTTGACCCAAGGGTTCATTAACCTGCTTAAGGATATATATCAGCTTCTACAGTGTCCTGGCTTGGAGGGAGGGTTTTTGGGTTTTTTTCACATCAAAGCTTTACTCTTCTTTTAGAGGGAAAAACCAAAAAGATAAATAATGCATAAGCAGGAAAATATTTCATTTTTCCCTTCTGCAAGTTTTGTCACTGCAAAGGAAGAAATCTGGTCTGATATTGCCTGAACCCCTCAGCAAAGCCAAAAACATTATTTCAGGAAAGAGAAGAGACAGCAAACCAAGAAGTCAAAGAATCTCAAGGTGATTTCCCATCCTTAACATCTCAATTCAGTTTTTTGTGCCTGATGCTGTGCTACGTTACAGACTGAGGTCTCCAAGCTCAGGTGCCTCCGAAGCTCTCCAGGAGAGCTCAAGGGAGTTCAGATGTCTCCAAAGTAGGACCATCTACTGCCTGAGCCCCACCCTTAGTCCTCACTGCAGTGCTTTGCATAATTGAGTCTTGCTTCCTTGTCAGTTGTACAGAATCAAGCCCCTGATTTTTGGTCGACTGACTGTGAAGAAGCAGATTAAGGTAAATGGAAATGTGCAGAGATGTGTTTGGCAGTCCAGGCAAGCTTTTCTTTTTCACGTGAAAAATTTAATCATAGAATGGCAGAATGGCTTGGGTTGGAAGGAACCTTAAAGACCATCTTGTTCTCTCCCAGCCATGGGCAGCAGCACCTTCCACTATCCCAGATTTATCCAAGCCCTACTCAACCTGGATTTTACAAATATTATGGAATTAATTACTTCGGCAGGCAGCACCTTGGTTTCCAAACCCATGGACTACTTTGGTTTCCTTACTAGGGGTGGGGGAGAAGAAGGATATGAAAGCTACTACAGAAAAAGCAGCAATTGAATTCTCAAGCTGCACAAATCATTCCAGCTTCTGGTACGCACAGTACACCAACCCAGTTTGTTGTCCCCTGAAGGAAGCTATTTTGTCATGGCAATATTAATCAGTTTTTCCCATTGTTTCCTTATTTTTTTCCTTCCCAAAATCCTTCATTCACTACCTCCTTCATGTCAAAATCATTAAACAACATTCAGGCCCAAATAGTCAAATTATGCCATCAGTTTCTTACTGCAGTCTCCTACAAATGAATACCTGAGAAAAACAGTGCTTGATTTAAGAGGACTCACTTATTCTATAATTTTTTAGCAAGGGTAGATTTCTAATAAGCCTGGTTGCAAAAAACAATGGTCTTTCTTTTTCCTTTTTTTCTGGTTTTGTTTTGGGGTTTTCTTCATTGTTGCAATTGTTTCTACATCTGCAATTGCAGTCCAGGGCCAGAAACTTGACATTCGTGAAAAATTAGAATGTGCAGCTTGTTGTGGAAGGAGCTGAATTTTGCAGAGATCTGAAGACCTTTGTTATAAATACAAAGGTTTAGGGGAACTGTGTTCTCTTTGGATCCCTGGGACAAAAGACTTGCAAAGCCTTTGTCACTGCCAGAAGTCAAGAGGTGATTTCAACAGCGACCATTAGGCTGGAAAAACCTGACCAGCAGAGATTTCAGTCCTGTATGAGGGGAGCAGAAGGGGCTCCCAGCTGGATTTCAGCTGAACTAATCAGGGAAATTAGAAATGCCCTGGGTAAAATCAAAATCAGAACTGGCAGAGCAGGAGGAGTGCACTTGGCTCAGGATGCTGCGCCCCTCCTGAGTGGGGAGGGAAGGCTCCATGCTCTCCTCACCCATCTCCTCAGGATACCGAGTCACACCTGGGCTTAAATTAGTCTCCTCTCCTGCATAAATGCAAATTTGACCTTTGCTCTACTGTGGATGATGGCTTCATACCCCTATCATTAGTATTTCTACCCTGCAAATGAGGAAACTGAGGCGCAAAGCACTTAAGTGACACAGTCTGATTCTTCTCGTGTGGCATCATTTGGAGTCTGCTCCCAATCCACCCTGTTTCCATCAGAAAGAAAATAAAGGCTATATTCAATGTAATTTAAAATTTGAAATTTCTAGTGGAAGGTGTCCCTGCCCATAGCAGGGTAGTTGGGATTAGGTGGTATTTAAGGTCCCTCCCAACCCAAACTACTCTGTGATTGTGATCATATGTGGAAGAAAACAAACAAACAAACAAAACCCCATAAACTTTCTTTCTTTGCTTATTTTTAAAAATTAATTGAAAAAAGCAAATATTAATACATTTAAGTGTCTGTAAATGACTGGTGGGCATTAATAGGAGTAGTTTAAATGGGTCTACATTCTGTTCTCAGCAACTCAGCATGGAAATAGCTCCTAAATGACATAAACAAAGTGCAGATAGTACAAATCCCTAAACATATTGAAGCCTCAATGTGTTCTACAGTGTAGTCACATGTGTCCAAAAGTGTAAGAATAATAACAGTTCTGTCAGCCTGGAGAAATGTGTGACTCAGGCATCAGGCAAAGGATTGCTGCTATGATATGATAGAGCTGTCATCTTTTAATATGTGATGCCAACAAGAAAAATAAGATTCATAGCTCCCTTCTCAGTCAATTTTAATCAGACTGGGGGAGGAGAACATTGTGGAGGGCGAGCCACCCCATGCTGCGTGTATATGAACATAAACAGACAAATTACCATTGCTATTTCTGTGTCTAGGTCTATCTGATGCCCTTTTTCCATTATAGGGTTAATAGGAGATCACTGGGGAAAAAAAATTAAAATGAGCAAACAGGATCTCTATGGCAAGTTCTGGACCAGCTGTCTTAACTGGAAATCTTGGACTTTTATCCAAAACATGCATTATTTTTAGCTAAGAGGTCCCTGCTCCTGCAAATGCAGGCAGGTTTGTTTAGCCTCCCACATACAAATAATTTAGTGGATTTCAGGGGCCTGCCTTCACTCTGAGCAGTGAACAGCTGCTTAATGCTTGAAGGAGCAGCACCCTAATTTTCCAAATAAACCTCACGACGCATAAAGTAGTAACTGACAGACAATAACTGTGTAAAATTAATTCCCTCCATATGTGTTTACAAGGCCAAGAAAGAAAACTAATGGAGAGAGAAATGTCATTTGCAAAAATCTTTTCAAGAGGAGGTTCATAAAATGTTGCATGAGAAGGGTAAGATGATTTATCAGTGCATTTGTATCACGCTCATCCCTGGGGTAATCCCAGGGTTTGATGTTTGTGGGTTCCCCATCCCTGGAAGTGTCCAAGGCCAGGCTGGGCAGAGCTCTGAGTGCTCTGGTCTCGTGGAAGCTGTTGCTGCCTGTGGCTGGATTTCCAGCTCCCATTCAATCCAAACCATTCAATGGCTCTCTGTTTCTATCATTCTCTGTAGGAAGGAAGAAGGGAAAGGATGTGGGAAAATTGGCAGAATGGTCCTCCAATTAAAGAGCAGGGTTTGAGTGGTTCACTTGATGGTTCCATTCCTGTCTCTACAGTGTCAGAACCCTTTGTAACCTCGGGATTTATTTTGCCACAGCCTCCAGAGCAACACTCATTGCTGGAGTTTTGAATCCCTCCCACCAGCACCAGACCCCAGTAATCCAATGGAGAACACTGTTTTTCTCAAATGGAGAACACTGGTTTCTCAAATGGAGAACACAGCTTTTTTTTTTTTTAATGGAGAACACTGCTTTTTTTCCAATGGAGAACTCTGTTTTTTTCCAGAGGACCTGTGAACCAATGTAAAGATTTCTACTGCCACCTTCCACTTAATTCCAACCACAGTTTTCTCACACAAGGGCCACATTGAAATAAGCAACACTCCTGGCTCTCCCAACTTCCCAAAAAACAAAAACACAAAACCAAAAAAAAGTACAAGGGGGCAAGGGGTACTTTATCCCTACTTTAATTGGTTGGTTGATTGATTTATTTGATTTTATTTCATTTTTGGGGAAGGACAGAAGCTTGAAGACCAGAGGGACAAGAAGGCTTGAGGACTCCATGTGAAAATAAGCAGAGCTTTTTTGGAAATGTGATACTTCTTAGTGGGGGCAGAGAGAAGCAGAATGAAACAGCCTAATCAAAACATGTGCCTTTGGAAAATAACATGCAATAACTGCAACCCAGAGCCCAGCCACAACAAAGTCAAGGTCAAGTTGCATGAACAGCTTAAACTGTGGCATTTCCTGAGTTTTACTTATTTGGCTTTACAGCCTAAGCATTTTGTTCTTCTAGTTATTTTCTATTCCATATATGAAACACATTCAACCTGCCCATTGTTCATTAGTAGTTGGTGTTTAAAAGGAAATGGAATAAAACCATGGGGGCTATATGGGTTTGTGTGGCAAAAAAATCACTGAGGGACTTGTTGTAATATTTCTTCGGCCTTTCCTTTTGAGGAACTGCAGAGTGAAATATTGCCCTCAGGACAGAAGGAAAAAAAAAAAAGTTGTCTGAGTGTTACATGAAGAAATTTCAGCCCTTAGCTCCAGGCAATCACAGCCTCATCAAGCTGCTATCCCATGGTGATATTTTTCCATGTTTGCCCTCCACAGCCAGGGTTTATGGGCTGGGAAAGAGTGCAGACAGTGTGGTGTGTTATGTGCACACAGTGGTTTGTTCTGGGTGTCTGTGAGGAGCTTGAGATTTGTTCCCAGCAATTCAGGCCACTTTATTTTATGCTCTCTGAACATGTACATGCAGAAAGCTTTTTCATAACAATTCTAGGCAGAGCAGTGAAAGGAGCTTTTCATGTCAAATTACAGTGGAGAAAATAGAAGAAAAAAGAAAAAAGACACAAACCTACTGTAAAAACAAAAGCAGGTATTCAGAGACCTTTCCTTTTTATCACATTCTCAGTTCTGCAAATAAGAAAACATATCCATCCACAAAAACCTCAGTGGATGTCAATTAATTTTAACTGAGAGTCTCTCCTGAGGAAGCTTTGCCTTTGGAGAACTCTTTGGAGAATTCTTTCTCTCTGCTGGGGACGTGGATACCCTGGAGATCAGATATCATTTTTAGAACCATGGTGTAAAATAGCATGTGGGATCATAGGGTGCTAGGAAAATTCAGGCTGGAAGGACTATCAGGAACCTCTGCTCAAACCGAGATCAACTCTGAGGTCAGACCAAGTCTTGAAAGGCTTTGTTCAGCCTTGAGAAAGGCTGGAGACTGTGCAGGTCTGGAAACCTCTTCTCATGGCCAGGAATTGGAGCTCCCTTCCTTTCCTTGTCTTTCAAGTCTGATTCTTTTTATCATGGAAGAAGTTCCTTTTGAAGGAACTTATCCTCAGAGATAAGATATGTGTCATCCAACCTCATCCTCAAAGCTGCTTTTCCAAGGGGATAAACTCTGCATGGCACGTGTCATCAGTTTAGGAATCTTGATATCAGAAAGGGAAAAGCATTTCCTTCTTTATCACTGATATGGAAATGAGCTCTTTGTTGTCATAGACACTCATCTCCTGGAAACTGCTGGTTTAGATGTCAGATTAGCTCATTTAAATATAAGCAAAATTTTTAATAAGGTGTTCCAGAGAAAGCTCAGTGGAAGAACAAGGCAGGAACTGTAGCTGCAAGGTAAGTAGAGCACAAGAGGCAGTAAGAGGATGTCAGTGGACTGAGCTGAAGAAGAAAAGTGATTTTTCTGAGGACAATTACAAGTACTGGGTGCTGACAATGATCTTGATAATGCTTTCACTAATCAACTTGGCAAAACTGAGAGTGTACTAATTAAACTGATGACAAGAAACATCACTGACACAGAGGTATTCAATCTACTGACATAGTTGAATGGGAACTGGGATAACAGAAATGGGATGAGATTTAACACTTTGAAGTGATAAGGTCACAAATTTGGAGATTAGGAACTATTAATCTAGTAAAGCTTCGAGTTTTCCAGGGCAAACAGCTGGGAGAAAAACATGACAGCATGTGTTGGTCAGTCAGGGGATGGCTGTGAGGCACTGACATGGCAAGGCCATCAAAAAGACAAATGAGATTCTGGAGGCTTCAGGTTGAGCCTGAAGGAAATGTTAATTGTGCCTTCCAAAGAAGCTATTTTCTCATCTGGAGCTGTGCACACACTTCTAGCCAGCCCTGTTTAACCAAGATATTAAACAGAAAAGATTACATTCTTGTTTGCTCGGAGAAAGAAATTAAATTATATGCGAGTGAGGAAAGAGAGATTCCACCTTGATTTGTGACATAAGAAAAAGCCAATGTGGGTCAAACAGGGAACAGAAAGTAATTTCTCCTGATAAGATGTCACCTAATGAGCCATTTCACAGGGCAAGGTCAAACGTTTTCAAGTTCTGCCAGGGGAGGTTCAGGTTGGATATTAGAACAAATTTCTTCACTGAAGGAGTGGTCAAGCCCTGGCACAGGCTGCCCAGAGCAGTGATGGAGTCACCATCCCTGGGGATGTTTAAAAAGTGAGTAGGTGTGGCACTTCACAATATGGTTTAGTGGGAGGGGTGATACTTGGTCAAAGGTTGGACTTTGTGATCTTGAGGGTCTTGCCAAACCTTAAGGGTTCTTTGGTTTGCCAAAAAACGTTTTGGTTGGCTACGGGAGACACATCCCACGATGCTGAATAGCTTCAGATTATCACAGCAACATAAACCTGCTGAGGCTTCCGTCATATTTCCCAGTTAAACTAATTTATAATTGTTTTCTAAAAAGATAAAATGGTTTATGAAACCTTCAAAATTAGCTTAATTTCTGTTTTTCATCAAGTTTTTGTCCTTTCTGTCCTCTCAGTTACACATCAAGTTCCACAGTTTAATTTCTACTTTTTAAAAACAGCTCATTCCAATGGAAGAGATAATTTAATTTATTAATAAGCCATATTTTAAAATCTACATATTTTGTTTAAATTTTAGGACATTTACCAAGAATGTATTACCAGATATCCATCATACTCCTCAGGTATAAGTTTCTTGGGAAAATTTCTGAAAGAGAGCCTAGGAAAAAGAGCCAAGGCTGGAGAACTGCAATTCCCTTTTCACTCTGGTCTTACACAGGAGTAAATCCACTGAATTCCTGACTCTGAGCCTGAATGAAAGCTGTCTCGGCAAGCAGGACTTGAATGGTGCTGTGATGTTGATATGAAAACTGGAGCTAAGGGGAGATAATAGAAAAATAACAATTAATTTATTTTGACATTCATATTTAAGATGGAAAATCACCAGAACTCGTTGCTATGTTGCATAGTCCATCCTACACATATCCTCATTTTTCTTACTGTTCAATTTTAAATGTGTTGCACAAAGAGCTTGTGACATTGCAAAGTGTCTGGAGACCAAAACAATATTCCTTCCTGCCTCTTGAGGAGCCAAGCCTGTGTACAGTCAACAGAGCAGCGTGGAAAGAAATGCACACACTTCAGAAAAAGGACAGGGAACAAAATCCCCAACCCCGCTGCTTCTGCACGTCAGGAAGGATTTCCCTGAAATCACAACTAAGTGGAACTGAACGCTCTCCATGCAGGCACAGAGAAGAGCAGCGGGGAGAAAATAAAAATATAGGAAGAGGCAGAAAAGCAGACAAATTGAGGATAACAGCACCTGGCGCAATGATCATAATGAGGGCGACTGGATTGCACCTTGAAAGGTGATGGTTTTTCAGGTCCTGGGGGTGTGGATTTGCACAAAGAGGCAGCTGGCAGGAGCCAGCCCCTCCACACAGCCCCATCTCCATCCAGGCACTTTCCAAGGGTGCTGACACCAGCGTGATCCCAAATTTCCCAGGGGAATCCCAGCGGCAGCTGCAGGGCGTGCAGCCCTTCCTTGTGGTGCTGTACCCCCACATCCTGCCCTGCCTTCCAGAAACGCACATCTGAGTCCCAAATCCAGATGTTTCTCTGCTTAATAAAGCAGGGATTGGGTGAGGATTTATTGATGGAACACTTTGCGGCCAACTGATGTGAATTGCTGATGGAAACATTAGGAAGAAATGCAGCATTAATGGAGTTATGCTGAGGTCTGGGATAGATCACTGCATGGAAGAAACACAGACCTGGCAGAGATCTGACTTAGCCACCGTGTACAACAGGTTTTACACAGCATTTTCCACAGTGGATGCTTCTTTGCCACTGAAATTTGCAGCAAAATCTCAGCACAAATAATCACAGGTTTAGAGTCACAGGAGCAAAGAACTCATGTGAGAAGATTATTGGCTACGGATTTCCTCTTAATTTTGAGGTTAATTATTCTTTTGCAAGCAACAGTATTTAATCAAATGTTAATGGTGATAAAAAAGCCTGGATTGAGTGGCACATCAGAGCCTAGTGTCATGTCTGTGTCCAGCAGCAAAACTCAGCAATGCCTGCCAAAAGCTAAAGCTCAAGGACACTTCACAGATATTTAGGGCAGGTGTTTAGTGAAAGCCAAGTATTTGTGCCCCTTCTATAGGCAATGGAGAGCATTAGCTAATTCCAAAGGTGCATTCATTCTATACTTAAAAGCATGAAGCTTCCTAAGATAAGGTGGCAAGTTTTGCAAAGACAAAGATAGGCAATGATTTCCATTGAGGACAAGCACTTCTCCATGGACAAAGTAATCACCTGGAAGCAGGCTGGGGCTCAGATCCAGAGCAACAATTGATTTTGTGCCTCTGGATTTATTTTTTTTTTAAAAAGGCTTTTTACTGATGTGTTAATCTGTCCTCCTGACAACTGAAAGAACATGGAAAATATTAATTTGTGGAAATTACAGCAGTCTGTGCTCCTTTACTATTCTGAAATTAGGAGAATTCTGTTAATAATGAGTCTTTCTTTCCATTTGCACTTGGCTTCCCATGCAAGAACCTCTGAATGTTGGGAGGAGTTCAGGATACCCCTTAAAAAAATGAACATGCAGAGAATGTGACCCAAGGCAAGAGGCATTTCAGTCAGTATCCCTGGCTGGGAGGGGGATAAAACACAGGGGTTCAGATTGCTCAGACTGAAGCATCTCAGAAGCCTTCTGGAAACCCCCAATGAAGGGAAACATCAATAGGTGAACATTGGAGGAGAAATTGTGATGATGTCAACACGCACCAGGCTCCTCTCACTGCTCCCCACCAGAAGTTGCGTAACCACATTAGTGCATTTGTGCTCCTGCAGGAGAACAGCCATGGGAGCTTTCTGCTCTCCTGACAGGAGCTGGCTGAGGTCCAGCCAGCTGAGAGCTGGGGAGGCTGGGGCTGACAGCACCACAGCCCCAGGCAGGGCCTTGGCTCTGTTAAATCTGCAGTGAAGCATCTGTCCCCTCCAAAGAGGGACAACAGACAGTCCTGGTGTTCGGCCATATTACCAGAACAGCTGTAATTTATCCTCTAAAGAGAGTGGGAGAGGGGCTCAGCCTGGAGAAAAGGAGGCTCAGGGAGCACCTCGTGGCTCTGCACAACTCATGACACCAGATCATAGCGAGATGTCTCTTCTCTCAGACAAGAGGACAAGAGGACATGGCATCAAATTGTACCAGGGAAGTTTAGATTGGATATTAGGGAAAATTTCTTTACAGAAAGGGTTTTCCAGCCTCTGCACAGGCTGCCCAGGGCAGTGGTGGAGCTCCTGTCCTTGGAGGTGTTTAAAAGCCGCGTGGATGTGGCGCTTGGGAACATGGGTGAGTGGTGGCTTTGGTAGTGCTGGGGGAAAAAATTGGACTCTATGATCTTAAAAGTATTTTCAGATGTAAATGATTCTGTGATTCTAAGGGAGTTGTCCAAGTTCCTGCTGTCCAGCAAACAATAAAATTCCCCTTGGGCTTTAAGTACCAGCTCCAGTTTGTGCATCCAGGCACAGATTAAAGTATGTGGTCAGATATTGAAGTCAAAAAACCCAGGTTCTATTAGAGTTAATAATCATCTCAGAGCAAAATGGCACGAGGAGATGAGCTGTTCCAGGTTGCACAAATATCCAGGAAGTCACAGGCATGAGGGGAATGGGGGATCTGCCTGGGACAGTGGCAGAAGCCACCTAAAAGGTTTAGATATTAATTGCAGCCAAGGGGGGATTTTTAAATGAACAATTAATATGTTTAAAACTCAGTTCCATCATCTTTAAAACTGAGTCAGACCCTTGGTAATCCCCACTTTGTCCCTCTGTAAAATGGTTTGACACTGAATGGACCTTACAAGGAGGGCTTCACCCTCCACACACTCGGGGAATTCAAGGCACACAGGCATGGGAGGTCCTCAGTGGCAGAATTAGAAATCAAACAGTAATTTCAGCCTTGTCTCTTCCACTTGTCCTTATCTTTCTGCCAGTTCCAGGCTGTCACATCTGCTGCAACCTGCACTGAAACCCTGTGGTAGATGTGCTAATTTTATGTGTGTCAACTATACACATTTCTCCAATATTAATTATAATTGTGAGGTATCTTCCGTCTCTTACTGGTTCTACTGGTCTGTTCTTACAAGGCATAGCATTTCTTTTTATGTTTTTAAATTCAGACTATGATATCAAAGTAGTCCCTCCTGGATTGAAAAAAATGTAAGCTCATCAATGTTTCAGAGTGGAAGAAATGCTGTCACTAAATATCAGCCAACGTCTCCTTTCCTCTTCCTATCTTTTTCAATGCTTTTGTCTCACTGGATCCAGTAAAAATTTGGTCTCTCAAGCTACAGCAACCAGTCCCAGCAATGAGGCTGCATTTCTGCTTGGGGGATGATTATGTTTTTTATTTCCAACCACGTGTCCTCGCTGTCAAACTCCATGTCATCTTTATTTAATCTGAATCTCTATCAAGCTGATTCTCTGTCTCCCAAGCCTCCCTGTCTTCCAGCTGGACATTTTTTAAAGCAGTGATTTGCAAAACATTAAAGAAGGCATATAAATAAATTACTGTCTGGAGAGTGAGTCATCATTATTTAATAGGACTGTCTCATAAAAAGTGGCTGCTTGTTGGCAAAGCAGGCCCGTGCTGCCCCCAAATTTATCCTGCTGCTCTCCAGCCTCCTGTGGGTTTATCCTGTTCTATCCTTTCCTGGTATTTTGCTTCCTGCTAAGCAAGGTTTTGATGTTGCAGGAGCTCAGGGGAGGACAGCAAAAGCACCCCAAGACCTGAGACACAAGAGCTGCCCTTGTAATAATGTGGCTACAGCATCATGGATTCACAGGATCGTTAAGGTTGGAAAAGACCATTAAGGTCACCAAATCTGATTGTTAAAGGACAAGACGCTCTGAAAATTACATTTACATCTTCATTTCTATGAATTTGGGGCCCAAATTCAGGGAATTTTTCCTGAGGGAACCTAAGTGTGCTTTTACAGAAGCAAAGGAGGGGAGAAATACAACATGGATGGGTTTGACCAAGTCTGAGATCCCTCCCTCTTCTACCACCCCCCCCCCCCCCCTCCAGTCCCTGCCGCAGCGCGTCACCACACCCC
>VWZN01016957.1:454935-506961 GCA_013396955.1 Regulus satrapa | reverse complement strand
TCTCAAGGGTGAGCATTTGCCCAGACAGTTCAAGAAGCTGATTAATTCAAATACACTTAATTGCATGACAGCCAAACATTACTTTCCAAGAGGCTTAGTAAGGCACAGCTTTCCCCATGGGCCTGGGTTTGGTGTTCACTTGTCAGTATGTGGTACAAAAAACATTTGGCAGCTGGTAGTATCTAAAAATTATGTTTAAAATAGCTTTTCCGATTTTTTTTTCCCCTCTGAAATTTTGCATATTTCTTTTTCCTAACTTCCATCCATCCATCCATCCATCCATCCATCCATCCATCCATCCATCCATCCATCCATCCATCCTGTGTGATATCTTTGAGTTCAAGTATGAGTGAAGCAGCCACCAGAAAAACCCTGCACTCCAGGCAGGGTTTGCCTCATCCCCACACACAGTGAGTCCTTAGGAGGACAAAAGTAATGAATTAAAGAGCATCAGGACAGAGGAAATCAGGGGTTTTCTCTGTAAGGAGACTTTCAATATTTTATGGCTGGAAAACCACTTTCCTCCTCCTGTTTTGATAATATATGACCCAAAAACCCACATGGATTATATTTTAACCTTTGCACCCTTTCTCCTCCTGGTCTCTGATGTCCTGGAGATTCTTCCCTGTGCTCTGGTTTATTAATGTGACAAACTTGCCATTAATTATGCACATAACATCCCTTAATGTTGGCTTTGTGGGACTCATTTCCTTTTGCCACACAGAAGGGAGAGGGAAGAAAGAAGGAAGGAAATAAGGGAGGCTGCAAATCAGTATATGGCTGGAGATTTCTTGATTTTAATCAGCTTGGTTTTTGTTTTGCTTTGTTTTGTTTTGTTTTTTAATTCTAAGCTCTTAGAGATCCTGATTGCTACTGCAATTACTTAAATAAAGAAAACAGTAAGTTTGAACGACATCCTTGTGTACTGTCCTACTCAGCCATGATGTTTGTGGGTAGAGAAAATTATTTACTTTTATTCATTAATCGCTATAACTTAGTCCTGTTACCTTGTTGTGTTGTCAAAAAATGGTTGTAATAGCAGAAAAAATGTTCCTCAAACTCTTCAAAATAGCATTTTTTAAAATCTTCCTTCCTGATCAAGTCCCCAAGATAAATCACATTGCTTTTGAAAACAACCTTCACACCTTTGGCTTTAACTTCAAGATGACAAACTTGGGCATCCTCTTGTAAATGCCTCAGTTCTTGCTCTTGAGATGTGACATCCACTGAGCTGCCCCCCAGCCATAAAAGGGTTAGGGAAGCATTCCCTGCTCCATGAGGCGTCCAGACCTGCGTAATCAGAAGGGAATTATCCTTCACTGCCTGACTTGGTTCAGCTTGAACTGTTCTCCCACTCCATCTGAATCCCCTTGCATCCCTCCTTGCAAACCCACGAGGTTCTCACTGTGGGATCCAGTCACGGAGCTGGGGGACAAATTTGTCTTGAGGACAACTTAAGGACAATATTTTGAGGATAAACTGAGCATGCTTTAAGTGTCTCTGAAAATGACTAATTTAACCGTGTCCTTAAAGGATGCAGTGATGAAATGGTATCTTCTTCCCTGCTCTAATACCAAACTATCTTTAGTTGGCAGATTTTTCCACTTCCAGACCTATTTTCTTGAGGAGAATAGAGCTGATGATTATTATTAGCTGTCCCTGCCCACAGCAGGAAGCTGGAACTAGATGAACTTTAAGGTCCCTTCCAACCCAAGCCAAGCTATGATTGTGTGATTCTATCCATGATTCTATCGGTGTAGGATGTGCCACCATCCTCATATGACATATTTCTAAAATAAAAAAGCTTTCCCCCCCCCCCCCCCACCCCCCAATTTCCATGTAAGCGATGACTCAGCCATTATTTGCAAACTGAACCACCCTCCGGGCTTTAAATGTACCCAGCCTCCAGCACGAAGAGCACAAATGAGCAATCCTGTGGAATCCTCCTCAGAGCACCATGACATTTCCCTCTGCTCCTCCTCTGACCACCCCGTGATGCAGACAGGGCACAACTCCCACGTGTCCACAAATCATTTCCACTGACCCACTAAATCAAATCACATGCAAGGGTGAGGCACGGCCACAACATGACACAATCCACTAGCAAAGTGATTTTTCTGAAAAGAGAGCTTTCCAAAATGTTTGTGAGAGCAGTCCCATTGAGACTGTTCTGGCACGCTTACAGCGTCCCTGGGCAGCTTTTGCTTTGTGCCCACATTGTGATAAACATCACTGCATCCACCTGAATGTTCTTGAACAAAACACACAGATTTCAGCAACAAACTTCCCAGCCTTCCATTTGCAGGGGAGTCCAAAATATTTCTCCCCAATTTTTTCAACTCTGCTGTACAATTAATTCTGCTCGTATCGAAGGGTTCCAATGGAACCACTTTAGGAATAAGTGTATATGGTCATTGTTTATTCTGTGTACTTCTTGGAACCTTTTTCTGAGACAAAAATCTGATTTCTTACCTCATTTTCTGAAACAAAGCTTTATGTTAACTTGTATTTTCAGAGCAGTATTAAATTGATACTTTTTTGAGCCTCCTATAGTTGGAAAAAAAAAAATAGAGAAAATGGGAACCTTTGCCCTTTGAACCTTTGAAAGATAGAACATGATTAATCCAAAGCAGTTTGGTGTTATTTTGCAATCTGATCTAATGATATGCCAGCACTGCCCTGGTGAACCTAACACAGAACAGTGTCTAATGCAATGTGAGTTTCCCTCAGCAGGGAAATGTTAAACAAATGGACAGCAAAATCTGCCAATCCCTTGAGCATGGCAAACAGGCAAAGAGGAGGTATCACACATGATAAAAAAATAGACATGCCCATTGAAAAACATTTGGGGGTTATTCCATGGTGTGGGGGTTGTTCTGGAGCCTGTTTTGCCCACTGTAAATTGGAGTTTGGTTCTCTCTAAACCCCATTCCATTGGTTATTCCACTGTCACGTTCTGGCTCTTCTGGCCAGTTCAGCCTTAGGGCCTCAGGACTACTCACAAAAAGTCAGAAGAGTCCATTCAGCTCACCCAGTCCTTGCATGGAGAGTGTACAAACATTTCACCTGCCCTTGCATAAAAGGAGTCTCTGAAATTGCTTCCTTCTCTTTGAAAACTATGATTGGAGTTGACTGCTGTCTTTTCAAAGTGACACTCAGCACCTTTCACATCATTTGGTGGTGGCTGGAGAGCTCAGCATGAAAGCAGGAGGTTCAGCTCCCCTCCTTTTTCATTCTGAAAGGGTTTCAGCCCACTTATTTCACCTTACAGACGAGAAATTTAATGTTTTTCAACTTTGGGCTATTCTGGGCACTTTCTACTTTGCTTCTTAATGCTGCTACTTGATGCATGCACACAGGAGAGAAAAATGGCAGAAATCTGTTTCTCTGCAGCCTGGTGCTGCAGCATGGGGACGTCTCTAGTTTTCAGCCACTTCCCAGGACATTCCCTGTAATTTAACAGTCATAGAATGTGCTTAAGCTGTCCAGGTAAGATGGAAAGAATGCAGAATTACTCTTTTCTCTTCCCTATCAGCAAGAATTGGAAGTAACTAGGTTTTTTATATAATGGGGTTTCTTGGTCCTTGATTTGTTCTTTGGCTGGAAAGAGCAGCAGCTTCTAAACGGCCCAATGGCAAATACCCCACCCAAACCATTCCTTCACAGTCCCATAAATTATACCTGTGTGTCAGGGGCTGAATATTTGCTCGTTCTATTGGAAGAGATTAAGGCTTTCAGGCTGAGGATGGATCTCAGCACTCACACCTCATGGATGAGTGTCCCATTCCCTAAGTCACTATTTCAAGGCAGAGATCACAGTTGTGTCCATCCTTGGGTGCCCTGTGATGGTATTTGTGTCTGGGACTCCTTCACATCCCTTCACTCTATTCCAACTTAAAATCAAAGCCAGATGTCGAAATTCTTGTAACAGGACCGGTGGATCTGTACCAGCACAAGCATTTTTGAGATGCTTTCAGGCAGTTAATAACTGTATGGATTGTACAAATAATAATTTATGAGCTATGTTCTTTAATTTTACACAGATTCTGAGCTGCTATCCTTTTGAAGGAGCTTCTCTCCACCATCTGCATCCATCAGCAGCAGCAGCATCTCAGCACTGAGTATTGGACGTGGGCTCTGCCACAAGGCAGCAGTGAGCAATTAGCTGGAAATCCTGGAGTGGAGAGGGCTTCAATGCCATCCCTGTGGTGTCTCTGTGATTTTCCTCCTCCTGTGCACATTTAAGACTCGCAGATTTTCTTTTTATCTGCAAGTCACATCAAGCTCCAACCAATGCTTCTGGCTTTAAATACCTGTAAAAGAGCGTTTTATTTTGCCTTTTGCATTCTGACAGCTGCCATAGGGGGTTTATTATTTCCTCTTGGATACATTTGTTCTTTTACCTTGTATACCCCAGGATGGTTAAAAATTAGCATATCAGAAATGTTGTTTTTCTTCGGATAATCTTAATATCGTACAAGCATCAGATTTTGTCTGACCTCAATTCCTCCCCTTCCTGCATTACATAACCTGGCAGCTCAGACTTCTGATTAGGCTTTATAATTCCCAAAATGTGTCAGAACATATATGTTACAACCATTTGATATATCTAAGTGTAACAGGTGAACCCACAGGGAAACTATTCTCCTGAAAATTGAAATGGGTTCCATTTTGCTGTGTGGAATAAATACATCCCTCTTTTTGACTTCTCACCTCCCCATGTGTTTGCAGGGCCATGAATTTTGGTGTAATAAAGTAGCCTTGTATTTGCACTAAAAATATTTGCATTAAAAATATGGGTCACATTGCAAAAAGTCAATCATTTTAAAGCGTGGGGGTTTTTTCCCTCAGAAGAGTTTGTGGGTTTGTTTTAAACCAACCATTTTTCAACAAAGATGTTATATCCACAAGGAAATCTAAAAAGATATAAACCCAGTCTGGTTTAAAGCTTTTGGGATATCTAAGCTTCTCTTAACATTTTGGAACATCATTTTTTAGGAGAGAGAGTCAGTCTGGGGTTTTTTGCTGTTTTTGCTTTTTTCCCTACACTTTATTTCAGCTGGTTTTGGTCTTATTTTTCAGAGAGGGCTCATCATGCTGGGCAGAAGTGATAACAGGCTGATGGACATTGGACAGGCTCAGGGGAAACTGAGAAAAAAGGAAGTTCTTGAAGTGTGTGGGGTTTTGCTCTGGCTTTTTTTTTTTTTTCTTTTTTTTGTTCTGTGGGGAAGAGCTTTCAGATGAGAAAAACTATCAGAGATCCAGAAACATGTAGCTGTGTCCCTCTGGAAACTGGGAGCTGCTGATTTGCTACAAATCTGTTTAAGGCTGGAAAATCTGCAGCTGGCAGAGGCAGCGCCGGGGCTCCCAGGGCTGCCCCAGGCTCAGCATCCCCGACAGGGAGCACGTCCAGGTGGCATTCAGCCCCTGTCCCTGCTTTAACCTAGAAATCCACCCCCTAAAATCAACCACATCACATGTGCAGACATGGGAATGAGGGCCTGAAGAAAAGTGGTAAAAATTACGCATTGCACCCGGAGGGAGCTTGACAGGACGTAGAGAGACTGCGAATAAACCGATGTCGACTCAAACTTGTTCGTACAATCACACAAAACCCCATTTTTCACCATGCCTTCCCCTTCCCCCAGCTCTCCAAACACAGCAGGATTAAAATGTGGAGGGTTTGGTGGAGATGAACAGCTTTCAGCTGCTGCTGGGCGAGCTGCAGCCCAGAGCCTCCCACAAGGAGGTGATGTGAGGATAAAGCAAGGAGAGGATAATGAAGCAAAAGGGACTGACCACAGGATGCTAATGTGAGCTTCTGCCATGGTGAGTGCTCCAAACTGCCCCTTCCTGGGGCTGTCATCAGCGGTGACTCCGAAAGTTTAGTGAGAGAAAAAAAGCGCTTTGTTGAAATTACTACGCTTGGAGTTTCAATGAATCAAAGGCAAAGAATTCAGCTTATCCCAGACATGGAGATCTCAATCCTTCAGAGAGATGAAAAAGCACTAATGCTGAATGGCTGTGTGCACTTCCAGTAATTACTAAAGAATAAAGTCTGATATCAGCGGTATAGAAATGTTAGGTTATGTAAAGCTTGCATTGAATGAAGGGAGTTTTGGGGAGAGGAGGATGTGCATTCATGGCTTCATTTCAATTTGAAAAGTATTACTACTGGTAATGTAAATATGCTGTCTCTTCATTAAATAAGATAAAAAACGTGCCATTTCTCTGGAAAGCCTTAATAAACCCCCACTTTTCCCTGTCAAGCCTGGCCATTCTCTGATTCTATGATTCTGATTTTAAATCAGGGAATTTGAACTCTGAATTGTTTTTCTTGCCTTATATTTATATCATATTATTATATATTTATATTATTTATATTTCCTTGCTTCATGTATATAAATATAAACTTCTATTTTTCCTTGACTTAATCATTATATCTATAAAAATCTAGAAAAATCCTCCTGGCTCTGAATGCCATGAAACACTGACAAGTCTGCCAGTGTCCAAAGGTGCTCAGTGCCAACAAACTGATTGAAATCAGCAAAGCCTGAAGATATTCATAACCCAGCAAAGACAACATGTGCCCAGAACCCGAGGCAATCATAGATAGCAGGGACACGTGAAAATTGGATTCCCACACATGCAGCGCACCCTTGAGTAGAAGTGAACCAGGAGAGGCTTGGATTGGATACTGGGGGACATTTCTTCACAGAAAGAGTTTTTAAGCCCTGGCACAAGGTGCTCGAGGCAGTGGTGGAGTCCCCATCCCTGGAGGGGTTTAAAAGCCGTGTGGATGTGGCACTTGGGGACAAGGGTTAGGGGTGGCCTCAGCAGTGCTGGGGAATGGTTGGACTAGATGATCCTAGAGGGTTTTTCCAATCTAAATGATTCTGAGATTCTACAGAAGGGAAAGGGCTGAATCAGAAGAGGTGAGCCAACAGATGATTAATTCAGTATCCACCCAAAATGTCATCAGTATTGTAGGTATCTTTTCACTACTGCAAATATTTGGCACTCTGGCAAGTGCCTTTCAAGCACTTTTAATTCTCTTTGCATCCTCTGGATCTGAGGATCATCACCTTCTGCAAGGAAAATCAAGGTTTTAAAAGGTGAGACCATGAGCCAGAAATAGATTTGGGCTGTCTGACATCTGCCTCCCTCATGGGGACTGGAATAATAGATTAGCATCAGGGAGGGATTCCTTGCTGCTGCTTTATTTGTGCTTCTGCAGAGGTTTTTCTTCTATCTCCCTGTCATTCAGCAGTGCTCATAAATTCCTCGCTCTGCCACTGCCAAGAGAGGAGCCTCTCGACACTTGGAGGTGTGAAAGTGGTGAGTGCAGTTTATTTGAGTGCATGGCAGGGGGCCAGGCAGGTGGGTGGTTTGGCTGGAGCCACAAACTGCCAAACACACAGGGTGAGATGTCTTGGGAGGGAAAAAAAGCTCTGAACCCTTCCTGTGTCAGGCTGACCCTCTTGGGTAAACGTGGAAGATGTCTCATGGCAGGGGCTTGGGACAAAATTATATTTAAGATCCAATCCACTCAAGCCATTTTGGGATTCTATGATTAAAGATGAAATTTTAAACCACCCTTCCCCACCCCCAACACACACAGATGCAGAACAAAATTGAGAACTTTTCCACTACTGCTTGTTGCAAGAAAGAGAAATCCTGTAGCAGGATGGAGTTTCATTTTTTCTTCAATTCCTCTGATAGTTAGATTTAGTCATTCCCTTAGGACACCAGGGATGCTTTTTGAAGATGCCCATGACAGGCATTAAAGAGTTTATTATTTTCTCTTCTCCATATTGCAAGAAGAGGAGATGTCCAGAATGCCATAAAATCTCAGTGGTTTGAGTTTTTTTTTTTTTTAGGTAACGTAAGGAAAAATAAAGCAACAACAAGAAAAGCTGCAACAAAACAACAACAAAAAAAGGGCAGAAAGCAGATCTCCTGAATGAGTTACAAATTCAAAATGCCCAGAAGTGAAAGGGGAAATGACTCACCCCAAGGTCACACAACAGCTTGGGATCAACAGCAGTGAAAGAATGCAAAAATCCCAGTTCAGTGCCTTAGAGACAGGGACCCCCAGCATTCCTGGGAATCTCTGGAAGCAGCTGGGGAACGAAAGTGACTCTCCCTGCCTGTTTCCTTGGAGATGGAGAACAATGTTTGCAGCAGCAAGCACGAGGAAAGTTTCCTCCTGGTAAAGGGAGCCAGGTACCATCCTGCCCTCAGCCTGGTCGCATCCATGTGAGCCAAAATCCTGCAGCGAAAAAAAAAATAAATCTTCATCCAACTGAATGTGCGAGACACGGGCATAGGGGGAGAGGTTATTTCAGAGCAGGATGTAGGAAATCCAAAGCTGAAGCTGACTCTTCCCTCAAAGCCTGTACTTCCAAGGATGCAGGAGCCTGGAAAAGGAAGGAGTTTGCCAAGTTGCATAATGCAGTTGGATGTTCTTGCTCTAACTACTGACCTGGATCAAATCTGCCGCCACCTTGCTCGTACAGAAGACAGCAGCTGGTTCTTGTACTGGCCTGGGACATGTTCTGTTCATAGCATGCATTTTCCAGTGGAAAACTTAGCAGAGAACTCAGAGGAAAAACCACCTCCACCGATTATATATGTAGAGCTATCCACTAGAGCTAAAAATACTCCTTCTCATGCACCTCCGTGTAGTTCTGTGACTTTTGGCATTTTGTGCGAGTGTCTGTGCTTGTTACAGGGTGTTTTGTGGAGGAGTTTGTGTCTTCTGACGTGCAGGAGTGGCGGGGAGGGATGTGAGACTTTGCTGGGGGGTGAAGGTGCTGCCAGACGCCCGTGCCGGGCCCTGTGCTCCCAGCACTGCCAGGACTCCCCTCTGAAGAGATTTTTCCCCAACTCCAGGGTGCTGTGGCCATGCACTCAGGAGACAGGCAGCTTTTATAAAGCATTGCCTGACAGATTTGTGTTGTGTGTTGGTACCACTTTGCACCAAGCCAGCTCGGATTTATGGCTCAGCCCAAGAGCAGCCTCCCAGTGTATCTGAGCTGTCAGGTAACAGGACCCATCTGTTTCACAGGCAGCACCTTTTAGCTCTTTAATGTTGATCTATTTTATTTATTTCTTTATTTCCTTTATAATAGAATCATATAATTTTAAAGTGGTTTGAACTGGAAGGGACCACAATGCTCATCTCACTCCAACCCCCTGCCATGGGCAGAGACAGCTTCCCCTATCCAGGCTGCTCCAAGCCCTCTTCAGCCTGGCCTTGGACGCTTCCAGGGATCCAGGGCAGCCACAGCTTCTCTGGACAACCTGTGCCAGGGCCTCCCCACCCTCATAGGCAAATAATTTTTTCCTAATATCTCACCTAACTCTGCCCTCTGTTAATTTAAAGCCATTGCCCCTTGTCCTGTCTCTCTATCCTTTGTCTCAAGTCCCTCTCCAACTCTCTTGGACCTTGTTTAGGAACTGAAAGGCCAAATAAATTATTTTCTATTAATTTTCATTAGCAAATATAAATTTTTGTGTAGTCACTATTCTGGCAAGCTGGTCTAATTCTTCTCTTCTGTGAAATATTTGTGCTTTGAAATGCTGGAAATCTGGGACTTCTCCACCTTTCCACTACCTCCACAACACAATTTCTTTCAGTCAACTCAGCTGTGGCTGCAACACTATTCTAACATCTTTGCATTGAAGTCAAAGTCATTACTCATGCTTGCAGGCAGTCATAACAACCCCAAAGAATCATTGTTGAAGATCAAAGGGCCAATGAATTTATGACAGCCAATTAAGGCACAATTAATAATTAAATGGCGATGTGAATTCTTAACAGGAATCTCAGTTTTTTGTTGTTTTTTTGTTTTTTTGTTTTTTTTTCCAGAAAGAATGCTGTCATCTGACTCCACATCTCAGTGGAGTCTGTGGCTAAGTATTAAATAACACAGCACACCAATGGAGCGGTGTCACTCCAACAGAGTTAATGAAATATTACACTGGAATCTGGTCCATGTTGCTTAGCTTCCAAATAAAGTGCAGAGATTTTAAGAGAATACATTAGATGTGAAAAATAAGTAACATATTTATGCCTTGCTTTCAGTTTTGCTGCAGGCCCTGTCTCTGCAGAGATCTCTCTGCTGAATTTCTGCTGGATGAAGGTTTGGCATAAATTTGACAAAGGGTCATAAATTAAACAAAGAAAGACAAAAGAGGCAAAGTAGGAAGCTGCAATATGGTTATATTTCCCTTCCTCAAGCCCTTCAATGAGGAAGGCAGACCTGCCCCATCCCTGGCACCGTCCAAGGCCAGGTTGGACAGGGCTTGGAGTGACCTGGGATGGTGGAAGGTGTTCCTGCCCATGGCCAAGGCTGGAAAATGATGGGCTTAGGAGTCCTTCCTACCCAAACTATTCTGTGATACATGCAAGACTGAAGTTGCAGCTGAATTTCTGTCTCTTACAGGAAGAGGGAGGAAGGAGATAAACTGGGTTATAAAGCCCAGCAGAGCTCCTGCAGCCCTGAGGGGATGTAAACATTCCTGTTGCTGTAGTTGAGTCCCAGGACACCAATGGGTATAGAAGGGATTTGGGTAACATCCCCTACCTGAACTTTTCCCAAGGCAGATGTAGGGGTTGACCCTGGCTGGACACCAGGCACCCACCAAAGCCACTCTGTGCAGCTGGACAGGGGAGAGAAAATCTAAAATAAGCACAGAGAGAGATCCCTCACCACATACCAGCATGAGGAAAGCAAATCCAACTTCTGCACTGACCTGGGGGCTGCAGGGCTGCTCCTCCTAGAACTTGTGCCATGGGCATAGCAGAAGCTTACAGCAGATCCCACAGAAGCCCCCCCTGTATCCCCCTCACCACCAACACCTGGCCATGAGAAGCCAACCCAGTAGAGAAACACCTACCAGGGACAGGGGTTTGGTTGTTTATTCTTCCCCAAAGCCTCACAGTTCAGAGGGTCTGCTATTATTTTATTATTCCTCTCCACCCCCTGTTATTTTTTTAACAGCTCCCCCTTTAAAATTTTTTAAAATAACAATTTCTCTGCATGCAACCAGTATGAAAACATTGTTTCCCACCTCAACCCATGTGGTTAGGAAGCTCTTATTTAAAATGCTCTTTTCCTCCCCACCTCCTTCCTGCGCAAAAACAACACAAACAAATAAAAGGGATTTTTTTTTTTTAAAGTTGGCAGCAGTCTTCAGAGCTCTCACTGTCATTTCTTTAAGATCTTCAACTTGTTTGTTTAAATGTTCATGTCTTTAGGCCTTTCTTCCTCTTTTATTGCTGGAAACCATGAGAGCTGCTATTTGTTCCAGAAAATAGATTTATTATTTCTTCTCTACCCCAACTATGAGTTTCCTTCCATTTAAAGTAAAAAACTCAATTTATTCTTCCAATATGCACTTTATCTCCTGTGACTTAGAGCCCCAAGCTGTGAAACAGCACATCTTTGGTGGGTTGTGACAATTGAAAACCAAGAGTAGAAGGCACTCTATAAAATTTAGGTGATGCATGCCCCAAACAGCTGCAATCTCATCAGTTCCAGGGTATGGTCTGATGATGGGAGGCAATATACCATAAAAAAATATAAAAACAAGGATAAATATGTATTCTGCATTACACCACATCAAACCTTGTCAGAAGGGAGCTGGCTGGGGAATTTGCAGATGGCAGCAGTTATGTGCTGGGTACCTGAAATTTTCAAGAGGGTTTCTCAGATTGGGGGGGGTGCATTTTCTGAAAGCACAGGGGGGATGGATTGTGGGGGTAGAAGAAGAGATTGCAAGTGACTTCACCCCTGATAAGTCACAGCTGTACTAATTACCAAAGAAGAGCAGTTGTGCCCTTAATGGGTCACAGCTGTGACTAATCAAAATAAGTGGGATAAAAGGGGTGGCTTGGCCAGTCATAAAAAGCTGGAGGAGAAGACAAGACCTAGAGAAGAGAGGGTTTATTTGGTGAACAAAAGCATCTATTTTAGTGTAATATTTTCAGATAGAGGAAGTATCAGCACTGCAGCCACAGCACCCTATGAAGAGATGGGGCTGCAGAGGACTCCGAGAGCAGAAATGTGGCTCTGTGGCCCTTCTGTGTAGTTTCACCCAGCCCAATTCCCTGAGGCAGAAGGAACAAACCTGAGAGAGCCAAAGGAGGAGAGTTTCTGCTGTAGAAGATCTGCTGTGAGGTCAGTCTGGGTGTGATGCAGCCAGAGCTGCTGCTGGAGCTGAGCTGTGCCACGGATGCTCCACTGTCAGTGCCCCGTGTGGGGTGGCTCCTGTGCTGATTCTGGGCAGCATCTTGAGCTTGGCTCCTGGGATGGCAACGAAAACCCAAAGCCAGTCAGTGAAGAAACTTTCTCAGCAAAGCAGATTTCAGCTTGGTGCACTGAGTGTCTCTCACTGTGAGTCTGTGAACTGACCCTTGCACTCGTGGTACAGCAGGAGATACCCAGAGGGTACAGCCTGCAGTTAAACCCTACAGCAGGAGCTTGCTGTGCTCAGGGTCAGCGTGGCTAAGCCAAAAGGAGATCCAGTTCGTGCCCTTTCCACAATGTTAAATGAGAGTCTGGGCGTTATCTCTTTTCTCTCCCTAATGAGAGGGCAGCTGCAGCAGTGGGTGCCTGGGAGACTGGGGTCAGCCCAGAGAGGTCAGCCCTGCTGCTCAGGGTGAAGAGGGAGGTGCCCCTGGGCCAGCACAAGCCCAGAGTGACCTCTCATGTCTTCACTCACAGATGTGCACGAGACTTGAGATTGTTTGTCCAAATGAGAACTTTACCCAAGGAGTGCATTGATTTAGTGGAAAAAACATTCCCATCAAATGCAGTTTTTGTTCATTTTCCCCAAGAAAATGCCCAATGGATGATAATGACAGAAAAATCAAGGAGATTGTGAAAAGGTGAATGCCCAGGATTATTTCTTTCTATGTCATTTTGGCAGACGAGGAGGAGGAATTTGAATTCAGCCTCCCTACACCTTGCAGTAGAGCTCCAGACACCAGATTCTCTGAGTTCTAAGGAAGGAAGGGGTTGTTTTGGTTTTGTCACCAAAAACACAACTTCGTTTCTGTTCTACATCAGCCTGGAGAATACATTTTGAACCCTGAATTTTCCACTAAACACAATTCTGGACTTCTTGCTATTCTGCTTCAGAGATCAGGATCTAAAATGATGCAATGGTCTCTTGATTACCTTCAGAGTCCTGGTTCATCTGTATATGTAAAAAGGCAATTCAGGTCATTCAGTTGTAAATAGAAAGATGATTTCTGGCAGGCATGGAAATGCATGTGGAAATTTATTTATTTTATTTTCCACACTGAAAGAAGTTCCTTCTGCTAACCAGTGCTGCCCTGAAAAGTCACAGCTAGTGGCTGCCAACCACGCTGTTCTTTTGAGATACATAACCACTACAATAAAGAGGAATACAAAGAAGGATTGGTGATAAGAAAACCTGGGTTTCAAAAGGTTTCTGTGCTGATTGCATTTAAAGATTTCTAAAGTCTAAGCAAAACCGTTTAAAAACTCATGATAAAAGAAATTCTGTTTCTAATGGAAGCTTAGTGGTGCACAACCACCTTGACAAGGAGCACATGACAGATAATCTGAAATATTTCAGGGTCCCTGTGAGTGTGTAGTACTACAGATTGTGATATCAGAGTCTTGGAAGTTACACTGGCTCCTTATATTCCTTGTGATTTTTTTTTTCTGCATGGATTATTTTAAGATAAAACCTCACCTTAGAGGAATAAACTATTTTTTTCCACCTGTTGGTTCTGGGCACTGTTCTAATTTCACAGTGCTGTGGGTGTCTTCCATGGCAAGAGGGGATCAGTGTGAGAGGGAAATTGTTGAAATATGAGGGTGGATAAATTTGGCCTCTGCAGGAGCGTTTCAGGACACATCCTGGTTTGCCAGCATTTTCTCCACATCTCGAACAGCAAAAAGAACAAATCAAACATCTTTACCATCTGTCACAGATGTAGATAACTAGGCATGACCACCAGGAACTTAAGCAGAGATGTGAACAAAAAAAAAAAAAAATGTGGTTGAGTTCAATCCATGACTCCAGAGTCACTGGGATCTTCCCTATAAATAACTATGAGGGTGTTTTTATTTCTTTTTCTGGAGTTTGACTTCACCCCCACAGGCTCGTATGTGTCATTCCCATACGGTTTCAGTAGAAAAAAAAAAAATCTTTTAGTGGGGAGCAAACTGGTGCATCCCTGCAGCCCCAGCTGAAATCAATTCAGGCTACCCAGTGAGGAGATAGTGATGCAAAGAGCAGAATTCAGCCACTCCCATCCAGGAGAGCAGCGATACCTCAGGAGGGTCTGAATAGGATGAGGAAGAGGAGGATCTGTGTCTTCTTTATTTTTGTCTATTCATTTTCACTAGAAAAAATATTGTATTCATATTCTGTTTGCCCTGCCAAAGCACATGTGGGTATGGGTCTGTTTTCTGTCTCATATTTGCTGTTATACAATTTATACGTTACTCCACTATTTCAGCATTTTCTCCCTCTGCATTTTGATCCCTGAATCTGAGGAAATTAGGACCATACAGCTGAAAATATCAGTTGATTTTTCTCCCTCTCAAAAGATTTCTCAAGCCTCATAACAGGCTGCATGCAGTAGGCAAATATAGTTTCAAAAGAGCCTGGCTGGGACAACCATTCCGTACTATCCTATAAGTGAATCCCTATCTTAAAAGTAAATAAAACTGAATTAAGTCTGGGGAGGAGGAAGAAGAGCTTAAGTTAAGAAGGATTTTAAAGCTGTTTCTTCTTTGAAGTAGTTTTATTGCAAATCATCTCATGGTGTAAAACTCAGTATTAAAACTCGTGTCTTCTTCTCAGATCACCAGTGTGGAGTTCACCCAGATTTTGTGGAATCAAAAAGCAGACTTTGCTCATCACTGAAGTATTGCCATGTGATGGGGAGCTTCATAATCTGTGGGTGGTATCAGCTTATCCTCTCAGGCCAGGCTGCATGAGCGGTTTGGAAAATCACTAAATTTGGAGTGAGCTGTGTCCAGGTGTCAGTTCCTATCCTGGACTGGCTTTGGAGAAGCTGCTGCCCCGTATTTTTGGAGGACTGGTGTTATTCCACTATGAAAATACTTAAAACATACACGCAGTGGGCTCACATATCTGTTCTTACATTTCTTAGCAAGGAAGCAGTGGCCACAGAGCATCCCAGAAAGCCCCAGCTGCAGAGACCATGGAAAAAATGGTCCTTCCATTAGCAAGGCCACCTTTAGAGGGCTGGTGGCAGTGCTAGGACCCAAGTGCTGAAATCCTGAATGCCATTTCCTCTTGTGAGCAAATACAATGAATCCTCACCAATTCCTCAGTAGAAGTGGAGCATTAATTGAATTTCTCTGCTCGTTCCTAGTGGGATGATGGTTTGCAATTGTCCTGTAGCTGCATGCCTGACTGCAGCTCTGCTTTATCTTACACACTGTGATTATGAAAACTGGCTGTACAGTGAATCATGCTGTGATTTACTTTGAAGAGGTCAGCTTAAAAAAAAAAAAAATCCCTGAGAGGAATTTTATTAGATGCATACAGCACCAGGACTGAATTAAAATGCAGCCTCAGTAGCCTCATATCCATTTCATCAATATCATTACATTCCTCCCTCTGTTCCACCATTATGAACTGATTGGAGGGGGTTTTTTGCTTTAAAGTGGACGGGTCAAAAGAAGTTGTCTACAAACACAAGGTCAACTGTGCACCAGTGGAAATTATAATAAATAGCTACAAAGCCTCAGTTACACTCTGTGATAAGTGGATAGAGGGTATAACAGAAGGGCAGATGTGGAAAGTATAATTTAGTAATCACTCAGCCCAGAGGTTTGCTGCATCTTTACCAACAGACATGAAATGATGAGGCCACTGGATAATGAATTCACCATTTCACTCTTCATCTGAGCCAGGGCTTCCTAAAACCTGTGTCTGTGCATGTCCTTCTTGGCTAAATAGAACAAATCCTGAGTACTGATGCAACATACAGTACAGGATTAGTTTTCAGTGCTCCACTGGCACCAGATTTCATCAACCACCTTCTGCTTGAGGACAAGACCCTGAGCTAGAACCCTTGGATCAATCCTGTAGAGTCTGTGTAGGCTGTGAGATCATGTAGAGAAATAAATCCTTCCCTGTGAGGGTGGGCAAGCCCTGGCACAGGGTACCCAGAGCAGCTGTGGCTGCCCCTGGATCCCTGGAAGTGCCCAAGGTCAGGCTGGACAGGACTGGGAGCAGCCTAAGACGGTGGGAGGTGTCCCTGCCCATGGCAGGGGGTGGGACTGGAAGATCTTCCAACCCAAAACAAATATTCTATGAATATTTGTGTTTGATTTGAATATGGTAGAGGAATTTCTCTCTCATGTCCAGGGTAGCCAGGAAAGATGGTAATTTTTCTGTGTTACCTAACAGAAAAGGAACAAAGGATGCAAAAAACAGTTCAGCAGGTTTGTCAGTAAATTTGCTGCTCTGTACCAGGAATGAATGCTTTTTTTACACGTGCTCTGAACAACACAATTTATTTTATTATTACTGAGGAAACTGCAGACCTATCAAATAACAACAATTTCAGTTTTGCCTGGACTTTTATCTTCAATCACATCATTCCAAAATGGTTTATGCAACTCCAAAATAGGCTTGGAGCACCCGTCAGTCTCTTCTTCCCAAGGTGGAGCTGGGCAGTGGAAATCTGCTCTGTGCATCTGGCAGGGTGGCCACGGACACCCCTGGCAGGAGGGCAGAATTAGGGAGCATTTTGAGGATTCGTGCATTTCTGCTCTGGAAGAAGCAGTGGCAGTAACGTATTTAGTGAGTTAATGCTTCTCCACACACAGGTATTTGGGCATAAGATCTACACATACCTCACAAGGGTTGTACCTAGATAGTCCTGTGCCACCAACGTGCAGAAAATACTTTTTCATCTACTAAAATAATAACAAGAAATTTCTGCCAACATGCAGAAAATACTTTGGTATCTACTGAAACGATAATAAAAAATAAAGAAGTTTTTAAAAAAAAAAAAATTATTTCTGAATTCTTCCTGTTCCTGTTTCTTGAATTATCCATGTTACGACTTCTGCAGAAAACACTATTTGTGTCTATAGCTTAATATTTCCTATGGCTCATTAGCCAATATTTAGTTGTAATGATTCTTTATTCAAAGAACCAGTGGTGCTCAAAGACATCATGTTATATGCCTAAAATCACTTTTTAGATGACTGTGAATTGCAAAATTAGGCTTCTAATGAGGTTTTCAATTTCTAAGTTGATTTTAAAAATTCTGCTGCTACAGTTGTCTGTGAGAATGGGAATTGTTGAAAAGAAAATACGATATTGATTTAAAAGCACTTAAAATTAAAATATTCATGCAATCTTTTCCTGATACTGGCTCAATTTAGAATGAAGAGGCCTCAACTCTCAGTTGTTTTTTGGTTTTGTTTTTTTTTTTTTAATCACAATGCCTAAGCCAATGCAATTTAAGGTAGATGATTAATTGATTTTAACTTTGTTAAAACCTGTACTAAACCACAGCTTTATGTCAGAAAGGCAGCTCTAAAAGTCAGGGAAACATTGTCATTTGAATCCCTCTAAAGATATAATTGTATATCATCTGCATATAATTAGAAGCAGGTGCACTCTGAGACAACAAAGAGGTAGCATTAAAAAATTCAGTAAAACAGACGTTTGAGATACACAGAGCATTCCATAAGATAATTAATCATCCTGGGACACCATAAAGACAAATTAAATGGATTATCTGATATAGCATGTTGGGAAAATTCATTTGTAAATTTTCCTGAATGACTTAAAAACTGTGAACTGCCACGAACGGAGGAGATGGATCAAAGAAGATGCTACAGGAAACTGGAGGTGGAGAGAGAATTTGCCTCTGTTAAAATCTAAACCCCAAAGGTCTATGCTTTTTACCCTGGGAAGCATCCAAGGGATGGTACTGGCACCTGGTTCAGCTGTGGGGAAAAATTTGGGATTTATGCCTAAACAGAAAGGGTCCAACTCTTGCCCTGGCAGTTTCTTACTACTCTATTGCTTCTTTTCATTTTCCAACTCATTATTTCCTTTCTCTACCCAAAGTCCATTCATATCAAGGGAAATTTTTCTAGCAAAGAGTTTTGATCATTTATCCATTTGTCCAAATTTATCCATTCCCAAGAAAGTCAGTCTGGACCTATCTGGACCTGCTGTAAAATTGGCATTCAAAATTCATTTAGACTCAGAATGGTTGTTCTCTTCTTGTTTTCACTGAACTCTGTAGGATCAGTATTTTCCCAATGAGCAGCTGTTCTGCACCTATATTCTTACATACACAATATTATGTCATTGTTATTTTTCATCTCTTATTCATCATCCTCCTATGAGACATCACTGGGTTTGTTTTTTTAAGAGAACTCCTATTTCTCAAGAAATCTTAATTTTCTCTTTGCCCAGCATTTTGCAGTCATTGGTTTTTCAAACAGAACAAAAAGCACACCAGTATTTTTGGCCATTGTCTTCTTTCTTTTCCCCCATCTTTCTTTTCCCCATGGTTTTTAATAGATAATGGAGAAGGAAAATGAAAACCCAAACACATTTTATTTGGTCAATAAACAAAATGAAAGCTCAAAATAAATGATGATCATTTCTTTTTGAATAATCCCCACTTTGATATTTCAGAAATCTATTCAGAGAAGAAGAATACCTGAATGTCTCATTAAAGAAAAGAAAAAATACACCTTAAATCTAAATAAATAGTGCATGAACACATCATGAGCTGAAATGAGTTCACTTAAATTAGTATTGAACAATTCCAGGAAAGAAATAAGCATGCAAGAAATTCAGTGTGATTTGCAAATTATTTGAGAACAGGAAAAAGCAGCCAAATATACAGGATAACTGATTAATTGTAATTAGAATGTGGGTCCCTGGTCATGCATAGCAAATTTCCCACTGATCTGATTTCACTGAAAATAGAGTTTGGTCCTTGTTAATGAAATCTCTCCCCAAGTCAATTGATTTTTAGTTCTTCTAAGGAAAATATTTGGTTCAGTTCAGTAATAAAAACTGTCCCCATTACCAAAAAAGCTTCATTTTAAAAAAGCATTGTTTCTGTAAAAAGTGGGGATAAAAGATGCTCCTACAGGACCTGTTGCTGTTTGACAAAAGTATTTGGATCTCTGGAAGCACAACACAGATGGGCATGACAGAGGCAAAGGACCACAATAAATGCATATTGATGGATTTATTTAATTTAAATTGAATGTTTGCACCATCATACTCAAGGGTGTGTATTTATAACAATCTCTTTCTCCACTAGCGCAGAAAACCAGCAGCAGAAGTGGATTTTTCAAGAAAATCCATATTTTTTTACATGGCTTGATAGGTGGATCAGCTGCCAGAACAGGTGATTTTCAGTGTGGCAATTGTAAAGAAGGAGAAAAGAAAAGAAACGAACCTGAATGTACCAAAATGGCTCCAAAATTTGGATGTTTCCCTTCAAAACTATCTAATCCAGTTGTGTATTTTCACTTTATTTGTCTCATTGCTCAGCTGCTGAAAAAGTCATACAAGAGTTTTGGTAGGAATTTTGGGGTGCACGAGGACGAGGTGCAAATGAGACTCACACAGGTCTGGGAGGTGGAATATTAGAGATCATTAGTGTTAAATCTTAAATAAAAAATTACTTTGGCTTCTTAACTGTGAGCAAACAGAAATTAAATAAGCAGAAACAAACCAAAGGGAATGCTGCTTGATGGAAAGCAGTAAGTTACTTGCTTTCCAGCTTTAAAAACTAACTATTTTTTTTGGAACAAATTTGAGGCAGAATATTTCCTCAAATCTGGATCGAGCGATTAACAACCTGAAGACATATTGATTATTCAAATATTGTGAGATAATTACTGAGGCACAGAACTCATCCAGGTCATGGTCAGTCCAGGAAGCTGACACACACACAGTTGAACGTGATGAATTGCAGAGGCAAGGAAGCAGAACCCAGAACTGGGGCACTTGGAGTTCTCACAAGAACCATAAAGTGCATTAAAAAGTGCATGAAACACCCAAATTTTCTCAGGAAATTTTGGAGAGGCAAAAGGTTGTGCGGCTAAAAGGGAAGTGCACTGAAGCAATATAGTGCAAAGCACAATACTGCAGAGCTCTGATGAGTGTCACAGACAGCCAGGCTTGTAGTAAATAAATGTTATTAGGCTGCCACAATTACAGCATCTTCCTGTTTTCAGGCTGGTTGAGCCATCTGGCATGGGCATCCAGATAAAAGTTATGCAATTATTAAAACAAGCTAAATTAAATTAACTTAAATTAATCACAGTGTACGAAAATAACTGGCCAGAAGCATCGAATCACAGTTGTTTTGAACATGATGACCTATTTTTCTGGGTTTTTTTCCTGGGCTTTCTTTAATTATAAGATAATATGTTCTCTGAAACCAGTGGCAGAAGTCCAGCTGAGTGAAAAGAAAGGGTGCACAGGGTAATATCTCCCTTGTATGCTATCGGTGTGACATGCACAATAAACAACATGCACCTAACAAGGGGCACAGATGAAGTTTTTTATTCCTCTATTTTGATGCCATGTAGGATGTGAAGATATCACATTGCAGCAAATTGTTTCCCACGCTTTTTTTAGAAGATCTGAAAGACTTTTTCATTCCCCTAAAGTTTGCATCCTTCAAAGGGCTCACAACTAAGTGGCTTTTACTTAGATGGTTTTTAAAAATGCTTTATTTGCCACATTTAGTTTGCTGCAAATCCAGCCAATCTATTGGTGACAATGTGTGTAAAAAATGACTAACTGAAAATGGCTTGGCTTAAAGTGCTGAAAAAATTGGGAAGGCGTTCAACTAACAGCCTCCCAGACCTGCTAGGGATAAGAGCAGTGGAGAAGGAGAATCCCTAGAAGGAGAACCCTTGAAGGATTTATTTCTGCATTTACCCAACCTGCTTGCTGGTACTTGGAGGGAGAAGTCAGCATCTTGCCCTCTGCTTTCTCAGAGCCTGGCTCCAGGTTGATGGAGATGCTAGTGTCCTACCGATCCAGCAGGATGTGTTTTCCACACGTGTGCTCCTGAGAGGGGCCTGAACCCCAGCTCTGAGGACAGGAGGAGAGCAGTTTCCCCAGCTCGAGTCATGAGCATCCCCAGTTTTTGTTTCAGTGCCTCGAAGTGTTTCCCAGCATCCAAAAAACCCAGTAAAAGCCACACAGCAAGGATGTGCAGACCCTCCTACAGCACAGGAAGAAGCTCCAGCTGAATTTTCTCTCTTTGGCTTTCAGCTTTTTTTTTTTTTTTTCCTCTCTCTCTTTTACCCTTCTCCCCAGTTACATTGGTTTCAGATAAAGTCTTTTACAGAAGTTCTTCCAATCTATACCTGCACTGCATAAAGAGCCAGTTCAACTCATTCAATGCATTGGATTGGAATCCCCACTGCTGATAGGATGTGCTGTTTATTTGGGTTTATGTTCCTGATGTTTCATCTCCCCACAGGCAGAACCACATCTGATTTCTTGAAGGGGATTTGGGGGGCTTCAGGGGAAATCTGTACTAGATATTGATGAGACTTTTGTTCAAAAGTATCCAGGGAGGAGGTGGAAATTTGTTTAAAACAAGTCGTGTCTTGTAAGTGGGGTCCATACTTCTCAGGATAAAGAACATGAATATGTCCAGGGAAGATGGAAAGACCCTCAGCTTCCCAGATTTAATCTTCCCAGATTTCTGAAAGGCCTTTGAGATGGTCTGACATGACATCCTTCTGTCCAAATTGGAGAAGAACCCATAAATTTTAATGTATAGAATACTCATCTGGTTGAATGGACACATCCAGAGAGCTGTGGTCAGTGGTTCCATGCCCAGGTGGAGGCCAGGAATGAGGGGTGTCCTTCAGAGCTCTGCCTTGGGACCAGGGCTCTTTATCAGTGACACAGAGAGTGGGACTGAGGGCACCCGTGGTGACTTCACAGGTGACATGAGGCTGAGGGGTGCAGCTGGCGCAAGAAAAGAACACCAGGGACACCTGGACAACTTGGGAAGTGGGCCCAGGAGAACTCCAAATCAAGGGGCTGCACTTTGGTCAGGGCAATTCAGGCTCTGGGTTCTTCAGTGCAAGAAAGTCCTGGACCTGTTAGAGAGGTCCAGAGAAGTCCAGGAGCTGCTCCAGGGCTGGAGCCAGACTGGGAGAGCCAGGGGTGCTCAGCTGGAGGAGGGAAGGCTCCAAGGCTGAAGGGGCTCCAGGAGAGATGGAGAAAGACTGGGGACAAGGGATGGATGGACAGAACACAGGGAATGGATTCCACTGCCAGAGGGTAGGGCTAGATGGGATATTGGGCAGGAATCCTTCCCTGTGAGGGTGGGCAGGCCCTGGCACAGGGTGCCCAGAGCAGCTGTGGCTGCCCCTGGATCTCTGGCAGTGGCCAAGGCCAGGTTGGGCAAAGTTTGGAAGGTGGACTGGTCTGTGGAACGTGTCTCTCCCAATGGCAGGGGTGGAATGTGATGGTCTTTGAGATGTCTTTCCACCCAAACATAGAATTCTATGGTTCTCTGGGTGTTTTTCACTGGGAAGGTTTTTAACTTTCTTAAATAGGAGCTGTAAAAATGCAGTCAGTGGAAAGTTCTGTTTAAAAATCAAGCCCAAACTTGCTGTGCATCACCTACCTAACAAAATTAAACTGCAGAGGTGTAACAGTTCTAGAGAAACCCAGCTGTGAAATATGTGACTTGGACCACTATGAAGTAAAACATTCAGCAGAGAGGATTCTATAGCTGTANCCTGAGCAAAGCACCAGAGGAAAAAAAAACAAAAGCAGCAGTACATTGGCCCTCATGTTTCTTCTTTGAGTCACTGAGTTTTGCAAAAGGAATGGACTACATGTAAGCCTAACTAATTTTTTTTTCAACACATAATATTTCAGATCCTCAGCTGGAAGACCCTAGAAGTGCTAATTATTTTTATTCCCACATCTCTGTATAAAGGATCTTGTTGAACAATCAGACGCTGCAGCCTTTTATATGTATATATTTTAAAAATCTGGTTTGCTTTCCTAGGATAAAAGTTATTCCAAAATATACATGAAGGACAGCAGTTATTAGCAAAAGCCTTAGAGATTCCTCCTGACAGTAAGGAGCAGAGAGTTAAAGTCAGCTATTTGGAAATGTCTGCCTAAAAAACACCCAGCAGACACATCAAGTGCCTGGGTGTGTTTACCGGGGAGCATTGTGTTAGCCATCTGCATTTGTCAGCTAACAAACCCCTGCACCGACCCCTGATTGATATGCATACCTCGAGGTTTGGACACACAAAAAGGGCCAAGGGCAAATCCCTGTGAAAAACTGCATTTGCCTCACTTGGAAAATCTGGATGTCTGTGTATATTTTGAGAAAGAGCTCATCTTCCTCTTTCCTCCTGAGTGATTAATGCTGTAATGACCAAGTTCGACAGGAAGCACAGGGAAAACAGGTGAACGTTTGAAAGGGGGCAAGAGAGAGAGAGGAGTTCCCGTCAGATGATTAATCAGACAAATGAGTTATTTGGAGAGAACTGTTTGCATGCAGCTGAGTTTTCTAAGATGTAATGGAGTAATTGCATTATGAAAATAATCAGCTGCTCTGCATTCTGATCATTAGAGGCTGATGATATAATTGTGGTATAATGAAAAGCAGTCTGGTGATTATCCCATAGAGAAGTTCTCTGCAGATAATATTTAAATTTACTTTATTTTGGCATCTTTTCAAAGAAGCTGCAAGTACAATATAAACAGCTGGACGGTGAGGTAATGTTATTAGAACTTCTGAAATATGTCCCCTTTTAAAACTATAATCTTGAGAAAGTTCTTTGAGCTTATCTGCATAATGCCAACTGAACTTGTTTGTGCTTTATGGCAGCTCATTAAATAACTTTGTTCTCTATTTCCATTGAGAACTAGCAGTTGTTTTTTGGGGTTTTTTTTCCCCCCTCTGAATAATTAATTAGAAACCATCCCAAAACCATAGAGAATTAATTCTCTTGTATCCTAAATTATGTTTTACCACTTAGTTTTTTTCTACTGCTGTGCTAAGATAAATGCCAACACCATGTGTGACAGGTGACTGACATTTATGGCCCTTTGCAGGGTTAAAACACCAGTCGGATCTTTTTCCAGATGTGATTTCACTGCTGTTTGAAAGCCAGAATGCTGGATTTTTCTCAAGTTAATCATCGATCTCCAAAGCAGGCACCTGGAATCTAAATTGGGATGGCCTTCCCAATTTTTTGACACAAGTCAACCCATTGGGCTTTGATGGGACAAACAGCTCTATGCAGAAATCTGCTTTCCTCCTGAACATCTGGCAAGTTGTGAAGAAATTAATCTTCCGGCCAAATAAGAAAACCAAGTTATTTTGCTGTCTTGTAAAAAGTTGTGTATTTTCCTGCTATCACCACAGTATTTGAATGTACCTTGAACAGTAAAATGTAGTTTTATGCTCTGCTGACTATATTGCTTGCAGGGAAATGCCTGGGCTGCAACAGGGGCTAATCTTTGACTGGTAACAAGCTCTTTGTTTTCTACTCACAGTTTCTTCATTATCCTTCCCTAGACAAATATGTAACTGCAGCCCTGTTTGATGGGGAATAGTGGTGAGAAAGCAGAGTTGAACATTGTGCTACTCAGTAAGACCCATTAGTTTCCCTTTGCTACAAACAAACACTTCCATCCTCAGAATTTCCCAGCTGATTTAAATCCCCTCCCCGCCTTTCTATCCATGATACACATGGCTGTTTTTTGAATTTGTTCTCTAATGCAAAGAGGAAAAAAAGGACGATTCAGTGTGATGAAAAGCCAGCCAAGTCCAGTAGCAGGAATGGGTAGAGGGGGCGGGAAGGGAAATAGTAAACGTCGATCCTGAGACCTCAACCTCAAATGTCCTCCTCCTGTATTGAAAATATGCTAAATACAAAGTTCTTGACTTGAGGTTATCTTGACTTCTTAAAGAACTTTTTGGGTTTTTTTCCCAGCCTTGCATAGCCAATGTCTGCCCTGTTGGGGAGGTCACTGAGCTCTCTGGGTCAGTTTGTGCTTGTTCCACTTAGACCTGTTGTAAACCCATAGTAATCAAATGGTTGTAGCTCTTAGTGCACAAAACCAGCTCCACCTTTTCTCCTTCTCAGGGCTTCAAAAAATATGTTCACAACTTCACTACCACACCTGTGAGGTGCTGAATCAAGTAAAAAGGCTGGAATAAAACCCTCTGTTTCATTTGATAATGTTTTAACAGGGGAAGTAGAAGCCCACACCTCTCATTGACTCTAATTAGAACAGCACGTAATTGACAGAGCTGAAAGTAAAGCACTAAAGAAACCCACAGATGTTTCTTGTTGTCTCAGAAATCTAGAAGAAAGGGGAAAAAAATGCAGGAGCAGAACTTGAAAGAGATCTGTAAGCTTTTGAAAAACACTTAGTTGTCTAATTCTAAATTGCTTTAGTAAAATTCAAGTACCTGTACCTTAAAGCTAAAACTTTATATTTATACTATAAAGTATATATTTTTTTCTCTCCATGATTACTTCAGATAATAACTCCACTTTAGACCTTTAGAGCCAGAATTCCATTTCCTGCTTTAACTACTGAGTGTCGCTGCTAGCTGGAGAGAGGTAGAAAAAGCCAACAGGACCGAAAAATATTGCTGTGCTCCAGCCTTTGCATTTCAGCCAACACAGGGAACTTCCGCAGAGTCCAAATGCACTCAAGTTGGAGTTGATATATCTTGGTCTATTGGCCTGTGGAGTTGATTGCTGACTTGCTTTTTCTGCCTTTCCTGCTGCAAGGGTCTCCAAATGGCGTTGTTACTCTGAAGTGCTGTAACAAGGAGTAACGACCGTGACTCCCTCCTCATTACATTTCTTTACAGGGAGCTGGATTTTTTTCATGTAACTGCAAGGTAAGTTTCTGAGACGTTGCTTTTTCAGTGCTTTTTATTTTACTGCAGTAATCAAAGAGAAAAATCATTTCTTTGACGTGTTATGTGAATCCAACAGAGAAATGCCGGAGGGGGACTTTGGGAATTGCTGGCTGTGTATTCTACTGGCAGCAGACAGGAAGGATTGGGATAATTCCTGCACTTTTGATGGGTTGTGCTATCTCCAGATATTGCTGAATCATTGAGGCCATAGAACTTCCACCTGGAACTCATAAAAATGTTGGGGGCAAGGAGCATTTCTGTCTAAAATTTAACACATTGAAGCACGTACTGAATTAACTTCTTTTGTTTCCTTTTTAAATGCTGCCAAGGAGAAAATCACTGGATATACCTACAGGGTTTTTTCTCACTACCACCCTCCAGTCTACCTAGTACACAAATGGAAGCTCTGGATATGTGGGTCTGGTGGATAAAACAATCTTTTGCAGCTTTTCACTGGTGTGTAAATTGATTTATTAAATACTGCAAAGTAAAAGACAATTTCATCACTTACTGGGTAATGACATCATCTTTACATTGAACAACAGAAGTAAATCTGTGAATGTCCAAGTGACACTGTCAGAGGAATCATGGATACAAGTGTGGTGGGGGGAAAAGTCCTGGGAAACATCATGCTGACCGGATGTAATAAAGACAGGTAACACCTCTGCCATTGCTTACGTCTACGAGAAGGGTCCTCAGAGAAACTATAGAAGAACATCTATATTTTAAGTATTTTAAGACCAGAGTTCTGCTAACAGCTATGCTTAGCCATATTATTATTACATGTACTGCTGGAGTAGCACAGCTGTTAATATTAAATATAACAATAAATATTAAATAATATTTCTATAATATTAAAAATAATAGTAAAAGTATTAAAAATAAAAAACCTACACATCAGCCAAGCTATTTTTTTCCTTCCTCCCATGCCCACTGGGCTAAGCAAATCACAGGTATAGTTAAAGAAAGGAATCCTACCCATTCTTACTCCTAATTCACACAGTTCAAACATTCTGCAGAGCAGGGTGTTGGTAACAGATGGACCAACCTAGGGTAAGCTAGGAAGAATGGAATGTATTTTGTATCAATATTGCGATTGGGAAATAAAAATCCTTGTGAAGACTCATTCCTGTAAGCAAGCAGAATAGTCTGGCAGTGTAAACTGGTGGAGTGAGGGAGAATGATAAAATAATCACCCCATGCAATGGAATAACTACCTCCACCAATTCCATTTCCACGGGCAGGCAATTCTGATCTGTAACTAGCACACAAGCCAAATTAAGGAAAATATGAGTGGCTCAGAGATTAGAACTTTACAGAGGAAATTTTTAGGACTGGGTGTACTTTTGCAGCCAATCTAAATAAGGTGTTGTGAGAAGTTTTGAATGACCTTTATTAATTATAATCTAAGGGAAGCCTTTGCAGTGCAGACAAATCTTTCTCAAAATGCCTCATACATGTCCCTGGAATCTGCCATGATGTTATAATTTCCTCTGGTAATTATAACCAACTTCTGTGTGATGGACTCCCCATCTATACAAAGCTTCACGTTTCACACCTCATACTATGTTCTCCTGCTAAAAGCAGTTTTCTACTGCACTTGGATTTTCATTGCATGTCCCACCCATACTGAATGAAGTCTCTCATGGCCCTTTTCCTCCTTTCCCCAGTCCTAATTGAAAAGAAACCAATTTCTACTGCTTGTAGTACACACGTTGCTCAGAGCTGAAACATTCTGATGAAAGCAAACTTTTGGTCTTCACTGACCATCTTTACTGAGCCCAGAGGGTTGTGACCGGTGGCATAGAGTCCAGCTGGAGGCCTGCAGGTAGTGGTGGGGCCAGTGCTGGGTTCAGTCTTGTTCTTATTATTCAGCAGCAGCCTGGGTGAAGGGACAGTGTCCCCTGAGCACCTTTGCTGATGGTGCAGAACTGGGAGCAGTGGCTGAGCCACCTGAAGGTTGTGGGGCCATTCAGCAGGATGCTGGACAGGGTGGAGAGCTGGATGAAAAGAAACCCAGTGAGTCTCAAGAAAGGAAAATGCAGGGTCCTACACCTGGGGAAGAATAACCCTGAGCACCAGAAATCCTTCCCTGGGAGGGTGCTGAGGCCCTGGCACAGGGTGCCCAGAGCAGCTGTGGCTGCCCCTGGATCCCTGGAAGTGTCCAATGCCAGGCTGGATGGGGCTTGGAGCACCCTGGGATAGGAAGGTGTCCCTGCCCATGGCAGGGGGATTGGAAGTGGACAATCTTCAAGGTCCCTTCCAAGCCAAACCATTCCAGAATTCTGTGATATTTAAAAACTAAAATAATTTCCAACAAACATCTGGTACCTTTTCATTTATTTTACCAGCGGGACGTTATCCAAAAAGTAATTGGTGCTTTACTCCTTTGTTAGAAAAAAAAAAAATCCTGAATTTTAGCAAAGTTCTGAAATTCAAATGCAAATACAGGACCCTGGACCCTGGGGGAAACAACCCTAGCTCGGGCTGGGGGTGACCTGATGGAGCAGCTCTGGGAAGAAGGACCTGGGATGATGGAGGACAAGAAGCGTCCAGGACAAACACATTGGCACATTGTGCCAATAAGGCCCAAGGATCCTGGGATTTATTAGAGACTTTCCAGGAGGTTGAGCAAGGTGATCGTGCCCCTCTGTTCAGCCCGGCCGAAGCCCATTTGGAGAGCTGTGTGCAGCTCTGGGCTCCTCTGGACAGGAGGGATATGGAGCTCCTGGAAAGGGTCCAGTGGAAGCTATGATGAAGAGGGGACTGGAACATCTCCCTTACAGGGAAAGGCTGAGGGAGCTGGGGCTGTTCAGCCACAAAAAGAGACAGCTGAGAGGGGATTTATCAATGCATACAAATATCTTAATGATGGGTGTCAAGAGGAAGGGGCCGGACTCCTTTGTGCTGCTCAGCAACAGGGCCATGGGAAGTGGGCACAAACTGAAGCATGGGGAGTTCCACCTAAATATAAACCTAAAGAAAAACATTTTTCCAGTGAGAGTGAGAGCACTGGAGCAGCCTGCCTGGAGAGGTTGTGGAGTCTCTTTCTTTGGAAACATTCAAAACTTCCTTGAGTAGAGTGGTTGGACTAAATGATCTTAGAGGCTCCTTCCAACCTCAACCATTCTGCAATTTTCTGAGAACTTTTATTTCCATCAATGAAGCAAGGATTTATCTGCAGCTGTTTATTTGGAAAAGTGGGCTAGGTTTGTGCTTGGAGGCTTTGCTATGTCCTTCCAAGAAGCTGATAACCTTTCCACAAATACCCTCCCTGAAAGGAAACAATCAGCAGAATGAGAATTAAAATGAGTTGAAGCAGAAAATTAATCAACCAGGAGGCTTTAATGGATTAACTCCTTTCCAGGCAGTGTCCCTTCCAGCATCCCTCCACCTTTCCAAGGGCAGGGCGAGCGTGAGGTGTGCCCTGGCCTGGAGATGTTCCTGGCAAAGCCTGGCTCAGCTGGTCAGGGAAGCGTGCCCAGCCTTCTGCACCACTTGCTGAACAAACAATCATTTAATCTTCAATTAATCAGGTCACTTAGGCAAATGCTAAACTGACCCCTAATACTTCTTTCTCTAGCCACTGCAATGAAGTGCTGAGAAGGCTGAGTTCCTGGGGGATATTTTTTATAATTATTATGCTTTCTGCACTAAAATCAAAGAAAGCCAGTGATTCCATTATACAATAGAGTATCTGACTCACCCTTACAACTGTCTTTAACATATTTGCAAACCCCAGGATTGCTAATGTTTAAATCAACAAGAAACAAAATTAGTTCCATCATTCTTTTTTTCAGTAACTCAGCAACTAAGAAAGAAAATCTCACAGTAAAATTGCTTCCCACTCCTAAATCCTGTGCTGTGTCACAAATTAAATAATTCAAAATTCCCACAAAGTCTCTCTGTTCCTGAAGGAGGTAATCTATCAGCTTTTTTCATCATGTTTGCAGGTTAAATATTCACTAATGGTTTATTAGCACATACATTGTAGATGATCAACTTTGATTAATGTACAAGTGCTACAAAGTTTCTCATATTTAATAAATATTTTCAGTACTCCCTTATTGCTTTATCAACATAAATTACAATAACTGTCTAATAATTTTAAATCAATACAAACCCTGCAGTAAATCATTCTGAAGCAGAGAGCTGTTAAAAAGGGAAATCACAGACTCATTTGGGTTAGAAAAGCCCTCTAAGATCATCAAGTCCAACAATTTCCCTAGCACTGCCCAGGCCACCACTAAACCATGTCCCCAAGTGCCACATATGAGGTTTTTAACCCCTTCCAGGGATGTCTCAGTGATGCCATAGTTTTTCTGTTCCTTTCCCATGACAATCTAATCCAATGCTAATCTGAATTTCTCTTACATTCCTTTTTTGTACTTTCGTTGCTGATTTTTACCTTTTTTTGTTCCTTTTCCCTGAAGCCTCAGCAACTGGGACAGTATATTGGTTAAATCATCTCATTTGAACAACATTTTTTTTGCCTTGTCTCAATTCACTGAAACTAGGAATATGGGCCATTTGGGATTTTTTTTTTTGCTACAGGCTGGAAATGCCAAGCATCTGGAGGTCTTAATTTTACTTTGCCTCTGGCTATCTCTTGATTTCTCTTCTATTTATTTTTTTTTACTGAACCTTGTGTATGGGCTGAAACCAACACTCTTTTATACATACATCTTGAAGAGAGTGAATTACAGAGCCTTGTAGCCTTTCAGCAGAGTGGGCTTTATGAGGGGACTTATGAGAATCTCAGCATGGTTTGAGTTGGAAGGGACCTCAAATATCCTCTCATTCCAAGCCCCTGCCATGGGCAGGGACACCTTCCTCTATCCCAGGTTGCTGCAAGCCCGGTCCAACCTGGCCTTGGACACTGCCAGGGATGGGACAGCCACAGATTCTCTGAGCAAACTAGAGACAGAGCAAGATTTAGGTTGGAAGATGTCGCTTTCTGCTGTCCAGATTTAGGTTGGAAGATGTTGCTTTCTGCTGGATGTGCTCCTGGGTATCCTCCATGGCAATGAAGAGAGGAAAGTCTTTCTAAATAGCAGTTCCCAAAGCAGTTATCTGAAGCGGGCAGGACACATCTTCCTCCACAAGTGACAAAAAAGGAATGACTAACTTTGATTCAACACCTACCTTTTGGATAGCTAAAGTTAAGGGGGATGAATCATGCTGCTGCTGCTGCACTGGTTTCCCTCCTCTTTTCAGAACAAGGATTTTATTGTTGCTTCTATCTTTACGCAGTCCTTGCCCCAAAATCTCTCCTAGTTTTATGCTCTTGGAAAGACCTATTTTACAGAGTCATGCTGTTGAGTTGAAATCACAGCCTGGAGTCTCGGTATGAGGAGAGCAAAACCCACTGGATCTAACTGCAGGATATGCTGTTTGGTGAACTGCCTTTCAATAAATTTTCCTATGATTATTTTCTCTGGATTGGCCAATCTGTTTAATGTTTCCTGCTCTTTCAAAGTGGGCCATTATGTCTGGGATGATTTCAGGCTCCTAATGTGAGTGTAAGTACTTTTAACAACAAAGTCTTTACTGTGCTGGAGTGAGTCACTCCCTGCCAGCAGAACTGTTCGTTAAAATTACTGCCTGCATTATTTGTCAAAAATCACTTCTCACCAATTCTATTTACTAGGACTGATGCACCCTCCCTGAACGTTTCTGCTACAAAGCCTCTGCTCAAGTCTCCCTGTGCTTGATGAGCACAATTTACGACACCCCTCACACACCCCCGTTATAGTTTGGTATCTACATTTGCTTTGCTGTGTGAAGTCACCCTATCCTATTTTTTTTTTTTTTTAACTAAACAGATTAACTATAATTTACAGGTATTAGAAAATGCTGGGAAATTCTTCCTTCTTGCTCAAGAGAATGATCTGTCAATATGTATTCTTAGCAATATCCTGGAATATTCCCACAGAGATGGGTCCCGCTTCAAACTTTTAAAACCACATCCAAAGCTTCAGCTGCAGCAATAGATGCAGAGAGAACTGAAAATATCACAGAAATGAAGTTTATAAGAGTATTTAGGTGCTGCTGTTCTGTAGGAAGTTTTCTGAATTTCTCTAAAAATACCAGGGACAACAACAAAAAACCCAAAACAAAAAAAAACCCAAAAAAAAACCCAAAAAAACCAATCAAAACCCAAGTGATATTAATTCTTAGAATCTGAGAGCTGTGGTGTACAAAATGAAGCCCAGAGACATATGTTTGGGAAGTGTTAAATAACACCAACTCTCCTTTTCAGAAGACACAAACCAGACAGCTAGATTGGGACATGTCATTAAATGAAAAGAAAATAATAGAATTATCAACTATTAACTTTATTTTTCCCCAAAGAACAATACGTCTTATCTCAGAATATACAGATGTGCATAACTATGGCCTAATATTGAAGATTTATAGGTTAAAATCTCAGAAGACACCAACATGTTCACTTAATTTCAATTTGGTGCAGTTCATGCACTTTCTCAGAGCATCTCTTGCATCAGGCTGGAACTTTGGACAGCATTAGGACTCTTCCAGAAAAAAACATCCCCAAAGACTGAAAACAACAGGGAATCAATAAGCTGCTTTAGTAATTTGTTAAACACAACCCCCACGGTTTCAAAATGTGTGTTTCATTTCCAAAGTGATTTAAGTGATTTTGTCCATTGGCTTTTGCCATGCTTCTGTCAGCCAGATTAAAGAGTTTTCCATTATCAGAAGTCTTCTCTCCATGTTCCTGCTTACAGATTAAAAGGTGACTTAATCATAATCTTTACTCAGATAAACTAAAGAAATCAATATTGTTTAGTCTTTGGCTGTAAAGAAGGCTTTCCAGACCTCTGAAAATCCAAACACTCTTTTGGACTCACTACTTTCAAGGCGTGGTTTCATATCTGAAATATCTGACATATTTTCTGCTCCTATTTGTGTGATTTTCCCTGGTTTTATTGAAGTTTCTGTAGCTTAAATCAGGTCACCTCACCAAAGGGTTCAGAAAGTTCTGTGAAATCAGTCTTTTATTGCTATTATTTTTTATCACTGAAAGCTTTTGTTGATAAATGATGTACGGGTGCTGTCTGATCACTTACTCCATTTATAATCCAGATTTTATTTAGGTTTTACAGAGTTCTGATGGATCATGTTCACATTTTGTTTACAGACTCCTTTCAGAAAACCACTAAAATAGCCTTCCTCTATGATCTTAGATGTCTTTTCCACTAAATGATTCTATAATTTATTTTTATGAGTTTCACATGCCGCTTCAGCTTTTCACTTTTGGATGGCTTTTTGATGGACAACATCGAATAACAAAGCTTGGAAAACATCATTACTTGATTGATTGATTTATTTGCTTTTAACAGAACGGGTTAGGGGGTCTTGTTCTGGCTTTCCTGAGCCAATATTTTCCTCTGAAATTTGCCAAAATAACTCCTAGAGTTTACATCCTGATTGGTCAAAGGCTGCAAATACCACAGGCTACTCTCTTTATTTGCACATACAAGAGGTGCCAACAGTATTTGTGACAGCTTGTGGGCTAGTTTCTAAAATATTTCCAAATTTACATCATATGCTGGAGCAGCCAGAGATATTTTCACGTGGTTATTCTGCAAATGTACACCAGGAAAGGCTTTTGTATCTCTAAGCCTAAAGGGGACAATGTAGTGAAGAGTCTCATAATATTGCCAAATATTTCTCTATATATATACTCTTAAACTTCTCATTTACATGTGTTTCAGCAGTCTTACAGAAGGTGGTAGCAGCTACCCTAAAGAAAGCTTTGAGCCTCCTGCATGACTTCTTTTTCCAGGAAATACATGTCTTTTTTTTCAGTTGGAGACCTCTTTGCTCTTTAATCCTATATAGGTTTTATAAAGGAAGCAGTTGAATCACTCTTCTTGAGTGAAAATATGTTAAGGAATAAGAACATTTCATGTGTTGTTCATGTGTTTACGACCAAAAAGTCAAATTTAAATCAGAATCTCAGCACCATAATCTTTTAGCAAATGTTACCAGCTGTTCAGCTCCACACTTTCTTCCTTCTTGAAGCAAGTAGGAAAGTGAAAATCCATCATATCAGTCAGCTAGAGGTTCTTAGTCCCTTTACCTTGACAGATGATACATCAGAGTGCCTGTCTTGCTGGAAATTTTAGCTTTAATGGGCTGGGATCCATCTTCCTGCAGATACTAAAATAAAAATATGCATCAAGTCATTTAGATGACTTAAGCCTATATATATAGGCTCACTTTTAGATGTTCTTCTGAGAAATAGGACTTAATTTTTTCTTCTATGTCTATTTATTATGTCACAGTGTATTTTTCTTCACTGGAAGGGCCAATGGAAACAGCATGGCTGCTCTGCTATTATGATATCCTTCCAAATGCTAACAAGTGTGAGATTATTAAAAAAATAAAATTAAAAAAAAAGTAGAAGTGTGTAATGGCAGGAAAATTCACCTCAGTGAAATTCTGAGAAATTTGCCAAGAAAATTATTGTAAGAGAGGAAAAAAAAAATTATGAAAAAGCAATAGGAAAAAATCCACCCTACTCACCAGGGAAAAAAACCAAAACAACTAAATTCTCCAGTCAATTTGATATCAGGAAAATTCCTTTGTTCAGACACAGATAATTCTTTATTACATATAAACTTAGATTACATGTATCAAATATAAATATATTGTTTCCTGTATGGCATAATACCTATTTTCCATTCTTCCCTCATAGCTGCACATGACAGAGTGTGGATGCTCAACATTCTGTTAGATGATACTGTAATAAAGATCAATATAGAAATTTACTGCAATAAAGACAAACAAATTATCCAGGGGTGAGCGTGGCTTTTGAATACTATAATCTTTGCCCACACGGCAGTAAAACAATGTTTAACTCAGAACGTCTGAAATATGGGAAGTAAAGCAGCCTCTTAACCAAGGCTTTTTTCCACATAGGTGTGACCCTGGTGGCAGTGGGAAATAACAGACAGATTACACTGCAGATTTCAGGTAGCACAGAAACAGTCCTGGAAATAAGGGGTTTAAACATCTTCTCCCCCCTGGAAAATAAGAACTGCTTTGGAAAGGGAGCTGGGACCTTGTGCCTCATGTACCACTCAGGGTGCCCTAATGCCACTGGAGCTTTTGACAGGAAAAGTGGATGAGAAAATGGGGAAAACAAATGAGGCACATTTATATCCATGATATTTTGTATTGGTACTTCTTATATAAAATCATTGAGGTTGGAAAAATGCTCTAAGATCATCCAGTCCAACCATTCCCCAGCACTGCCAATGCCAGCACTAACCCCTGTCCCCAAGTGCCACATCCACGCAGGTTTTAAATTCCCCCAGGACTGGGACTCCAGCACTGGCCTGGGCAGATGTGCCAGGGCTGGAAAACTCTCTGGGTGCAGAAATTTACCCCAATATAAAAACCAAACCTCCCAGCACAAACATCTGTTACCTTTTCTTTCTTTAAATCCTGGTTTACAGCTCATTTTTCTCATACAAACTACTCAGCTTTTCCATTTGCTACTTGTTTACTTTCAACCTCTACCCTGCATTAAGAGCAACAAATGTACTAGAAATGCCTAATTACCTCATTTCATTTTTGTTATTGTCCATGGACTGAAATATTTTCTTCTGATAATTCATTTTGCTTTCATTTCTAGTTAGCCTGGCAAAAAATGAAAAGAAAGATTAAATTATTTTGACTTGAAAGAATATTTCTTTGACCTTAAACAAAGTAATTCAAATATTCTTAAACTCTATTTTCTACTATAAAGAAATTAACTTTTTAAACACTACTTTTACTTTGAAATATTCCTTTTCAGCTTTTTTTTTGAAACATTATGCACATATTTTGCTTGATATGATTCAGCTTTTTTTATTTTCATCAAAAAGATTTGATAGAAAAATTTCTCGTACTCAGAGACATAAATGGACCACAAAATGTTTTAATACTTTGCTATGTTCATTTATGTGCAAATTCAGAGTTCATGTCCAATTTAATGTGTTTTTCTCTTAGTCTATAAAGTTTTTTGGGCAATGATGTCTCTATTTAGTGTTTGTGCAACACCTGTCACAAAAGCCTTTAGACCTTAGTGTGGATTTTTTATTCATAGTCCAAACCAAATGCCAGGACAGGATGGAATTTGTCTACTTTTCATGTCCTTTCCAGATTTAAACTTGGGTCAGGAATCTCTCAACAAATATGCTGAACAGAAATATTCACATGAATAAAAACCTTATTTATACAGCCAAGAGGGAGCTCTTAAGGGCTGTTTAATGTCTAAGTACAAAACTATTAACAAGAACATAAATTTTGCCAAAAATGTTGGCAAGAGATGATGTATTCCTTCAAGGATTTATCTGTACCCATTAGCTTAGGCCTTTAGCAAGACACTAAACATCAGAAAATTTAGTTAAGGTGTCAGTTTAAAGGCCTGAAAAATGTTGGAGTGGGTTTGGACAGGGAAAAGCAATTTTTGGTATGTTTGGTGTGTTTTAAATGGCTCCCAAACCCTCTGGGCCATCAGGATGCAATTACTTGAGGAATATTGAGTTGACTGCATGTGGCTGCTGTTGGGAGATGAAGGTGGAAGAGAAAACCAAACAGAACTGGTTGTAGTTGTGCCACCAGAACAGGCAGCTCCAAAGGGCCACCGAATTTTGGGCGTCTTCAGTTTCATCCACAAAATAACAATGATCCTGAATTTTAAGCTATGAAGGAATAAAACTGTTTGGGTTGGAAGGGAACTTAAAAATCATCCAGTTCCACCCCCTGCCATGGGCAGGGACACTTTCCACTGTCCCAGGTTGCTCCAAGCCCCGTCCAGCCTGGCCTTGGACACTTCCAGGGATGTTTGGCTTCTTCATGCCATCAGAGTCAAATTAAGAAACAAAAGATCATGGCACAGCAGTAGCTGTGTCTCCAATGTTCCTCAGCTGAGTTCTATGACAACTTTTGGAGAGTCAAGACTTCCAGCTGTATGAAAATGTCCCATTCAGTGGCAGAAATGCTGGTGGGGAGCAACAATCTCAATTTTCTGGCTTATTTTCAGTTGGGATCTGCAGTGTCCTTTTCTGGTACCACACAAAGGACAGCGAGTTTCAGTATATCCTTAGGATATCATATAAAATAACTGCACTAATTATTCCTAACTAAATTATAGAATTATCCAGTCCATTAAAAAAAAAAAAAAATTATTCCTTCCCCCTCTGATCCTGCAGAACTTTGCAGGTTTCAGTCTATAATCAGCAATTCTGTGTGAAAACTTACCACCCGGTTCAACACTGTTGGTTCAAGTTGATAGGAAGAATTGCCTAACAATAAGGAATCAGTTTTGAGCCAAGGGTTGTACTTTTAAAACCACGACTTAAAAGGGATACGGTAATGTAATTAGTCAGGGATGTAATTAGAAACATTTCGGTGATGGCTTGAGTGAATGACATCTCTTGCTTAGCCGCACAGTTTGGAAATGTTACACCCTGATTTGAGTTCTCAAAGGAACTTTTGTTTTGAACTTTGAACATGTTAGAAACAGAAAAAATAGCTGGCAATTGCTTTGAGGGGATGCAAAGGGGGATGCATCCCCAAAATGCCTTTGCTACAACCTTGCCCCTGTATCATGGCCTTTATTCAAGTTGAAAGCGAATTTCAATCTGACAGTTTCATGTCAGCTTGAGCAAAGACCAATCAGACTTTGGATCTTGAAGAGATTTAAGGAAGCAGCTTCTAGAGACACAATTAGTGATACTTGGGCTAGGACTGATTTTTGGCTCATGTTCAAAGATTTGGCTGTGGGATAACTTAAAGTGACACAGGGCAGGGTGAGACTGGATATTGAGAAGGAATAATTCCCTGTTAGGGTGGACAGGCTGTGGCACAGGGTGCCCAGAGCAGCTGTGGCAGCCTTTGGATCCCTGGAAGTGTCCCAGGCCAGGCTGGATAGGACTGGGATCAGCCTGGGATGGTGGGAGGTGTCCCTGCCCATGGCAGGGGGTTGGATTTAGCTGGTCCATATGGTCCATTCCAACCCAAACCATTCCACAATTCTATGACAGCTTAAAATTCAGGATTGTCGTTATTTTCTGGATGAGACTGAAATCTCCCAAAATGAAGTGGCACTTTGTAGTTGCCCTTTCTAGCAGCAGTTTTGTGGCCAGCTGTTATCCTCTAATTGCTTTGGTAGAAACACAGTGAAGAAAGGTGATTTTTGAAGGGTTAATAAACATGAACAGAGCAATATGAAATGGAGCTGGATAGAAAAGATTCACTGAATGTTAGTGTTATATGTGAACTTTAGGAAGGCAAAATGTTTGGAATCAAAGTTGGGACTACAGCTCTAAGAACAGGTTTGAGTTTAGCAGTGTAAAATCTCAGGCCATTTACATGTAGGATCTGAATCTGCATTTATATCTTTAACGAAATGATTTTCTTCTTTAAGTAAAACGTATTTCCTTGATATATTTGAAAGCTCTTCATTGTAGGAGAACAACTGCTATTTTTAATGACTAGCTGTTCAGAAACAGCCTTGTACACACAAAAAAGCTGTACATAAATTTGCTTCTGTGTTCACAAAAGAAAAATTGCATCTTTTCAAGGCTGCATCATAGCCTGTTCTTATTTTCCCCCTCTCTAAAAGCTGAAGGCTTAAGCCTTTCTGTAATTTGCCAAATCAAATGTTCTTTCACATAATCAGTGATGGATGGAACATACAGATGTTTCATCATCATTTAATACTGAGCAAACCCCTCCAGAGTTTCTCCAGACCTCCTTATCTATTATGTAGTACCTGTTTAAAATTGTGACTGGTTTTTTTTTTGGTTTTACTTTTTTGGTTTTTTTTTAATGTTTTTTTCTGTTTTAAATCCTTTCTTTAACAGGATGTCATTGATTATTTTTCTGCATGTATTTTTTTTAATGTCTGGCCTTCTGGGTTTGTTGGGTTTTTTTTATTTTTAAACTGTTTGGAGGGCATGTGGGGCCTGGTGAGGCATTTTGGGATGAACCTAAGGGAAGGGCTAAACAGCTGCATTATGCCAACTGCTTGGCAGAGGTCAGCGAGCCCCCAGCTCAGATGACACTGCAGCCACTGTGGGAGAGGACTGATGAACCACCAGAGCCTCAGAGGAAAGCTTTGCCTTGCACCCTGTGACTTGTTTTTCTTGCTTGTGACATGGTGCAGGCCTTTGTTTAAAATGTGCATAATTCTGTAGCTACAGCAGTTACAGACTTTAATCAGCAGTGAAGATAAAACAGTATGGCTTTTGTTCACTTGCTAAAGCTCTTTTCATGTGGTGTCACTGGCTGCTTCACAGCCACGTTTTTCCTGGATGTTTTGTCCAGCCTGGCCAGTCAACAGGAGCAAGAACATTCCTTTTTTCCCTTTTTTTTCTTTTTTTTTTTCTTCCTGCAGCAAACATTTTCCACACATTTTCTCTCCCAAGTTTATGAACCATGGTGAATCTGGGAGTAACATCCCACTCATCCCACAAACGTGCATGACCCCCCCAAAAATGTCAGAGCAGAATTCCCCCACTATTCCACAACCCTCTCACTTTGCTGATGGACTTGATTTGGCTAAAAACTCCCAAATGTCAATGGTGGAGGAGGTCAATTTTTTCTCTAACAAGATAGTCCTAATAAAATCAGGTAGGAGGATTTCTTTTCCTTTCACACAAGCAGATAATCAGACCAGAATCAGCCAGTGCCAGATATAAATCTTATTTGAATGGAGCAACATAGCTCTCTCCCATCTGATGATCTGGCCCTTCATTTCTCATTGGTAAGAAATAAATACACTTTTATTGACAGAAGTAAAAAAAAAAAAGAAAAAAGAAAAAAGAAAGCTCTTTAGACAGTTCATCAGTTGGGTAACACCACTTGGGTTAAGACAGGAAAACTTAAATGAAAACCACAAAATTTAAATTTCTCATCAGAAATTAAGAGCGACGTGCTTCTTTCTCTCCCCCTATGTGTCTGACCCTTTTGCTGTTGGTAATTTTTTACACGCTGGAGATCACTGAAACAAAACTTGAGCCAGTGGGCTGTGGCTGCACTGTGCTGCTTAAGGATAGTTCTGTGCTCTCCTCATAGCAAGGGGCAGGAAAGAACCTGACATTTACCTCTGCTCTTTGCCAAGAGCCAGCTGGTCTGACAGCATATGTGTACTGGCAGGACAACTGGCAAAGCCAAGCTTCTTGTAGCACGTGTTCATTTCTTGCAGAGAGGAGGTCGAAAACCTGGCACAATAAAAGCTGGAGATACCTTAAGATTTTGAGGAGAAAGTATAGAAAATATAGGAGAGAAATCCACAGAAAGTTAAGTCTTTTAATGCTATTCATAGAGGAGCTTATTCTGTGCATAACTGAATATGGAGGTCCATTAAAATAAGCTTTCCCAAAAAAGCTGCAATACCTTGATTGTTTTAGCCTCTCGTATTTAAATAATTTTGAGTTGATTCTTGTTAGGACAGAAAAGTCTATGGCTGAAAGGTTTTCCTTCCCTCTCTTCAAATTTGTGGTGCAAAAAATGATGTCTCTCATTCTCACTAGTATAGGGTTTTGTCTGGGAAAGGGTGTTTGTCCTTACAGGACCAAGATGAATTTGTCCAGAGAAGAGGTAATAAAGGACTTGGGTGCCTTAAGTTGATACCTGATTGTAAGGTAAGAGTTCCTAACAGAGGGATATTACAGATTAATTTACAGGACTGGAAATTAGGAACCAAATTTTATTGCATTTGCTGGAACCTTCTTGTTCACTGAGCAGAGGAGAGGGCCAGACCTCCTGTTTGGCATGAGGAGCTTGGAAACAATTTATCGCCTGAAACTGTAGTCTGCTGGTCTGCAGCTTACTTTTTCCTTTATCACTGGAAGATGGCATCTCTAATTTCCATTTTACGGACACTGAAGCGGTTCTAGGATGAAATGTAAAGGCACAGAAGGCTCGGAAGGCACATCTGAGCCAGCTTGCAGGAGGTCTGTGTGACAGCCAGAGCCAGCACCTCCTCTGCTGTGCTGCAGTCCCACATCTAAGCACATATGATTTTCCAAGTCTCTAACATTATGGTCATTTACTTCAGCAATTTAGACGAACTCATTAAAATGCTTCCCCTTCATCTTCCCAGATGAGGCACGTTTAATGGGTGTATTATATAACCTAACACCTACCAGGACTGCTCTGAACTTACATGAAGGGCAGTTCAGCTCTGTTCCACCACATTTAAGCATCCAAGTCCCATTTTGAAGATGCCAACTCTTCTGTCAATTACTATTCTGGTCACTTTTTGAGTTTCATTACAATTTGTAATGATATAGCTTACAGAGGGAATCTGGAGATAAAACATGGAAGAGATTAGGCAATTTTTCAAGAGATAACCATTGTCACCTTTAGAGACAAAAAGAAAAAGATTTAAAGTAAAATGTCCTCAGCGTATCAGAATGTCTTGAAATATCTGAATGTTTGCCTACTAAGTAAACACTCCTGAAACGTAGTGTTTGTAAATAATGTTACAAAAAAAGCCCAAGAAGGGAGCAGTGAGATGCATAACAGGGTATTATTTAAGCTTATTTGCTCAATATCTTATGTTTACAGTTTCAACCTGTATCTGATGTCCACGCAGCTGTAACTCATCAAATTACCTCGTAATTTACAACTTTGTAATTCCCTGCAAGTAATAACAAGCACAAGAATTAAGGTCTTAACTGAACAAGCGGAGGATCTTGCAGCAGCCTTTGCTCACTCCTTCCCCTTTCACCTCGCTAATCCCATCAGGTCCTTTGCCATGTCACATTCAGAGCACATTATTCCTTTATTCTTACACCACCCTGGGCTGCGGGCAGCCAGGAGCCTCCCTCCTCTCACCTCCTTGCTGTTCTGATGGGAAACAGCGATGTTTTTATCAGGAGGCAAAACAAGGAGCCAGTACAGCATCGCCATCAGCATCATCATCATTGCACTTCTGCAGCACTGAAGACAAATATTTCAAGATAATTTGCCATTAGTGTATGTTAGACCACATCCTGGGCCTGTTGCTCAGGGTTTAGGCAGAGCAAGGTCAAAGGATGTCAGCAAATGCAAGATTTGGACCCTTTTGCTGTGTTGGCTCCTTCTGTACCATTGGGATTTTCCTTTGAGGAGGGACCCACATTGGAAATGAAGATTACATAAGCCTTGACCCACTTTTGGGAAAGAGACATTATTACATGTTACCTTAAAAGGCTCTTAAGATATTTTTGGCCACTCAACTCATAATGAAAATATATATTCAATACTTTAATTCAGCCTATTTCTTAATATTCTAAATGGGTCAAGGCACAACACTGACTTTAAATAATGCTCATTTTTTCTTTGCATGTTTTTTTCTCAGATCATTAGTAAGGTTTTTAAAGCATTTACAATGTCAAATAGGTGTGAACTACTCTGACAGCATTTTACTGTTGGTAAGTTGAGAAATTATCAGTTACACGGAGTTGAGCACCTTGTGGGATGGCCACTCACCTTCAGAAAATCGGACACTAAATGGTGAATTTTGCTTTTTTTTTTGTTGATTCTTTCCACATCTTCTGGAACATCTTTGTTTTGTCATTTGCTCTTATGATTTCTATGACTCTGCTCCCTCAAATGTGATCACACCTAGCATAGCAGTTACAGATATTCTTAGCTCTCGTGTCTTTTTACTGGTACATTTACACCTGTTGAGCCTTGAAATGAGTTGTGTTACACAAGCTCCCAGTTCTACATATATTTTCCATGTCTAGAACCCAGCTGATTGTCTGCTGGCTCAGTGACTGCAGAAATCTCTGGACACAGAATCAGTCTGTGTACGCCCAACACATGCTGACACTTAGAGAAAAAAAAAATTCCATAAAAAGCACCTGATCCATGTTATTTTCCATTCCCAGCACAAAGCAGTGCAATAACAGACACACCTAAACGTTTGCTCCAGCAAGTACCCTGTCCTCGAGCCAAATACCCTTTAAGAGAGTCAGGGCCCTCCCATAAAACACTTGTTTTCTCATCAGCTTTATATAAATAAGCAATTTCCCAGGAGCACTTTCTATTTTACTCCCTATTACTCCAAACTCTCCCAAACCCATATGCATTTATAACCTGCTAAGCGGAAAAAAACCATTGAAGCATTAGAATAAAAGTGTAAAATATGTGTATCTTGGTCCTTCAAGTCAATTGCAAAGGTTGTATTAATGTCAGCGTGTGTGGGGGAGGAAAGAGTGAAGTTAGCTAGAACTTGAATATATATAAAAAAAAAACCAAACCCCGAGTTTTTCTAAAATTTCCTGATTAGAATCCCTTTTCAAAGGGCTCTGAAACATCTCACCACAGTTCTATTGACCACCTTTCTCTTCCATTCCCAACTGCTTTATGTCTCTGAGACAGCTCCATGGCTTGGGGTAGAAAAGACCCAGAGAAAAATCTGTGTTCTATTTCTTTGAGTATAAAGCCTTTCACCATGTGCTGAAAAAAATGTAGGTACCACTGGCTCCTGCAGTTCTTCATCTCCTTTATCTTAAATCAGCTCTTTTCCAGATGCTTTTTCAGAATATTCCACCCTCTGTTGCTTTTATTTCAGTATGGTCGCTGCTTGTTTCTTGCTTTGGGATGTCCCCTTTTCCTTCTTTCTCAGCAACTTCACATCACCAAAAAAGAAACTGCCACTAACCAAATGATCTCTAGTTCCCTGACAAAATTCAAGTATTTATTTCTGCCGTGTTGTAGTTCTTGAATCACTTTTTGAGACCACAGCACAAAGCAATACAGATGTCAGCCCCTCTGAGGAGACACCATCAGTTGATAATCTGTGATTAAACCCATGCTTAACTCATGTATGGGACGCATCTGGGTTAATTTAAGGGAGGATCAGATATGAATTTTAATTTAAGAAATCGCTTTAACTTTGATTCAGCGACTTTACTGCCTCATACAAATAAATTCTATCTTTGGCAACTCCTTCTCCAACTTAAGCACCTTTTCTTCTGATGTAAAAAAAATCCCAAATCTGAAAATACCCAGTCCTTTCAATACCTCTGAAGACTCAACTGCCAACTTGGTAAATATGTCCCATAAAAAGACACTTTTCTTACTTACAATGGTCCACCTGCAGAAAATTAAATTAGTTCCTTATGTGAAGTTTCATCAATGATGTCTGCATGATAAATCTGTGCTATTTTTATGCCTTTGCCTTTGAGATTTCACCTGAATCTTCTTTACAAAGGACTAGATGCAATACCCTGTATCTATTAAGACTTCACTTAGCATTTTACGACTGAAACAAACCCCAAAACTGGTAACATTTTCTGGCAATGGCTTATTGACTTCCAGTTCAGAAACCACTAGAAAAGGTTTCACCAATGTTAAATTTATTTTTCAATCACTGTTATACAGAGTAATAAATGAAGTCAATTAAACTAAGAATACTGTATCTAATGACATTACTTATTTATAAGATTAAAGCTATGTCCTTGTGGGTTTATGGTTATGCAGATCTAAGTTACAGCATTTGAAATTAGCCTTCATCTTGACTTAGGCAAATAAGAAATATTTTTTAAAAGGCAGGAAAATTTTTGTTTGGACAGAAATGGCTTCATTTTGACATATTTATAACACAAAACAAAGCTAAAAGATTTGTAGGAATTGTCATAGCAACATGTTTTGCTTTAAACTGCCAAAAATCTATAATGGAAATTGCTCAGATTTTATAAAATATTTTATGTAGTTTGTATAAAGAAATCGTGAATTGGAATGGGTCCTAGTTCCCTGTCAGAGAAATGCCCCAATTAGGATAGTGGTAGGTTTTTTTTTCCCCTCACAACACATTATTGCAAGGCCTGTGACCACTCTAGCTTGCTGTGTGTCTCTCCAATATCTCTGAGCAATGAAAAAACAATTTAATGAAAAAGCATCTTCTGGTTTTCTTTCTTTAGGTTTTTAATTTTTTTTCCTTTAAAGGGGAAGTTCATTCAGCTGTTATGCAAATAGGAAGAATGATTTGAAAATGTCAATATTCCCATTTGAGCTGTGCTTTCTGTAAGGCTGTGAGCCCTTGGGTAACTCTTGACCTGACTGACCAAGATGTGCACCCATTTTCAGAAGCAATAAAGCTGCATTATTCAACTGAAACATTCCCAGCCTTTGTGATATTCAAATCAGGGTGTGGATCTGAATGTGGCACCCTTGTTTTACGAGGAGCGTTCTCCTCACACTCCTCTCACAATGAGCAGGTCCATGTGGGTTTTTAGAATGTCATTTTCCTTCTGTGTGAAATTAAACGCAGGCTCCTATGGATGAGCCTGCTGCTGGATAACTGCACAACCCTGGGATCATTCACACACCCAGACACAAAAAGGAATTATTTAATGAGGACAGGGCAAAGGGCTGAGAAATACTCCAGGCTTATTGCTCATGATCTGTGAATATGTTCACAATGAAAAACACCTGGATTTTATGTTGATGTGTTGTTCTGTGGATGAGAAAAGATTTCTTAGTTGAAGTACATGACCTTTAGCACAAAAAAAAAAAAAAAAGAGTTTGACCTTTCTAAAAAAGTTAATTAGCAAGAAAGACAGTAAATTAGGTCAAAATGTCCATTAACATTCTAGAAAATTCCAGTTTACAACACAATGGTCACCACCAATAGTAATTTTTGTCATCAGGTATCTGTGTTTTAGTTTTTTCTTCATTTTTCCTCTTTAACTTACAGAACCTGCTCCATTAGAAAAATTAGCTTTCTGTCATTTTCTTGACTCATCAAGGCCTGAAGGAAAAAACCAGAATCATCCACAGTCTCCTCATTTGTGACACAGACTATTAACAACTTCATCAACTTTCTTCAGGCCATGTTTTACTTCAAAGTCTCTTGTGCATTTTTACAGGAGTTACTGGAAAGATGCACCGTCCTGGGCTTCTGTCAGGAGAGAAAAAAAAAAGAATTAGAAAGTTTACATTCTTGAAGATGTAGGAAATAATTCCTGTAAACATTATTGAAAGTAAAACAAATCTTGATTACTGCTTTGTGCTCAAAAGATAGAAAACACATCTGATTTCATTTCTTCTCATTAGGAAACAATATATCACAACCATCTGCTTTAATCCTTGACTAAGCACAGAGAATCATTAATGTAGAGCAGACCAGAAACTCTAAACAAGAAGTTTTTAAACCCAAGTTTCTTGTCCTATACCTAGTTACCTCTAGACTACCAACATGGAACATTATATCCAGATTATCTCAGATATAAATAATCCCTGCCACATTCTGTCCTCTATAAATCTCATAAAGGCAACAGGAGTTTGTATAATAAGGCCTGAGACAGGATCCAAATTTAGCCCAGTAGTTGTGACACTGAAGAACAGCACTGGGGTACCGAGGAATCCAGCAATTTGTGATCAGCAAGTACTGGACAGCTTCCCATCCCACCTATGTGTACAACAAGATAGATGTAAGAATGGAAAAAGGAGGTTTGAGGGCAGTAACTTCCCTGAAGTGAAGCAAATCCATCGATTGTTTTCTTCCAGAGCAGAACTTCCTGAACTGGATGTGCAGCCATGGCAGCACAGAAACCCTTCTGCTCCTCTGACTAACAACTCTGAAGTCAATTTTATTTTGTGACAGCTATTAAGACCTGGATATTAATCCTTCTCCTTTTGCTTTTCTTTGGCTGGGAAAACAAAGGGATTCTAGGGACAGGGAAGTTCCAGAAGACAACTTTTAACAGGTTCTGCACAAGCATGAGCCAAAAATACATCCTGCAGTTCTTAAATCTGTGCACCTTCTGCCTCGTTCCTTTGCCACCTCCTGTCCCTCTCTCACACACTCAGCCCAGTTTCCTCCCCCTCTGGTGTCTCCCTCTCCCTGCTCTGCCCCCTGGACAAGACTCCCTGAACACAGATTCTGTGCACAGATGAATTACAGCTTGCATCATCACTGTTTACCTCTGACAAGTTTCCTTAATTGAGATCCCCAGCAAGAAAAAGCTTTTCTGGCGTTGCGTGGGCTTCCCAGTCATGGACAGATTTCCTGTTGTTTTGATGCAGTGTGCAAACAGAAGAAAACAGAAATTGTTTTCCAAGGAGCTAAAAACATCAGCAGCACAAGGCATGAAGTGTTTACAAACACCAGATGGGAGACAAACAGCTCGAAGGTGGCGGTCAACATGGGGAGCAGCACTCTCTGCCTGAGAGCTGCTTGTCTGAACAAGGGGTTTCTAGGAAAGAAGAGCTCTGAGGAGAAATAGGAAATGATTTTTTTTTTCTTAAGAAAAATTAAGAAAGCTTTGAGGTAGAGAAACTGAGGCAGCTTTAAAGAAGTCGAGTCAGTTACTCAAGAAAGGCAGAGATGATACATTTTCCTGAGTCTCAGTCTTTGAGACAGAAACACATTCATTTGATAAACGTGAGGAAAAGAAGTTATGGCATTTGAACTGAATATTCCCAATTTATATCATGTTCTCTAATATATGCAAAACTTCTAAACCCTTCTTTCTCTATTTCCCTTAGAAATACAGAGAGACAATGAATCTACTGCAAAGTGCCATTCTTGCAATTAAGGGCTGAGAGATGATCTCCACAAATCCACAACCCCCTGCTCTGATAACTGGTGGCATCAACTGAAGTTCAAAGGAAAATTTGAACCAAATTTAAAACCCGTTCCTATGGTTTTGAGAGGAAACTATTTAAGGAAAAGGCATTTTCACAGCCTGCTATGGTGGGCATTGATCTAAGCCAAACACCAGCATAGAGCAGGTGCATTCTTTGTGTTCCTTTTGAATTTTTAAATTCAGCTTTCCAAAAGCAGTGAAGGTATCTGCCCCATCCTCTCTGGCACTAAAAGGTGGATCACAGACCCCCTGTAGGTTTTTGGTTTTTTTTTCCAAATAAACTGCATCTGCTGCTTGCCTGCAAGTCACTCCAGGGGGCTGAGGCAGGCTAGGTCCCTGGATGCTCTGCCTGGCAGGTCCTTTTGAGCCAGGGAAAGGGGTGGCAGAGGGCACGGCAGGCAGGGGCACCTGGCAAGTCTCTCCATACAAGATCCAATTTAAATATCCTGCAGGCTAGGAAGGCTTCACTGTGCTGCTCATGGAACACCCAGCACAGAAGTGTCTCACTGCACAGGAGAAGCAGGAAATAATTTTGGACACATTCATACAAGGCACTGGGAGATCTTCGGAGAGCTGCTGACAACCTCCTGTCAGCACAGGTAGCTAATGATCTACATTAAAACAACAAGTTGGTTTGTCTTTATCACTGGGCCTAAAAGAAGCTTAAAGTTTTCCAAGTTTCACCTGCCGTTTTCAAAGTCTGTTTGAATTGCCTATGAGATAGATCCTCCTCAATTTCTCTCACTTAGATGTCACTTAAATGATTCTTTTCCCTCAAGAAGTCCCACTAGTCTTAGCTTCCCTGTTCTCCAAAATTCTCATTTTTGCTGAAGCACAAACGCTGTACAAATAGGAACAGCCATCGAGGATTAGGTGGTGAAGAAAGCCCATTTAGACACAAAGGTATTGAGATAATAACAGAAGATGTAAGAGCTCCAAAAAAATAAGTTCATGCTCTTGAAGCAAACAATCAAAACGGTTTTCAGCAAAATAATCACTCTTGGTGTAGAACAAAGTTCTCCTACAGAAAAAGATGAGTAAAAGGTGTGGAGAGTTTTTTATGTGTACACAGACACAATGCTGAGACTTTATGCTGGCTAAAGGGGGGTAATTCCTGCGGTGGTGTTCTCACAAGAGCGAGATGGAGAGATAAATAGCACAGTTTGTAATACTTCAAGAAGAGACTAAGCTATTGTAAGACTGAAAACCTGTCAAAAATTAAGTCTGAAGAAAGCTGGTGTTGTCCAGTACTTAGATGCAAGGAAAATATAAGAAAAGAGGAAAAAAAAAAAGGAAAGAAAGAGATAAATGATGTGACAGATATTATAGCAAAAGCTAATGTCCCATTAAGCCAAATGTAAGGGGAATAAAAGAGATCAATTAATTGCTACATTAAAACAAACAAACAAGAGAAAAAGCTAGAATTAGCACGAAGAAATATTATTGTGATTATAAACATGCTCAGTTTCATTTTAAATCTATCTTCAAGGTAAATTCTTCTGGTGTGCTGGAAAAGATAAAAATTTTAGATTGTGATCCCCATTATCAAAGCAACTTTGTCAGAGAAAATATCACATGTAATTTTATGAAGAAAATCTGTATTTGCTGGATTTTAATGGTACGCAGAAGAAAATTATTTACCCTACACTACATCATGTCAAGGTCCCTCCTTTCTAATGTTGTTATTAAAAAAAAAATTTAAAAATCAAAAGACAAAAAGCACCCATCCTTAAGTGGAATAGTCCTTTTGTCTGTCTTGCTAATCCAAGTGCCCAATATTTCCAAAGGTTTGGTGATTTTTCTTCTCTCCCTGTAGCTGGATGTCGGCAGTGGGAGATCTCATGGAGTCAAAATCATTTTTTTGGAGCTGTCATTTGGCCTCCCTTGGCTGGTGTGAGCTACATTCACTCACTGAGCAACTTAGCAGCTTATCTCAGTTTTTAGTAAACAGTGGTAAAAAAATTCAGCTTTCTTCCTTTTCTTTGAGACAGTGATAAAAATAAGGGTGATTTCAAAAATCAGTTAATAACCTAAAGGAAAGAAAGAAATAACAGAGCCTCTTTCAGCATCATGAAAAAAAAAAAGTTCATACAGCTCTCCCAGTTCTTCAGATTTCTTCATGGCATTCTGGGAGATTTCTGAGCAACAGTCCAACAATCCATGGCTTCTGTCTCAGAAAAAAGTTATCTGGACTAGGCAAGTAATCTCATTTATTTCTGAAATTGACGCCCTTTAAACAAAAACACACGAAAGCAGCTGAATGAGTCCTTAGGTTGAAATTTACAAGAGATGTATTTGAAGCCTTGCTACTGATGAAGGTGAGAAATGCTATTTCTCATAATCCTGCTTATTTATAATTTGTGGTCTTCCACGTACACTATGGCTCATGCTCATTTCAGTCAGATGCCTGGAGGAACATTTAGCTGCCATCCAATTAGCAAAGTAATGCACAGTGACAAAGCAGTTGGTAATTTACCATGTTCTGTTTGGGAACATTCCTTGTTGATATTAATATTCACAACACACCAACCAGTCCCGAAGAGAGGCACTGCCCTTACCTAGAAGAACCAGCAATCCAAAACATTTAGATTACAAAAATGTAGGCAAGACACAGAAGGTCTGTAGTTAAAAGCTTCCTAACATCACATGGCTCCATTTAACAGGGTAGAAAGGACAATTACAGGACACCTAGAAAAGGAATTTGGTGCCACCTGGAAGCCCATTAAAGGCACAAGCTAAATGCCCAGTTTGCACCAAGAATTTGCATCTCATCATAAAGGGGAGGTCAGCCTAGTGTGGTCTCTGTTCACACCTCAGACCGTGAGATTAAAATAATTCAAAGTATTCCTGCACACTACTGACTGCGACTACTTCCATGGCTGCACCAAGAGTGTGCCATGTAGCATCTGGTCACATTTAAATTCGTATTTAAATAATTTCTTGCCTAAGAATTTATTTTTTTTTCCTGGCTTCAATCCCTGAGAGAAGGTTCCTATGCAGCTCTGCTCCTCACTTATTCACTGTAAGAATGAATATAGATCCTGACTATATTTTTATATGGGGAGATAGAAGAAAAAGGCTGGAAACTGCTGCCTCTACTCGAGGCCTAACAGGCACCTGTACCACTAACATCATTCTCACACAGGCTGAGGCGGGGAAATTGTTTTGGCAAGATCCCTGCAAGCCTAACACTGCGAAGCAAAGGTAAAAGCGTGGGAGGATTCCTCCTCCTCCTCCCCTCCTGGTTGCCTGTGAGTTTACGTAGAAGCCAGGGAAGCAGATGGGATGCCACAAGAGGTGCAAAGGATGCCTGGAACAACAGCAAGTCAGTGGGATTCGCACTGCATGGGAATGGCAAAATCCCTCGGTGACACCCACGCTCTGCAGGGATCCTCCACCGCCGGGGTTTTGGGGACTTCGGGCTCAGCTCCCTGGAGCGGGATGGTGGCTGCACGTTCTGTCCAAAAGAGACAGCAGAAGGTGCTGCCAGCGCAGGGAAAAAAAAAAGTTAAGGCTGGTAGAGATGTGCAATACAGCTGAAATAAGGGGGAAATGAAAGTACAAGAGGAGCAAACCGTGGTATTTGGTGCTCAGAATCAGCAAATCACAGAACCAATTAGGCTGGGAAAGACCTCAGAGATTATCGAGTCCAACGGGCGAGTCAACAACACCGAGTGCCACATCCAACCCTTCTTTAAACATCTCCAGGGATGGTGACTCCACCACGCCCCTGGACAGCCCATCCCAATGTCTGCTCGCCCCTTGTGCGAACAAATCTCTCCCGATGTCCAACCTGAACGTCCCCTGGGGCAGTTTATGGCTGGGACCTCCTGGGAACGGAGCCTGACCCCCACCTGACTACACCTCCCGTCACGAAGGGCTGCCGAACACCCAAGGAAGAAAAACGTACACAAGAGTTTTTGTAGTTTAAGAGAACAGGAGAACCGCAGCTCTTGCAATCAGCACTGACGGCACATCCACAACCCCCCGATGTTCCCCTCTGCGAGGCACCTGAGGCAGCGCTTGGCAGCGGGGCAGGAGACGCCAGGGAACGCTCCAGCTCCCCGCTCCAGCCCCGCTGCCACAGCTCCCAGCGCCGTCCCTGGGCCACCCCCGCTGCCGCCACCGCCCTCGGGGCACCACGGAAAGCTCTGGGCTGCAAGGGCACCCCGCAGCCCATCTCGTTCCACCCTGCCACGGCCAGGGACGCGTCCCACCAGCCCAGGTCGCTCCAAGCCCGTCCAACCCGGCCTCGGGCACTGCCAGGGATGCCGCAGCCACAGCTTCTCTGGGCACCCTGTGCCAGGGCCTGGCCGCCCTCACCGGGAGAAATTCCCTCCCATTATCTAACCCAAACCCACTCTCTTTCAAGGCGAGCCCGTTCCCCTGGCGCTGTCACAACCCGCTTTCGCGAACAGCCTCTCTCCATCCCTCCCGTGCCTCCCTTCCGCC
>VWZN01016957.1:407893-454888 GCA_013396955.1 Regulus satrapa | reverse complement strand
AGGAGGTGGCGGAGGAGGAGGCGGCGGCGGCGGCGGCGAGAGATTCTCCCACCCCCACCCACCGAGCTGAGGTGAGGCCAGGGCAAAGCATCCTCCTTTCTTCCCCTCATCCCTTCCTCCCTTTCATCCTTCCTCCCGACCTCCTTCCTTTCATCCTTCTTTCCTTATCCTCCTTCCCCCTTATCTCGCCTTCCCCTCATCCTTCCCTGCGCTTCCTGGTCCTCCTTTCCTTTCTTCTCTCCTTAGCCACCTTTCTCCACTCCTCCCCATCCCCCAGGCTCCCTCTCCCCGTGCCCACATTTCGCACCCTCCAGATATAATAATCTTGCCTTCCCTCCTCTCTCCGCTTTTCCTTTTTTGTTTAATTTTTAAATTTTTTTGATGCAATTTCAGTTCTCGCGCAGTGAAAGCCCGGGCGAGTGAAATAGAGTCGGTCACAGAGATAATCCCCCCTCCTGTAAAGAATGGATTTGAATTAATGGTCATTTTGTGGTGTGTGTATTATGGGAAGAGGGGGATTATATTTAGGGGAAGAAAAGAGAGGGTCAAAGGTGTGTTGTTTCACTTATTTATCCATTTACCCGCCATCACTTCGAGGTGAAACCTGGCTCCGTATTACCTCAAGTATTTTTTTAATTTTTTTTTTTTTCTTTTTAGAGGTATTGTTTGAAATTATTCTCCTTTCTCCAGGCGTCGGAGGCTCTTTCCTCCCTTTCATCCATCGCCCTGTGCGTCCCTGCGGTTCGCGGCCGCTCCGATTGTGCGAGCCGGCAGCTGCGGGGAAGGGTCGCGGGGAGGGGGCTGCGGGCACCTCCCTCCATCCCTCCCTCCTTCCCTCCCTGCCTTCCCTCCGGGCCTCTCCCGGGGGCTCAGACCTTCCCAGCCGCTCCCTGCACAGCCCCAGAGGTGCCAGCTCCCGGCAGAGGAGCCAAAGTTTAAAGCGTGGCTTTGTCTTTGCTGAGGGGATGGAGGCTGCAAGGCGACCGCGGCCCGAGTGTCTCCGTGTGGGGCTCTGGGAGTGGAAGAAGTTTCGCTCGGCCGTGGTGGGGAGCCGCCAGTCCTGCCTCTGGGAGGTGGCGTTGGGGATGCTCGGCGGGACATGCGTGCGCCAGGGCTTCGGGAAAGAAACTTTTTCCACGTTATTTGCTGCGGGGTGTAGCGAGAGGCGGCAGGCGCTTCTTTCTCTGGAGCTTGGAGGGGTGGATGCCCTCCCTCGGGTCTCGCTGGCTGCGTGTTGTGCCTGGGTTCTTGCCAGGGTGATGCTCCGGCACTTGGTGGTTGTGTCTGTTCTTCTGCGGAGCGTTTATTTGATTGCAAGCGTGCTTCGGACAATTCCAGCCTCTTTTTTTTTTTTCTGAATTTGAAGTTAGCTGGTACTTCACCAGGATAGAAACGTTTCCACTCTCCTTGTCATTTTAGAAACCCACAGATAACCGCAGCAGCTGATGCCACAGCACAACTCTGTGAGCCTGGATGTTTAACGTGTATGTTACACATTAGCTTGGCGTGTATTCCTGAGAAATGTTAGACTTGTCAAGACTCAAGCCGTGAGTGTTGCGTTTGTTTTGGAGCGCCAGGTAGATGAGGAGCATCAACAGGGGCAGGCTCAAGCGATGCTGATGATGCGAGCACCAGATTTTCCTGGCTTTGTGGTTATTACAATGCTGCTGGTTTTTTTTTCTTTTTTCTTTTTTTTTTTTTTTTTTTTTTTTTAACCTGCAGTGCCTGTGATTGATACAATGCATTGTATCGGCCTTTTCAAACTCCCGGGTCAAACAGGATTCTTTCTAGAGGAGAAGAAATACTGAGGTGAAGGGTGAAGTTGTGCACTCCATTGTGTAAATGCCTGTTTGCAGAAATACCACCTCAGCTGGGTACGAGGCAGCCGTAATTCCATTAATGGGCTCTGCTGGTGACAGAAGCCTCAACAGGAAAGCTCCGGTGTCACTCGAGCCCTTACATGGAAATACAACTGTAATTCATGCAGATTTTCTGAGAGCTCTTTTAATATTAATGTTGAGCGTGCACGGTACTACTGAAATGCCTTTGAAGCACTGAAAACCAAGAATATTTGTAGACTGAGGCTTGAAAGCCAAAGGAAGCAATTAGATCTCCTGCTCTGACCCCTTGACTGTTGTAGTCAGTTGGATTTCATCCAGTTACTCTTGAATGCAATAACTTGCATTTGGCTGAAACATGTTTTCCAGAAAAATTGGAATTTTTTGGTCGGAAGGCAGTAAGAGGTAGAGAATCTGCTGTTTATTAAGTTATTTGGCCTCAGCTTCTAGTCACTGGTTAGTGATGTGCCTTTCTCCACAGTGCTAAAGAACTCAAAGTATTTTCTTACCGTGGAAGTATTCATCTGCTGTAACCTAGTATTCCCTCTCTTTTGTACTTGAAAAGCCAAGTGAACTGAAATTCTTTAAACTTGTCGCTGCATGCATTTTCCTCACAGCTCAGTTTCTGGGGACTGTTTTTTCCAAATCCACTTTTTCAGCATTTTTATGAAGACGTGAGCTGGATGCAGCACGCCAGAGCCTTTTCTCAGGAGTGTTTTGTGCGTTTAGATATTACCTCTCTGGTGTTGCTCTGCTGCTTCTGCATCGCATTTACATATTAAACCTTCATTTGCAGCCCTGCGTTTTGATCTCCTTTTCTCTGGGTAACTCTCACCGTGGCAAAAACCCTTTGCAGGACTGTTTCTTTCCATAAGAGTTCATCATTCCCTAGACTGGCATGTGTTTTCCTGATTGCAGCTTTATAACTTTCTACATGGCTTTTTTAAATAACGTTTCCAGCACTGATGGATTACACCCAATACTCCTGATGGCTTTTTGGAACTGATTTATCTCAGTTATGTAGCACTCCATCAATTTATACTTGTGCAAATTATGTCATGATTTATGGTGTAGACTTAAAAACAATTGAAAAGGTGTTTCGTGCTAGTGGCTCCGCCTTTGGGGAGCTCCATGTTAATCTGAGTTATGTTGTGATGAGCTCTTCTCAAAAGCTGTTATTGTTATTTTTTTTTCTTTTTGAGGTGTCACTTAACCAGTTCTTCACCAGTTTAGTTGGTTCTGTATTGTTGTCAGGCTCTCACAGAACACTATACCAAGTTCCAGAGAAGTTTATACGTGCAGACAGATATTTCTGCCAATTGGAAGTATCAGTCCTACCAGGAAATTAAACCACAGTCATTTTAGAAAGTCAGCTTTCTTTATTTTACTTCCTATTATTTATTGCAGAGCTCTGATACATCAGTTGAGTGCCATATAATTGTTCTTAAATTATTGTTTTGTTCAGGACTGTCATTATTCTAACCTTCCTATGGTTACAACCACTGTCTCACTGGAGCATGGTTGTAATGTAAGTGTTCATTCAAACTGCTGGAATTTCCCCAGGATTTTCAGAATTAAAAAAAAAAAAAAAAATCCATGCTGGTAGGACAGAGAACTCCTTGGACACTTCAGAGAGTGCTTCTCCTGCTGACCCAAAATATTTACTGCAAAGTACCACTGTTTTAACATTGTATTTGCAATGAGATAGAAAAATAATTCATATTCTCATGCGGTACCAGCAAATCATCAACTTCTTTGCACATGCAGAATTACTTTTTGAATGTATCTGCCCTTTTGCCCTATTGGTGTAGCTCAGAGTCCCAGTTTAGCACCACACCTGTGTGACAGCTGAGATGTCTTTTGTTCCTGCAGTTCCCCCCTGCTTTTTTTCCTGCTGCCAAGAAATGTCTTCATCCTCACCTATTAGTTTTTTACACCTACTGTTTCAAAAAGCATGAATTTTTTATCTCTTAATACTTTTATTCTTGTTACATATGAATTACAACCACAGTATTTATTGAAATCTGTTTTGTGGCCAAATTGTAGTAGTTATGACAATGCCTTGCAGGTATTACATGCTGTCTGAACACACTATGAGATTTTTATTTTTTTTTCCTGTCTGTGGCGACAGAAAGACGTTTTATGACATTTTAGGTGAGTAGGCTTTGCTCTTAAGCAAGGCTGGGCTAAGGAAAGCTGAACTCCTTATTCACTTGCTCCACAGTTTGTTCATAGGTGTATAATGCAAAGGAATACCTTGAATTTAGATATAATATCAAATGGTCATGGCATGATGAAGGACAGCTATACAGAAATAAACATAAAATTACAGAATGGTTTGGGTTGAAAGAGATTTTTATGATATCCAGTCCCACCCCCTGTCCCTGCCATTTCCTGCAGCCTCTTTGGATACTGGAAGGCGCTTTGAGGTCTCCACACAACCTTCTCCTCCTCTTCAGACTCAACAGCCCCAACTTTCTCAACCTGTCTCCACAGGGAAGATGCTCTGGTCCCCTTAGCAACTTCTTGGCCTCCTCTGGACTTGTTCCAAGAGTTTCATCTCCTGCTTACATCGGGGGCATCAGAACTTACAATGTTGTTAACTTAGTTATCAACCACTCTTTTTATACAGGACAAGACCTGATTTCTGGGCTCTGTTGTCACTTGTTCAAATTTTTTACTATAACAGTCTTTTAAAAATCCTGTGTTTTTAGTTTCCAGCGCTGCTCAAGGCAGGCTGGACTCGGCAGCAGTTTGCTGCCAGTCTGGCTCAGGTTGACCCAGCTGGAGGGTCCAACCCATGAGAACTGGAGCTCCAGGGAGGAAGGAGAGCCTCGGCTGCTCCTGCTCCCTGCAGCAGCCTGCAGGCTTGGAAAGCTGGGCCTCGGGAACGGTTTCAGAGCACTCGATCCTAACAAATTTGGTGTTTATACGAAACCAAAAAGTTTATCTTAGTCAGGAGCAGCTCTCACCCTCCTGTGAAATACAACTTTCTTTTTGTAACTTTCATCTTTGCTTTCCCATTCCGGTCTTTTTTTTGTATCTCCTTCTTGCATCTTACCTAAAGCAGCTCTAAAGGAACAATTCCTATCAACCTGAGCCACAAAACCTCCCATGAGGTTATATCTTCAGCCTGCCACTCTAATTACTAACAGGCAGTGCTGCTACTCTTTGTTTCTTTTCATTTCCAATTGCATACTGCGTTATTTATTTACTTCTTCTTCCCTGTGAGTGAGGCACAGGTTGCTCAGAGAAGCTGTGGCTATCCCTGGATCCCTGAAGTGTCCAAGGCCAGGTTAGACAGGGCTGGGAGCAGCCTGGAATAGGGGAAGGTGTCCCTGCCCATGGCAGTGGGGTGGAACAAAATGGTCTTTTAAGTTCCCTTCCAGCCCAAACCATCCCTTGATTCTCTTCTACGACTCTTAAGTTACTGTATTGTCGCTTCTTACTATCTTAGGGGAATCCATCCTACATCTAAATATATCCTGGAGTGATAACAGTTGTATCAGTCTTTGGTCGGGCAGGCTCAGCGCTCCGCAGCTGTAAATGAATTTTGTATCGGGTTTCTGGATCAGTTTTCTCCTGGTTCCCTCAGCATGATGCAGGAGCCACTGAGCGAGCAGTGATATCTGGTTCCAGGCAGTGGTTGGGTACAGAAAGGCATTCGTGAATGTTTCCAAACACTGGGATAGGTTGAAGTCGTATTTATGCAACAAAAGATCAGCTGCTCTGGGGAAATAAACCTGCGACCATTGGTTACCAGTACAATTGGTCAGAAGGCCGGAGTTTGGTGTTCCTTGTGTTTTGGACCATTTTTTGTTTTGGCATGGAATGAGCAGGTGAATATTAAAATCGCCAGCAAAGTGAACAATCTTTCCCCTGGCAGGACTATTCCTTCTCCACTCACCCTCATGCCCATTTGATTGTTTCAGATCAGATTGTGCTGCCATCAGACAGAGCATTTTGACTTTGTAAGGGGCAGGAGGAAAGCTTTTCCATAGTTTTTCCTTGGTTGTGTGGAGAAAGCACAGCTTTCCTGGAAGTACTTTAGTTCTGCTGAATCAGCGTTTCCTGATAGCCAGGATTTTATTTGATTTCTTTTTTCCTCTGCTCCTTTGGAGTATTTTTTTGTCTAGCTGTGCTTTTCAGCCACATCACCCCCTGCATTAGTATTCTGGTACAGAGAACAGTGGAGAGACATTTTCAACATTGCAGCAGAGAGTGCCCAAGTTTTCAGGCTTCTTAAGTAATGAGAATTACTCAGTTAAGTGAAGCTGAATCCTGTAACATTAGGAACATCTCACAGGGATTGCATTTGAGAGGTAAGAAAAACAGTAGATTTTGTAGTAATACAAAAGAATTTCTGTGTTCAGAGTTTTTTAAAGATATTTTTGTAGATACTCCAATCTGCTGTTATTATTGGTGTTAGTCATTATTATGTGACATTTCTTTCTCCTGTGGACTTGTCCTTTTCTTTGAAGCTTTGTATTAAAAAAAAACCCAGCAAGCATATGTTCCAATATGCTTAGTGCAGAGAAGAATGTTCAAATGGAAGGCAATTTGAATGTAAGTGGAAGTTAAATTCTGAATACAAAAAGTGGAAGTGGTTTGGGTCGGGGAGGCTCCCAGTTGCCCAAGTGACTTCTGCAAATGGGGCTTAAGCTTTTAAGTGACTTAAAGCTTCTGAATGGATTATTCACTTTGCCCTTTTCTACAACTAATCAACTTTAATTTTTAATGCTCTGTTATTTACTACCAAAACTCACTCTTCCAGATTCCATTGAATCTCTTCTTATGGCAGTTCTCCATTAAAGCCCATTCAGCACAGCAGGGGCAGCTGAATCCCTTGGTTCTCTCAGTTGTGCTTGTAAGGAAAGGATCAATTGGAAATATTCCTTATGTTTTAAATACAGAAGCTGTGTCCATCCTGCGCAGAGCTGACAAAACCACTTTTATCAGTTCTCTGTGTCTTTTCAAACATCAAAAGAAACTCCAAAAGGCTTCTTCCTGGAGATTTGACTTTCAAGTTAGATTGCGGAGTAAAGCACTTTAAAAATGGAGTAAAATTTTGGTAAGCACTGCTTTTAGTCCTGTTGTAGTGCCATCATGTCAGTAGCAATAGTTGTGACCTTTCCAGAGGATCCACACTAAGAGAAAGGAATAAACTCTTTCAAAAAGAAGCTGAAGAATTATTTGCAATCAGATAATCTGAGGCAGATGTTTTTATGTCATTAAGTTGTTTTTGTTTTTCTCCTTTGCTACTTCTAGAAGAACATTTTGGTGTTTGCTTCTTGGGATAGTGAAATTTCTTCCTCAAGGCTGTTTTGTAACTTTTAAATTAATTTAGAGATTTCTGTAAATTAGTAGTTTTAAGTAAATGAATCAATATAAATCAACAGAGATAAGTGTGATGTCCTCTGTCATTAAATATTAACTTTCTTGAATGTTATTTTCAGGTCTTTCTTCCAGATATAAAATTAAAAGCCGTGATAAGTTACTCATGGTTAAATCTTCATTATATTTATGGAGAAACGTTGAATATAGAACCCAAATACTGTTTTCTTTCTTCTGCGTCTCTGTAAAAAAATCATACCATGAAAATTGCTATGTTTTTCTTTACAAAAATAGAACTGGATTGATTCTAACTTTTTTTTTATTGTGACAGAATATTTGAGTCAAATTGTGTCATCTGTGCTTGGTTTTGATAGAGAATTTGCCAAAGTGCATCATAAATTGTTATCCCTTGCTTACAAATGTTGACTGTTCAGATAAGAGACTGTAGAGGCTTATAAGGAAAGGTATAGAATAGCAAACAACTAAAATATGAAGTGAAAAAATTCCAGGGTGAGCAGGAGAATAGTTCTTCCATTTGTAAAATACAGGAAAGCGCCTTACTTTCATTCTTGCAATTAAAATCCACAGGTGACTCTTTAAAAATGAAATTATAGAATAGCAAAGAAACAACTTCCATAAAAGTGGCATTTGTCACCCTTTTCTTTCCCCCTTAATGGGGTCAGAGTGAGAGAGATCCTTACATTTTTACTGCAGCACACGAGCTCCTTTCTAGTTCTTGTGCAGATAGTCTTCAGCGCTTACTATAATCAAGTCAGAAATGCAAATTCAGAATTACAGCTGCTTAGTCTAATTTTAAACGTCTCCATTATCTCCGTCATCTACATCCCCAGCGCCTGGGTGCTCCGCAGAAATACTTCTAAGAACAAGAAATCCTAGGAAGCCTGTGCATGGAGGTGGTGTAGGGAGAGAAGCGGGATAAAAAGCCTCGGACAGGGGCTGGGAGCTCTGCTGGGAGGCTGCATGCTTTGCAGAGCTCTTCCCTGGAATCCCAGCTGAGTTTGGTTCGGCCTGGTTTGGACTCTTGGCCTTGCTGAGTGTTGTTTCTGGGTCGGGTGCCTGGCAGGAACGGGAACGGTGAAGAACGAACGAGGAGAACTTTTCCCGTCCCTATGGTTTGGTTTTCCTGGCGTGGCTGGGGGAGGATTCTGTGCGTGGCTAAGGCAGCAAATGGAATCCCTCGATGCCTTAGTTTGCTCTAATTGCATTCTGGAACAAAGGTGGGGTGTTTTTCTTCTTTCATACCCAGATTCCAGTCCTTGCATTCAGGCCTGAGCCCAGGGGATGCAGGTGAGTGTAGAAGTGCTCAGGTGCTAAAAAGCACTGGGGACAGGGCAGGATTGTCTTCTACTCCTGCCGTGTTTGGATGGAAACCAGAATCAAATTTTATATACGTTTTATCATTCCCTGTATGCTTTCCTCATCTTCTGAATAACTTAAGTGCATTTCCAGGGCATTTTCTGCAAATACTTAATGGTTTGCCTTGTTCTAATTCTGTAGTTACTACCAACTGGTATTCTGTTTGCAAATCCAGCCTAAGAGCTAAAAAATGTCTGGGGTATCTGTGTTCAGATGTTTACCTTCATTTGGCTGGGTAAGAAACAACATTTTATTATTTTTTAAAATTATATTTAATCAATTTAATTAGAATTTCCTTAATGCGATCAGTGAAGCTATCATCACCTTGCTTCTTGTGGAGTCTTCTTGGAATGCCAGCCAAAGGTATTGAATGGTCCCAGGTGATCTCAAATGCTGCAGCACAACCTAATTTACATGACAGAGTGGTATGGAAGCATACATTTTGTGCAAACATAGCCAAAAAGCCTTCAGAATTAATGTCTTGAAGTAGTTGAGAAAGCTGAGTGACTGTAGTAGCCATGGTAACTTTTTTCCCTTTTGCTTTTAAGTAGAAACCTCGCTGATTACAAGGCTCCATGTGAGCCTTGAGCTGGGGATCCGCTCAGCAAACTACAAATGTGGTGGCAGCAAAGGAAAAATCCCAGCTAGCTGGACAGATTGAACACAGGGAGAGCAGTGTGCATTGGATGCAAAAATAGTAGGCTTGCAAACACAATTAGGTTGAGAGCTCTAATTGTGGCAGAGATGCTTTTTTGGAGGCTCCACACTCCATATTCTCCTTTTTTTTGCTGCTGATTTTAGAATTGTTTTGGCTTGACATGTGCTGAAGCTGCACATCCCCTTTAGCTCAGATGCTGCCAGGCAATGGCTTTGGACTGACAGTTCCTTGCAAACTTGGTTGCATCCAAAGGGTGGAGTCAGCTTAACTTTATTATAGTTGTTTTATGGCTGTTGGGTTCACGAGATTGATGCTGAGATGCACTGACAACACGAGTGCGTTCAGGTCTCTTGTCAGCTTAATGAGTTTATTTTTGCTGGGTGGTTGACAGTCAGCCAAAAGAAACAAAAAAACCCAGAACCCTACATAGCCCAAGAACAGCTTCTTAGCTGGTTTTTCATTAAAAGATCAGTCAGGAGGAAGAGGAAACTCTAGAGATAGATATTTTGAAAAAAAAAAATTAAATTAACTAGTTCCCATGACGGTGTAAAAATAGAGATCTCTTGATTTTGCTCTCTCTGCACCATAAACACACTGGAGGTCCACAATATCCAGAAGAAAGGTTTGGGCCACCCTCGGGTGCTGCAAGATTTGTGATGTCTAAAGCTTTCCCTGGTCAACCCTTGGGAGATAATCCACAGTAATTAAATATTTCTTGAAACAGAGTGAGATGAGCTGTGTAATGATTAGGACATGGGTGGATCAGAGAAATCCATGTTTGATTACACAAAAGCACTGAAAATCGCTTTCCCCAGAGAGATACCACAGGAAATTTATCAAGGGCAGGTCCTGCATTCTGCACCTGGGGTGGGACAGCCCTGGATGTGTGGACAGAGTGGCTATCCAGCTCAGGGTATTCTGTGATTCTATAAAATAAAACACTGGAGTTTAAACACTTGAAATTCCTGCTGAGAATTGCACAGACTGATTGCACTCCCAACAATTTTGAGCGACCTTCTACAGTCACCCCTTGGGTGGGCTGGTCCAGATGTTCCTCTTTCGTTGCTGTTTTTCATTAATAAGTTGTTTTTATCATTGGGGTGAAAGCAAGATCATGTAAATGAGGAAGGAATTTTGAAATCACTCTTTAAAAAAAAGTCGTTTTAATAATTGCCACTTAGCTTTAATTGGAAACTGGAATGGAAGTCACCTCTGGGCCATTGAAAGTCAGTATGGGAAATACAGGCAAAGCACAGCTGCTGTGGGACAGGTACATCACAGCAAGACTTTTAACAGCTCCAAGCACTGAGAGGTCCTTTTAATAAGAGGAAAATTCTGTAAATACAAAAAAAAAAAAAAAAAGACACCTTCTTTGAAAAAGAGATTTCTAAAGGATNAAAAAAAAAAAAAAAAAGAAAAAGTACTGTGTCTGAGCAGGTAAACCTTCTTTAAGCATTAAAATAAAACCAAAGCACCCATATTGAAGCTAAACTCTGGTCTTCACCTAATCCTCCTTTTGCAGTAAATTCAGTGCCTTGAATCTGAAATCCATTTTCTCCAATTTCAAGAAACGTGCAAAACATGAGGAACATTTAACAAGGACTGAGTAGAAAGATTTATTTTACCAGGAGCCTCTTCCAGCGTTGCAGATGGTTTCTGGCTGTCTTGTCTAAGGGACTAGTTTGGGTATTGAGATTATGCAAGATTAAATCCTTGATCCTCTGAAATTAATTACAGAATTTTCATCAGTGTTGCAAAGCTCTTACCCAACACTTCTGGAGCTGGTTCTGCCTTTGGCTGTGGATTGTGTCTGTATGTTTTAAGTGTAGCTGGATCCAATCCTGGGAGCTATTACAGTGATACATAAACTGCTTCTATCTCTGGAAAATTCAAATGTTTTTCTGTGTTCCCTGGTAGTCGTGAGCACTGATTGTGTCTGTTACATACTTTAGAAGACAAATGATTTATGTGAGCGGGATTTTTTTTTGTCATTTTAATGTTAAAAAAAAAATAGCAGTAAGTGTCTGGTACATCAGCTCTTTTTTGCATCTGATTTCTGAGCTGCTGCAAATACACCATACATACTGCTCAATCTTTCATTTTAATGAGCTATTTTTTGTGTTGTTGATTTTATCTAAAGACTGCTTTTCCTCTGAAGTGAGAATCTTCTTTTGTTGTGTTGGGCCAGTAGAAGAAAACATTACAGGTGTACTGAGTTCCCTCAACAGGACGGGGACACTTTGCGGTGTTCAGCTTTGCTCTTCACTTAGGGCATGGGTGTCATGCAGCTCTGATTCTGTGCAATATTCTGGGTTATAACTCAGTGCCAGGAGCAGCCCCAGCCATAGCAAAGCACCGAGTTACTTGATAAGTTTCACTGTGTTTCTCCCAAAGGAGGAAAGATGCCCTGGGAAGAGCCCCAACTCAGGTCAGTCTTTAGTGTGGCAATTTCACCTGAAATGCTGGTGAAATTTCATGAGAGAACAGGCATTTCAGAGAAATTCAACAAAGTGGAACGAGAATTTCGAATGTTTTAAATTATGGGTATTACAGACGTCCATTTTATATTCTGTGTGATGAATCTGAGTTAACTCTGGGCCTGTGTTTCTAAACAGAGCTTACTTTGGAAAAACATCACAAGGAGAGATGCAAGATCTGTCAAGATCTGTAGTGATCACAGCCAGTGTGTTAGAAAAGTTTCATCATTTGTTTCTCAGAGGAAATCTTGGTGTTTGAAGAGAAACTGTTGTGTTTTCATGTTTGGATCCCACTAAATAAGATGGATTTGCTGGAGGTGTGTAATCTCCTGGATTTCTTCTGTCCCGTACCACTGTGTACAGTCCTTGCAAGTGTTTAATCACCATGAAAGAAGGGTTGGCTTTTTAGCCAGGTTTATCAAGGTGAAAAGGCAAAGCAAAAACTCACCACCACCTCGTAATCAAAGGTGTCCCTGCTCATGGCAGGAGGATTGGAACTAAATGATCTTTAAAGGTTCCTTCCAAGGCAAACCATTGTGTCGTTCTGTGATCCTGTGATTGTGTTCTTTTAAAGAAAGAATTTTGGTGAGAGTAATTCCTAAAATTCAATCTATACTTCAGACCAAAAAAAGTGTGTGTCTATATATTCCTAAGTAATGGAGTGCAGATTATGTGTCAGTAGTACTTTTAAAGCTAAAACCATTTGCATGTGTTAAAATTGAGTTTTGCATAGTATTGTGAAAAAGATGAAAAACCGGAAATGTTGTTTTTTATTATGATAAATTATTGTGCTTCAGGTGATTTCCAGATATCTTATGTGTTAAAGTAATGAGCACTTTCCCTGCTGAATTTGTTTTTTTGCTAAGTTAGGTTCTTGAACCAAAGGAAAAATTAATTTTAAGAGCTGCATTTCTATGAAGGTTGTTACAAAATGCGAGCCATTGCAGTGAGGCCTCAGTAAAATGCAATCTCTTATTCCTTGTGTTTTATTTCAAGCCAGCTGAAAGCAGGGAGATGCTTTTTTGCTCCACACTGGCTCAGAGTTGCTGCAGTCCAACGTTGTCTGTCCTGGTGCTATTTTTGTTGCTGCTGTTTGTGTTGAAGGCTTGTGATTTCATTAACAGTTATTTTAAAACCCGAACAACCTGACAGAGGGCTAAATTCTGTTTCCCATGTAGATAAGCTCAACAACACATGAATAAAAATCAGGTTGGCCTCTCCTCCACGCTTCACAAGTCTCCCGCGTGGCTTTGGGAGCCTTGGGGAAATGGGCCATGCTATCTTTTAATTTTTCTTAATAATCAGCATTACTTTAATCCAAAGTGCATTTCTAGACGAATTTGCCAGTAATAATGGTTGTGCTTGTTAGGAGTCCTTTTTTCCTGGCTGTTTTCTGCAGAGAATGTGGGCTTTGGTGGTGAATTTGAGATCTGCCCCCGAAGTTTCAACCAGGGGTGCTTGTTCTGCAACACCAACTTTGTTTTTGGAGGTTATCACTGTGACATTTGTCCCTTCTCCATATTAGGTTCCATGTTCTAATACTTGTATTCATTTGATGTCATTTGCTCAGTATAAGAAAACAAGCTCGTGCTACATTTATTTTTAAGTGAAGAGAAAAAAAATTACTTTCTTCAGGATGATGACAATGAGCTGTTTATTACCACAAGCTGTGCGTTTTATTTTCTTTTACTTAGAAAGCAGTGATTTGTCTGAATTTTTGGAGTGGTTTTTAAGTGAATAATGATATAAGAGCCTTCTTACTTGAGGCTTCTTATAAATGTAGTTATTTATATGAGGAAAAATTGTTCAAGCGTGGATTATTTATGTGGAGGAGAAAACTGGCTCTGGATTGATATAATTTTTCTTTCCCATCTGCTCTGAACGAATTTGTTTTCTGTGTGAGCAATGAGTGCTTGCTTGCAACTTTGTTTTAGATACTTAGGAACTCCTTTCAGTACTTCCCTTAACAAAGTGATCCAATTCCAGCCTCACCTTTTGTTCTTCAAGCCAAACTTTGTTCTCTTCATGGCTTCAAAGAAGTCTTGTGGTCTTTCCCCTTTCATTCTTAGCAGACCTGGCTTCATCAGGCATTTAAAAAGTAGAACTGAATGTTTTTATTCCTTTGACTTGATGATATTGTCATGGTTTTTTCCTTTTTTTTTCCTCTGCAACTATTAAGATTAATTTTACTTGGCCCTCACCCCCTTTTGATTTCACTTTTGATGCCAGTCCCTTCCTGAGATGGCACAGTCTATGTCTGGAGCCTGGGCTCAGCCCCCTGAGGGAGCTGGGATGTCAATTTACCCACCAGATTGTTTCAAAATGGGTAATTCTGCCACTGGGACTGTGCAGTTGTTGGTTAAAAGTGCATCCAAGTAGCCTTCCTAAAGGATTGTTAATTATTGATAGCAAGGAGAAACGTGGAGGGGTTTCTATCAGTAAAGATCTTTTCTACCTACAGCCAAGAATGACCTAATTTATATATATATTTTTTTAGGTACGCCAGCAGGATTTGTCTGTAAACAGTTTCTAAGCAACAGCTCCCTGTCCTCTTGAAAGAATGTCACATTTTATCCCTGACTCCTGGGTTTCACAGCCCTTCTGCCCAAATCTGCCCTGCTTTAGGGCGAGTTTAGAGGAACCTCTTCAGCAAGGGTGATTCTCCTCTTTTGTGGTACCAGCACCCACCGTGGGCTCGCTGAGGTGTTGGAAATTAAATCACTGTATTCTCTAGTGCTGCTCTGCCAACAGCTTTGCTGTCACTGTGGATTATTCCTGTGCAGCTTCATACACATTCTGTAATGATCAAAGAGCCCCTACTTTTACTTCCAGTGAAATACAGGAGGTGACAAACCAGAAGCACCTGGGTAATTTTTTTTATCTTAAAATGATTACATGGTTTAAATTAGTTTTAAGGGAAAAAGTGATTTTTTTCCCCCACAACACAACAGGTGTCTGTTTTCACCAAGACTTGTGTGGCATCTATCTCAGACTGGGGAAATTGATAGGTAAAGAAGAGAGCCCTTCATCATCAGATTTTTATTAATGCCATCCCTGGAAGTAAACCTTTAGTTTGTTGAAGATTTGGGAGGTAGAAGAGTAACAACCTCATCAGTTAGCAGAGGATGGTGGGACCTACAGAAATGTTGTGTTCATTTTACTGGGTTGTTTTGAATTTGCTCTGTTTTCTGCTCCTGTGACATAGTATTTCACTTTGAAAAATGCCCTTGCTGCTTTTATTAACAGAGAAGGCCTGTGGATGTTGGAACTGTTTGGATTTGAGTAATGGTTATGATTGATAATATGGGCTGTAGCCTATGGCCTGATTTAAAGGAATTGTGGAGTTTATTTCTTCTCTAGATGAGGTGAAATGATAGGTCTTGTGTTTGAGAAAAACAGAACTCTCTGTAGGTTTCCTCTGCTATTGTGAGGAGCTGTCTAGTTTCTTACAACTCTCTTTGATTTCAAATCAAACAAAGGAAATAGAGATTTCTGCCACGTACAGAATGGGGAGTGAAGAAGTAATGGAGGCACTTTTCTGGCTTGCATTAAGAAATAAAAATGAGTAGGAGGAATTCTGAGAGAGAGCTTCGGTGTTATGATGTGCAAGTGGAGAGCACAACAAGAGAAGAAGTTTAAAATACCTGTCTGTTTAAAACTCAACATCAAAGTCAAAAAAACCTGGAGTTAGAAGACGGATGAAACATGAGCTTTTGAACAACTTTTTATGAAAGGGGCAATAAAACTGAGATTTGTGATGTTCTTACTCTTTAGGGGCTGCTAGGGTGGCTTCCTGTCAAATACCATAAAAACAGGCTGATGAAAGCGAGAGTAAATTCTGGTTTTTACTGTTTTCAGCGTTCTCGCCTTCTCCATTACATTTTGACCAAGAGTAGTGTATCATCATAAAATTCAGACTGGAAGTGAGCTTTTGGGGCTTTGTGCCTTTCTGTTCATTTCTTAGGTAAAGCAAATAGTAATCTCAGGCATTCCCTACCAGTATTTGACTGATACTTCCCTCCAGCTTTGGCCCAAATTTACCTGATCATTTGTCTTTCATGTAGAATAATTCCTCATTGGTATAATTATTTTTGTTATTCTGTGAGACAAGAATAAATCCCACTGAAAGAATATCTCTCTTCCTTAAATATTCCACTGTATACTAAATATTCTTTTATGTACAAGGCTAATTCTTGCACCTTTGTGAGCTCTGGGTTTATAGAAAAACCTCCCTTTTCCTAAGCAAACTATTGTAGCTTTGTTTCCTGCATATATTAACAAAATGTTTGAAGATTGAAGGGAGTGAACATGCAGTGAGTCATCTCATGTGGAGAATAAAACCTGATAGATTTGTGAATGAAATCCAGCTTTGTGAAGTGGAGCATGTAGTTTATTTTTGCTGCTTTTTGGGCTTGTTTGGGTTGGTTTTTTTTTTTTTTTTTAAGCTTGTTTTTGCTTTTAACAGATGTGTGAGGAAAAGTTTTAATTAGACTCGGCAAGTGCTGTCTTATGCATTTGTAAATCAGGAAATACTGGGATGAATTGAATTCAGTAGAACTTGGATATGGCTGGGAATATCTGCCTGAAATATTTTGAAGAATTTTTGGAAGTGCCTCCATTGATTCTATTTCAGGAGCTTTGATTCCTAAACCTAACCACAAACAAATGGATGCCTAAAAAAGTTTGAAAGTGAACTGAATGCTGAACGTTTGGCTGTTATTTATTAGAACAAGTGTAGGATTTTAGCAGAATTGTGGGTTGGTCTGATGACATCTCTGGAATGCCAAACGCTGCCCAAGTCCAAGCGTGTGTTGTACAGAGATTTCTGCAACTCAGGAAATACTGAACATGCTGATTGCAGGGAAAGTGAATAATAAAATCTGTCCTCCTTTCTGTGGTGGTGTTTGGAAACAAGAGGATACGGATGGTTTGACTGATCCCTGGATATTCCATCCAGCCTCTAAGAACCAGCTGTTCATGGACTCCCTGAGTCTCAGGGCACCAACTGGGCCAGAGTTTTTAATTGAGGACAGACTTGTAATTGTTTCATAGCTTAAACAAAAGTTCCCTTCACCTCCGAAACATCCTGTCGCAATTGGTTCCACGAATCTCAGGGGGAAATGTTGCCTGTTTGATGCTTTCAAAGCTGGTGAGTGAAGAATTTGAGGAGCATTTTTAAAGTTCTTGTGTCATAGGAAGTGTTGTGAGTTCCGTTCACCTCCCGCCTTCACACAGGATCATGGGATGGATTGGGTTGAAAAGGAACTTAAAGATCATCCAAGCCCACCTCCTGCCATGGGCAGGGACACTTTCTACTGTCCCAGGTTGCTCCAAGCCCCGTCCGACCTGGCCTTGGACACTTCCAGGGATGATGGGGTGTGGGTTCATCATATTTCTTCTCTGTGTTTTATTTAAAAATTGAATAATGAGGTGTGTTTAGACTCTCTTCACATAGGAATTATCCCATCTCTGCTGTCGGGGAGGCTCTGTAGATACATCTTCTGGCTCTGCCAGGCCTTTGTGCAGCTGGAAGGACAGGAGGCATTAAGAATGTAGATGTATAATAGGTAGTGACATACGAGTATTTTGCATTTTTTTTCCCTGGACAAAGCTGTGCAGAACTTCATTTTTTCAGAGGGCTCTGGGATCTGTTGCTATCTTCAAGCCAACCATTTTACACATTGAGTAGCATTACTTTTCCCCATCTTATTCCCGCGCTGTTTTCTGTTTCATGCACTGGTGAAAAATGCATTTTCATCAGCCATTTTTGCCCCTGGTCACTGAGCTTGATAAGATCTGCAATCTGAACTCAGAGATTTATGATGGGTGTTCTGCTTTATTTATTTATTTACATTAATCATTAGAAATAGTCACTTTACTTTTCACCTCCTTTTTTTTTTCCCAAACTGGTGGCAGGAATTCCATCTGGGGACTGGTGGTACTGTACAAGTTATAGAGGGAAGATGTGAGCTTGTGCTTTACCTTCCAGAAAGCTCAGAATCCAATTAAATAGAGGAGCTAATTGTTTTAACAGGCACTATAATGGTATTGCAGGGACTGAGGTTCTGCAATGAAGTAGGAAAAGCTCAGTGAGGATGAGGCAGAATTTGTCTGAAGATGACTTTACTGAAGAGTAGTCAGGGATCACAGGAGAGGAAAACTTGGTTTTGAACGAGTTTGGGACTAAAACTCCTACTGTTGAAAACATCTGAAAGAATGATCACAGAAATTTTGGTTCAAAGCCTTGTAGGAGGTGGGGGAAAAAGGCAAATTCACCATGGTAGTGTTTAATCTCCAAAAAGAACTACACACACAGGGAGATATGATTAAAAGGCAATTAAAAAGAGCACTTTGGGATTTTGTTCTTGGGAAACATCACAGAATCATAGGATCAGTTAGGCTGGAAAAGATCTGGGAAATCATGGGGTCCAACCCTTTCAAGGAAGGAAAATAAATAATATGCATTAAAATAGAAAATGAGGGAAAGGCAATGAGGACTCAAGACAGCAGTGAAAGCTACTTTTAGATAAGATTTTTTTTTTTTTAAAAGGTATCACAATGTGCAAGTCGTCAGTGCCCAAAACGTTATATGGGACGCCAAAAATAATTCTGCAAAAACGTTCAAGACTTGAAAACCAATTATGAATCTTTTTCAAATGCTTTGGAATCAAGAAGTGTTGCAGAGAGTTGGCAGCTGGTAGAAAAGGAAAGGTAAAAGGCAAAGAGGATGAGGCCCAGAAGGAAAAAACAGGGAGAGTCTGAGCATCCTTGTTGAGACACAACCTCTGAAGGGTGTTGTTCTCAGGGAAGCTTCCAGAAAAGGCAGCTGAGACTGAAGTGTTGGTCGAAGGCGTTTCAGAGGAAAGGGATACAACCAGTGATTCCATGCCACTGGAATGGAATGGCTTTCCAGCTCCCTGTGTGCTCGTGGTGCTCCTGGTGGTGCCACCCTCATCCCCTGTCTCAGATGCAGCAGCAGCTGCCCCAGGGCAGAGGTTTCGGAGAGCATTGATTAGATCCTGCATTGACATGGGCTGCTTTTTTGCCAGTTTTTATCACTACTTCATAAATTACTTCATTTGAAAAGGTGCCAGTTTCACCTTGATTTTTTTATTGTTTTTGCTTTTAACCCCTTTCATTTTCGATCATAATCCTATATAGAAACTCTTTGTATTCCACCGAGGTGCCTTTAATAATTTATTTACCTGATAGCCTGAAAGTTTCATTGCCTTTTTTGAGTTTATCTGCGTTCCTTTGTTTTCCTAATCTTCACAGAGATTATTTTTTCAGAGACACTGATCAAAGATTCACTATCAAGATGAAAACTGTATATGAAAAGTTCCTCTGTGGAAAAATTAATCTGATGTTAGGAAAATTGCTTTTTTGAAGGACTGGGATTCCATTGTCACGTATTTACTTCTCACATTTCCTTTAGCCTGCAGATACTAATCACTTGTTAATTAATCCCATCAGAATGCAGGTTTTTATGTATTTATGCGTGAGGTTACTGCATGTTTTAAGGTTGGTAAAGAAGAAAATGCATTTTCTGTCTTTCTCCTTGACATGGGGGATTTTCACTTCCTGTAAGAGTCAGACTGGAGAGGCATTTCGAAGACTGAAAACCAGATTAGAGATGTTGGTTTCCTCTGTGGTTAAAGCACAGAGTGATGGTAATTGCTTGGACAGGTTGCAGACAATTCAAAATACAACTCTGCCATTTCTGAACCATTTTCTCTTGGATTTTCTGTTAAATATCTCTATATGTATATGTTTTTTCTGAGTTGGTACTATTCCCTTCTGTACTGTTTCTCCAGATTATTCTCAGATCCATTAGTGGTGAAATCAGTTTCCTTCTGAGAATAACACCATAATATCAGTGAAAAAATGCTTTAAACTCTTTAAAATGCCCTTGCACTAAAACCTGATGTAATAAGTTTGAATTTTTTTTTTTCTTTTTAAAATTTAAGTTATTTTGAGAATGGGTAATCGTTAAAATTTCCATAATAATTTTGAAATGGCCCTTTAGAGGACGTGGCAGTGCAGAACCAGAAGCATCTCAGATTTATGTCAACTGACCATATGGATCTGGCTGCTGCTGTAGCAGAATTTTGAGGATTCTCAGTGAAATACCCAGCACAGTCTCTCTCACTGGAACTGTACAGCCTGTAACCATGTGTGTTTATAGGTGTCTCTTGGTTCAAAAAGTTGTAAAGTGATGGATATTTTAAGGATTGATCACTGTCCTTCAGACCTCATTATGTAAGAAATATAGACAAATTCCACATATAAATGCCTTTTTTTTTTTCCCCCTGGTGTAGGTATTTTTCTAAGTTTTAGAGGTCAGCCAGGTTTCTTTCCTCTGTGGAGTTAGGACAAAACCGAGTAAGCTGAGTAACTTCTATGTACTTGTCTCCTACCCCGCTGCTCTCTCCTTCCCAAGAGCAGAGAGATTTGTATCTGGAAAGCCAAATATTTTCTCTCGACCATTTCCTAGAGTGCTTTCCCATGACAAGTGCTGTCCTGCTTCGGCTACAAATGGATACAGTCAGGGCAGCTTCTAATCCACGACAGTTCCACATTTCTTTGATGTCCGTGGGTGTCCTGAGCATCCTGTTCCCTGCTCAGCAGAGGGGATGTTTGAACAGCTTTCTCAGCAGAGCAGGCTTCCCACCGACTCCACAAAGTTGCTGCATTTCTCTCAGCTGTTTAAAATGCATTAAGACTGGTTTTTCCTCTCCTTTCTCTGTGGTTGTGATTCTTTCACCTTCGGTCAGAAATAGGGAATCCTGTGTAGATTGAAAAGGCTGTCGAACCCAGATGTCAGTCACTGTGCCACAGTTCCTTCAAATCAGTTGTTTTCAAAGGACAAGAAAATTGTTCATTATACATATACTTAATGAAATCACACCGCTCATTGAGTTTTTGCAGCTTTGCCTGGAGGTGGGAATAAAACCATGATCAATTTAAACATAACATCAGTTTCTGTTCAGTCTTACTGTAAAAAGGATAATAAGGTTTTCATTACAGTCTTCCCTTTTCCAGAGGTTTATATCACCTACTAATTTACTCATTATAAGAACATTACATGGAAGGTTCGTGTACTAATCAAATTCCATTTGCAGAAAAATGCTCTCCCAACAGCCTTTCCACCTGCTCTGAAAGACAGGTGGTTTGCAAAAATTGCACTGAAACTTACAGAGGCTTTGGTTCAGAGAGGAGGGGATGTCAGATCGGGGTTCTTTGTGTCGTGTGCAAGAGCTCCCTTGTTCCTTTTCCTGTGTTTCATCTCATCCCAGGACTTTTGCCATATGACAGAATGCTCCAGGGCTGGAGCCCCTCTGATCTGGAGCTGGGCTGGGAGAGCTGGGGAGGCTTGCCTGGAGAAGGGAAGGATCCAGGGAGAGCTCAGAACCCCTTGCAGGGCCTGGAGGGGCTCCAGGAGAGCTGGAGAGGGACTGGGGACAAGGGATGGAGGGACAGGGCACGGGGAATGGCTTCAAACTGGAAGAGGGCAGGGCTGGATGGGATATTGGGAAGTGAGGGTGGTGAGATCCTGGCACAGGGTGCCCAGAGCAGCCCCTGGATCCCTGGAAGTGCCCAAGGCCAGGCTGGATGGAGCTTGGATTGCCCTGGGACAGTGGAAGGTGTCCTTTCCCTGGGCAGGGTGTGGAGCTGGGTGATCTTTAGGGTCCTTTCCAAGCCAAGCCAGTGATTTGATGAACATTGTATCAGCACGAGCAGGTGGGATTTCTGCTTCGAGAAAAAGAGAGGGAAAAGGGAAACAAGAGAACTTCATTTGTTGTTGTGGTGTGGTAATGATGATTTCTGCAATGGTTTTTATGACTCTTTGAGAGGGAAGGGGAGGCTGGGGTGTCACTTGTTGCAGCATTTTTGGTTATGAGTCTTGGGCAGCGTTCCCATTCTGTTTGTGCCAAGTGCAGTGTGAATACCTGGCAAAGCCAGACTCAGCCCCTCTGCTCCAAGTGAAAGCTGGATTTTTTTCAGATGGAGTACACACACAGAGTCAGAATTGGTCACCGAGGTAAGGGTCAGTGGTAACAGCCCATCCCAACCCCAAGCACCGTGGGTTTCCTTCCATGGTGCAGGTCAGGCCCTGGGAGGAGGCTGGGAGGGAACAGATCTTTGGAAGAGTTTCCTTGCAGGTGTCAAGCCCAGCCTGCAAGAGGCTGCAGTGTTACCTGTTTAACAGTTTAGTCAGCTGCTTTATGGGATGCTTGGAGCTGAACTCAATATCCTGTTGCAGAAAGCTTATTTTCAGTAATTCCTTAGCTCTGGGGCTAAGTCAAGCAGCTGCTGTTGATGATTCTCATTCTGTGCCAGCTCCTGAGCTGTGCTCTGTCATTTGTGCACAGCTGATGTGCGCTAAATTAACTTTCATTTTAGGAATACTTATTCCAAGCCTGGATTTTTTTTTTTTTTTTAAATTTTTTTTTTCCTTCTTGGTTTCACTTGGTTTGTTCTGCACCTGAACAAGTCTTTGTATGAGCAGAACTGGGAGCAGGGCATGTGGCTAGGAGGAAGTGGTGAGGAGCAGGTGGATGCTGCTGAAACCATCAGTGCTGCAGGAGGGAAGGCTCATTAAACTGCTACCCAGTGGGTGTCTGAGTGAAGTTTTGAAAAGCTTTAAAAGCGAAGGTGAGCGGAGTGATGCAGAGAGGTGATTTAGTCCCTGGAAGAAGTTTGTGAATGCACTGACTTTACAAAACTCTGAAGCACCTTTGTAGTCGTTTTCTGAGTGCATGTGGTGGAATAAGATGCTGTTAGCAGAGAGTGCAGACAGAGAGGTGCAGGATGAGAACCCCAAGAGGAGGAGTAGAGGGGGAAGCTTAGCTCCAGGTGTATGCATGAGTCAGAACGTCACAAGGGTAATATCTTGGAAGATTTAGGTGCAGGGTGGATTGGAAAACATAAGAAGGAATCAAAAAATAATACCTGTATAACGGGACAGAGAGATAATAATTTCATTTTTGACGGGGAGTGTGATTCTCTAGATAGAAGCTTTCGAGGCCACACGACTTCCTTCTGTACCTCTTGTTTCTTGGTAACTGCTCTGAGAGCTGAGTATCCACACTGAATGCACCATGGCAATTCTGTTGCTTTCCAGATCACCTTTAAAACCCTTCAGTCATTCCTTTCCCCACTATTCCCACTCCCTTCAGAAGCAGTTAGTTTTGTTCTTTCTTTTCTGTTTTACTTTTGATTTTTTTAAAATATTGTGTCAGTTTTCATGAATGATCCCAGTTTGCCAAATAAATCAGATTTTGTGGCTGAACTGTTTTTTTTGTTTTGTTTTGTTCTGTTTATCCTTGTGGTGATTGCAATTTCCATCACTTCACCTATTCTTTTTCTTCTTTCTTTTTTAATTCTTTCTTCTGTAGAAAACAGAAGATGCTTGGGAAAATATTTTATTTCAAATAATGGACAGCCAGCCTGAACAGGCTGAAAATCTTTCTTGTGAGAAATCTTAGCAACATGGAAGCTGATTTTCTGCAGGCAGGTAGATAATGGATTGTGTCAGGAGGATTTTTGTGCTGGTAGCAGGTAGTTAAAGCATTTGATTTGAACAGTGCTTGTTAGTCCTGGTGAAAGAAAGGTAAAGCAGTAAACCATTATTTAGAGTGGTTATTTTCATCACCTGAATGTTGATGTGAGTCTTTGCCAGTTGTTCCACGTTTAATTTGGGGGTATTCTTATATTCTTATATTTCACTTCTGATTTTTTTTTGTAGCAGTGAACATAGTTTTGTGGATTGGGGGGTGGGGGGAAATATTGGATAAATATGCTCTATATTGATTCTTTGGAACAAGTGAAAATTTACTGAACAGCTTTCTACAAGTTACCTGCAAGGCTAAACATTCTTTTTGCATGGATTAAGGCTGGAGTCATAATAAAATCACAGTTTGAATGGAGATGTATGTAAACAGTAATTGCTAATTTCAGTGTTTCACTTCAGTTGTTTATTGCTGCATTCATAGTGTTGGTCAAAAGCTGAACAAAAAATGTCAATCATCATTAAATCTATTAATTTCTGCCCTCAAGCATGCTCTTGAAGAAACTCTAAGTTAAACATAGAAGTTGGCGCAGAAAATCAGGAGGTGAAACATATTATGTTAATATTTGATATTAAACTCTCCCCTGCCTTAATCTGGGATGCCCTAGGTATAATTTCAGGATATTTTTCATGCAAAACATGCTCGTATGGTGGCAATTTAGACTTATTATAGAAATGTAACAAAAGTAGAAGAATTCAAGTGTTAAACAGGATTGAAAATGCCTCTGTAGTCAAAAACTGTGTTTTAAACATTATCATATTTTAGAATAATTATATGAATTAGCAAATTTCAAAGAGTTAGTTTTCCATTTATAGGGCAATAAAAGTATGGTCGAGCTCTTCCATGGTGCACTTGTGTGCTATTAAAAACTTTTCTCAAACACTTTAAAAGTCAGCAGTGTGCTCATGATTTACTAAAAACAAGCAAATGACCAAAAACCTAGAGAGACAATTTTCATAGCACTGCTGTCAACTTCTCTCTTTATGAAAGAAATAATTATTGGGTTGGAAAGAATTGCTGAATTTCTTAAATGCTGAATTTCCCATTTGTACAGCAAACTTTATGTGCCATGAAATCTTAAATGATTGAGAAATCTCATCTGGGACCTGCAAAGGCAAAGCTGGAATAAAAGGCAGTTCTAGAGACAGTGATTCCTTGATTTCCTTCACGGAATCGCAGAACTGTTAAGGCTGGTAAAGACCTCTGAGATCCTTGAGCCCAACCATGGGTTCAGTGACAAATTTATGGTGAATTTGAACAGTGGGATTGACAAAAGAAAAGCCTGGGCCTCTTATTCCGTACAAGAAATAACGGCATCAGATGTGTTAAGTTTTTTTAAATTTGGAATTAAATTAAATTGGAAAAGGGGTTGTTTTTTGGGTTTTTTTTTTCCCCCCCTCCTTCTTGTTATAATAGATCCCTCTAAGCCTTTAGAGTAATAGCACTTAATGTCGCCAGGAATTCAAACCAGCAAGTTCATTAGATAAGTTCCAGTTCAGTGGCACCTGAAATTTCCTCCCAGCTCTTCCTGCACCGGTTCAGCTCTGACTGAGCCTAATAAGAGTTCGTTAATTTGTTCACACCGGAATAAAATAAGAAATTAGGAGCTGCAGTTGGCAGTTAACCTGTTTAGTCCCTGTGTTTTCTGCCACAGTTCAGGCGTCGCGTGTGGTTCACGGGCTGGTGTGCAGCGGGAGCAGCCGGGGAGGTGCGGCTTCTGTGGTTCCTCGAGGATGAAAGGGATGTCCAGGCTGCACGTGGGGCAGGAGCAGGAACCCTCCCACAGCTACAGAACAGCAAAGCAGGGTTTTTGGAGCATCTCTGAGATGCAGGAGGTGGAGATGCTGAAGTAGCCCAGCACTGCAGTGTGTGAAGAAATGATGGTGGGTCACGGAATCATGGAGTGGTTTGGGTTGGAAGGGACCTTGCAGAACATCCAGGGGCACCCCCTGCCATGGGCAGGGACACCTTCCACTATCCCAGATTGCTCCCAGCCCCATCCAGCCTGGCCTTGGGCACTTCCAGGGTTCCAGGGGCAGCCACAGCTGCTCTGGGCTCTCTGGTCCAATGCCTCATGACCCATTTAGAAATTTGTTCCTCAAATATAATTTAAACCTTCCCTCTTCCAGTTCTAATCCATACCCTCNTTCCCTGTGTCCTGTCATTCCATCCCTTGTCCCCAATCCTTTTCCAGGTCTCCTGGAGCCCCTTCATGCCCTACCAGGGGCTCTGAGCTCTCCCTGAAGCCTTTTCTTCTCCAGACTGAGCAATCCCAACTTTCCCGGACTCTCCCTGTAACAGAGGGGCTCTCAGGGCATCTTTCATATGGCAGAAGAATTAGATGAAATTTGGGATATGTTGACCAAACAATTTTTCGCCACGATTTTGTGGTGGCAGCACTGACAGGCTGTGCTGGACAGGTTCTTACTGAGATGCCAGTGTGTAGTATATACTTGGACCATCAACTAGAATCAAAGAAAATAATTTCAGTTACAGCTCTAATTAGATTTCTGAGCAGCACATCCAGCTGGTTCTGCTTTAAGAAAAAGACATGGCTTGCAATGTGTTTTTTGGATTTTATTTATTTGGATTCAATTTTGGGCGATAGCCAAACCTAGTTGTGTTAAATTTTGTTATTTGACTGTGGATATGAAGGTGATGCTCTTGGAGAGTGTAGATCAGAAATCTCTAAGTGATGTCACAAATTCTGTTTTGTGAGAGAAATGGATTTTTTTTTTTAAGTGATACCACAATTTCTTGACTAAAAAAATTATAAAAATTAGACGTATGTATTTTCATGAGACAGCTTTTCTGAGTAATTTGCTTAATCTGCTCCTTTTTTCTGTGTGTATAATTATCATCATACCATTGCCAGCATTATTTAATTTCTGTAATTATCAGTTTTAAAATGAAAAGCTTTTTTTTTTATTTTATATTTTTTTTGGTCAGGCATTTAAACTGATTTCTCCTCTGACAGATTTCTCTTTCCTCCTTTGGTCTGTTTATTGAAAAGATTGGCAGTTCTGTAGAAAACGGACTTTATAGATGCACTGTGATTTTCATATATCAAGGAAAAAAATAATTATCACTCTTTTATTCCTGCTTATTCCTGCATCCTTCCAGAGAAATGGGGCATTGGGCTGGTGGTTGATGTTTCTGTAGGACATGGTTGATGAGTGCTGGGTTCAGATGCTCTGGAGTGCAGCCTGCTCCAAAAATCCGTGCTCTTTTCCGACACTCATTTGGAGCATGCGGGGGCTTTGTCATTCCTGCAGCGCAGTAATGTACCTTGGAGATGTTTTATGAAACTAGGAGGAGAGGAGAATGGGGTTGAGGAATTGTATGTGCCTCTTTGTTTAAAGAGGTGCTTTAGTAAGAGATGCTGTTCTGGGAAGTGAAGGTGCTTAGGCTGGGAGTTGGTTGGAGGATCTTTGAGGCAAAGTTAGGGGTTGTGTTTCTGACCATATTTGTCCAAGTCCAGCTCAGTTTTCAGATTCCAAAAAAACAATTTCCCCCCTAACTGAATCTACTGACAAAGCTGCCTGAAGGACATTGTCCTCACCCCCAGCATTTTAGGTCAGAGGGATTTTTCTTCTTCGGCCTTTGGAGTTGGTGAATCTCTTACCATTGGAAGTTGGATTGATCGTTCCTTTTCTCCTTCCCCCAGGTTCTGCTTTAGGAATTCATTGAATTATTCCTGTTGAAACCTGTCCCCCCCTTGCTCTCTGAATCAGCAGTGACCAGGACAGGGATTGTCCCCATGGACACCCCTCGAGTGCTGTGTCCAGTTCTGGGCCGCACTCCAGGGCAGACACAGACTGGACTCCAGAGGGATGGAGCTGTCCAGGGAAGGGAACGGAGCTGGGGAAGGGTCTGGAGCCCCAGGAGGGGCTGGGGGAGCTGGGAAGGGGCTCAGCCTGGAGCAGAGGAGGCTCAGGGGGGCCCTCCTGGCTCTGCACAACTCCTGACAGGAGGGGGCAGCCGGGGGGGTCGGGCTCTGGGAACAGGGAACAGGGACAGGAGGAGAGGGAACGGCCTCAGGCTGGGCCAGGGGAGGCTCAGGGTGGATATCAGGAATAATTCCCCCATGGAAAAGTTGTTAAGCATTGAATGGGGCTGCCCAGGCTGGTGGTGGAGTGCCTGTCCCTGGAGGTGTCCGAGGAAGGCCTGGATATGGCACTCAGGGCTCTGGGCTGGGGACAAGGCGGGGATTGATTGCTCACAGGCTGGACTCCATGATCTTGGAGGTCTTTTCCAACCTAAATAATTCAGTGACTTTTGTGATTCCTGTGCAAACCAACCCACAATCCACAGGAGGCAAAGCACTAATGTCGCCCCGAGGAGCCAAACTCAAATTTGCAAGGACCAAAAGTAAAGGCCAGCAGGGAGATATTTTATCCCACCTTTCCTCTGGAAGCATTACACATGAGAAAGATGCTGAACTGCCTAGCTGGAATATAATGCTCATCTTTGTCTCAGCTCCATCTTCTAAGAAGTTCTGTTACATTTCAACTTGTTTGAATCCAGCATGGTTTCAAGTGACTGCTTTTGAGTTACATTTTAGTGTCCTAAAGTTTTCTTTTTGAAAGAAAGATAAAGGTCGAAAATCACTATAAACACTAACCCAGACTGTTGAATAATGTTTGGGAGAGAACAGAAATAAATTGTAAACATAATTCTTTTCCTTGAAAATCTCAAAGCTTCATTTAATAGAGATAATCTTAGGTAGTTAAAAAATAATAAAGAAGGCTTGCCCTATCAGTAAATGGTTATAGTGTCATTATTATTTCACTGTATCTTTCTTTCTCACCATATATTTCCAGATAACACACAGTGGATAAAGCTTTTTAATTTCACTTTGTTTAGATTAGAATACTCTTACAAACACGGACTACTTGCTCTGTATTTGATACGGAATATGAGAGCCCTTTTGTATGGAAAAGGAAGTAACAGATACCTCTGTGCTTATATTTTTAATTATTAGGTAGTGCAAAAGAGCACAGGAATGCCAGATGCAAATCTGTGTAACAGAAGCACACGCTGCTGGCAGCCACAACTTAGATTTGAAAGGCCATCAGCACTTCTCTGGGATTTTTTTTTTGCTGATGTTTTAGGCAGTGGAGCTGTGTCTTAAACACTTCTTGCTCTGTTTTGCTGTGGGCAAACTAAACTGAAGCAATTAGAGTGGGAAAAGACTTATCAGGTTTTATGGCTTATTTTTTATTGACAATGCAGGATTCTTACCCTTTAGACAATGTTTTCAAATGTGTGCCTGTTGTAATCACAAATGATCTTTCCGAAAGTTTTTTTTCCAGAGTTTCTAAATGCAGATCACCATAGGAAAGGCATTTTGTATCTCAGATTTTTGTGGTTTCCTTTTTCATACTTCTCATTCATATTAAAGAATTGTGATCAGAAAAAAAAATAAATTGAAGTTTGTTCCATTTTCCTCCTCATCAGTTACTTTTCTAAAGGCAAATCATTCTTCTTGATCGGTGACCTCTGAAACGAGTCGATTTACATTTAAATACTGTCTGTCATTTACATTCCTAATAAAAGGGGAATAAAAGGGCCACAATGTTCTCATTGAAACATTAGTTTTCATCTCTCACTGTAAAAACAATCCATTCAAAGCATCATATCTAAGGAAAATACTAACATTAACATTGAAATTAGAAGTCAGTACTTGACAAAATGATGCAGTGTTGTTATATTCTACATTTCCTTTGTGGTCTTCCACTTTGCTTCCTGCTTATGAGTTGTTTAAATTCCTTTACATAATTTTTAATTTTTGAGAATAATTTGCATTTAAAGAGTGCTGGATAATATTATTTGATAGACTTGAATTTTTTTTTTTCTTTTGTTTAATTTTTGGATGGAAATTTTAACTAACATACAGAAAATTGGCATTTAAATTGTTCGTATTTTAAGACTATATATATGCAGGATGAATACATTGCTTTTCTTACTGTTGAAATCTGTGTAACAAATGTTATCTGTATCTGTAATTTTTTTTTTTCTTGGGTGTGTATGTATGTATGTCATATCCTTTTAATTTTAGAGGTGAGAGATTTCTGGTTATTATACTGATTTTTTTTTTCTTTAAATGCTGAAATTTATAGAAAAAACCACAACTTTCCTGCATTTTCAAATACCAGTTAGAGCCTGAACCTTGACTGAAGGTGTGGAATTAGACATGACATAGATGTGATATAAATTCCAAAGCTGGAACATAAATCCAACTGTGATTTAGAGTATATGCATAACACTAAAAAATGCAGATGGAGTTCTGACCTCGAGAGCTCCTGCAGAGAATAAAGGGCATTTTTACACTCTGCCTCTCTGTCTGTGTTTTGCATGGGGATAATAAATGTACTGAGGATTGGCTTAAAATTTAATCTATTACTTATTAAAAAAATCAACTAAACAATAAAATATGATTTTGAAAAGTGTTCCTGGGGAAAATTTCTAAAAGCTTGCGAAAGGAAAACTATAAAGAGGTTTTATCTTCAACTTCATTATGAATTGATGAACTTGCACTTTCAATCAGTTTTGCTCATTAATTTTCATGTTAGTGAGCTGAAGTTCATTGTATTGATCAGAAGTTCTAAACCCGATGTGATTAAGACCCATAAGTGCTATAAGAGAACAAACACTGCTGTGATCCCTGATGTGATTTCTGCTTCAAATTAATGGGATTTTGTTAATTGGCTCCCATGGAAGCGATCTGAGCAGGTTTAATAATTCATCTTTATAGAGCAGGTGTCAAGGACACTGAGTGACACATCTGCTCTCACTGAGTCTTCCTTTTTGAGCCTCAATTTGAGATAATCTTGGTAACTTACTGACAGGCACTGCCTTTTCTGTTATTTTGAAATCATCTCTGAGGAACGGGAAGCCAGGTTTCACTCTAGAGCAAAAATGAGGAAGGTGGAGCTGCCCATGGGCAGATTTTTGTTTTTTTGTAGATGTCTGAGTAAAAACTGACAGAACCAGCTGAATTTCAGTTGCCCCTGGAGAAGTTTTGGAAACTTGCTGGGAAGCTGGAGAACAGCACAGTTTAAAATAAGGGTTTTTTTGCACAGATTAGGAAAAGGTTTTCTTCGGTACTGCCTTTGCTCCCCACTCCTTTCAGGAGTCAATGTTTATTTCTGTTTTGTGTTATTTTAAAGTGACCTCTCTCTCTAGAGTAATCAATGCACTGCTTGATTAAAGTTGGATGTTTTGCATACTCAAATGAGCTTTTCAGCCTTTCTTTGATGTTTGGTTTCAGTGGAGACCTCTGGTGCTGCTGCTGCTCCAGGTATTTGGAGTATTTGGAAGTTCTAGTGAGAAGGATTTTGTTTAATTTTGATGGGCATTAATACCTTCCTGTTACTGATAATTTTTGAGAGGTTGATGTGATTAAAGAGAAACTAAGTTGCACTTTCTATACTTAGGCCTTTCACATTCTAATTTCCCTTTTTTTTTCTTTATGTCACTATTATTTATAGACCTTTCAGTGTGAATAATTTACTGGTGAAGGCCTTTGGATTTAATACATTGGGATATATTTGGTTTTTCTGGTTCTGCGATATTTTATTTTAATTTTTAAGTCAGTGGTTAAAGGAGCAGAAGAACACCTTGGAGAATCCTCTTCTCAATGCCCTGATTTTTCTCTCTGCTTTTTGTAACGCCTCTGTATTCCCTTCAGTCAGGAATTTTAATTCTTCTACGACTTGGTGATCCTTCTTCGATAAACATACTGCACTCTCCTTTTCCCCTTTCCACCATACCTTTTCTCTTGCAGCTTACATGAATTTTCTGCCGTGTTTAACACATCCCCTTTAAATGTGGGAACACTTTCATAAGGATGAGCCAACCTAAATCAAAGGTTGAGATCTTTGTCGCTTGTGTGTCCCTCCCAGTACCTCTGGGGATTATTTCTGGCACTGGAAACACTCTTGTCTGTGTGCTTTTAATCAGTTAACAGTTTCTGTAGCCATCCAGTTATAAAAACACTCTTTGTCTTGGTTTTGATTGAACGCTTTCCTTTCACCATTAACTGTTTCACAGAACTGGAAGTTTGGATGCTTTGATGTCTCTGCATTTGAGAGCCATTACCTATTACTGAATTTGATGAAAAACCTCATCCATCAATAACCTTTAGTGCCTTAAACCCAGAATTTCTTAGACTGGCTGCTATGAAATTAGAGGTAGCTTCAGTCACATTGTTTATGTATCCTTTATTATTATTTTTTTCCAGTCTGTCCCCTGAAGTCCAACAGAATGATAAAATCAGCTGAAGATAGTGCCTGTCCTGTTTCCAGCCACTATTTCATGTGGCATTCTGCTCTGAGTGGGGCTAATTTGGAGCTCAGTTGATAGCAGATTAAAATACTGATAAATACGGATAAATACTCTACTGTGGGCTCCTTCAGCAAAGTTCAGTATTTCAGCAAAGAATGGATTTACTCAGGAATAATTAAGTTTTTGACATGAATCTGGTTGCTTCAACAGGACAAGTAGGTTGTGTAAAAACAAAAAAAAAATTCCTTGGGAACCATTCTTCTGGTTCTGATCTGCAGTCTGGTTTACCAACTTAATTTGAATTTGCTTGTGTAAGTAAAATTATTCTTGGAATGTGCCTTCATTCCTGTATCAGGGGAGTTCCCTAGTGGGAAGAGGCAGTGAGATTTTGCACTGATGGATAAGAATTTTATCCTGAGAAGAGGTATCCCCCTTTTTCTTGTCGAGAAAACAAGTACCAATATATTTTGTAATAGGCAAAAATATAGCCAGGCGTATCTTAAGTAAATAATCTCACTTAAATGAGTTTATTCAAGACTAAATATCCCATATTTTGAAATTAAGATTATAGTAGAGATTTGCACAGTAGAATCAAAATCTCTTCTGCTTGGAGCTGATCTTTTGTACTTGTTCATCCAAAAGAATGATTATACTCCACACAGTGCACTCATAGTAATATCTTGTCATGAGAGCAAAGTGTGCAAATCCTCAAAGACTTTACAAAGTTAATCTACTCCAAACCTTTAAAAAAATCTAAATTGGAAAAGAAATTTTAAAATCCCATTGCATTCAATTATTCTTTGGGTTTTTTTGTATCTTTTGCTGTGGAAAATTATTTTTTGATGTAAAAAAATCTGTATAAATTCTATTTTTATGTGATGTCACTGTAGATGCTTCAAATACTAAAGCAAATTCTTGCTTGTAATGTCTTTAGAATCACAGTTCCTCTACGGATCATTCATCTGGTGAAGTTTAATTTTTAATAATAAGTTTCTATGAAATTTTAAAAAAGGATAGATAAAGAAAAGCTTTGGTCAAAGTCCATAAAATTTTATGGCACAAATGACTGAACTGTGTTCCTTCGAATAGTTGCTATGGAAATTTTTTTTTCCACTGAGTTTTTGTTGTGTATGCAACGAGGCATTTAAATAACAGAAGAGATTACAGAGAAAGTTTGAAAAATAGGAATCAACCTTTTAGTGCAAGTGCTCGGAATAATCATCACATCCTGGGTCACTTGGCACTGTCCCATCCCTTTTGGCTTTAGGGATTCTGTTCACAAATTTACTCTGCACTTCAGAGTTTGTGGTATAATAGGAAACAGGAAAATTTGGCTAAGGAGAATAAAAAAGCCACACTGGATGTTGGCTTTATGGCCAGGGAGTTTTTTCTGGCTAAGAATAAAGTTCAGTTCTGCTAACTCTATAACACTTCATCAGCTTGATCTTATAAAGGGAACAAAAAGGAATCCAAATTCACCCTCCCATTTATTTATCTCGTTGACAATTAATTTTATTTCCAAACATTTAAATGCACTGGGCTCTGTGTATGTTTGGCTTAAAAACGAACTTGCATAAAAGCAATTATGATCATCAGAAACTGTCAACAGAAAGAAAAATGTCTTTGAAATGTTGCATTGATGGGAAAAGGTAGAAAAGTTCTTGAAAACTACTGAGAGAAGAAAGAATTGGGACAAGTCATCTGCTATACTAAATTTAGAAGTATTCTCCAGAGGTTGTTAATAAGGCAGTAACGTGTGTGTATAATAAAAAGGAAGTGGGAAATGGGAAAGAAATAGCTGGCTTTCAAAAAGACTAGGGGTTAAATCACATTTGAGAATTTTTGGTGCTTTTAAGCACCGTGAAGTCATCATCAATCTTATATAATAGGAAGTCAGATCTTTTACCAATTGAAGGCAATAGAGAAAATTACTGATGGTTTCAATAAAGCGGGTTTGGAGCCTGTATCACGGTCTGTAAGGGGAGACAGAAATCTCTGCTCTTGTGAGATCCCCTGGTGTCTGACACACGCCTGAATTGCCAGGCTCCTGATGAATCCTATCTCAATCTGCAGCACTCGGGGTCATAATTGTGGCTTAAACGTGGTGGATTGACTGCAGTACCAGCGAGTATAGCCTAAAATGAAAACTGAAGTTATTTCAAATAATCTGAAGAGTGAGAATGCATGGGACTTGAGTGTCAGGTTTTTCATTAGGCTCATGAGGAAAAGTCTGAGAAAAATCCAATTGGAGTCTGGTTTGTCTTCAAAATTCATGTAATATATAAGTTGTTTTTGAACTTTATTTTGCTGAGGTTTTTAAGGAATCTACTGAGATAGCATGACTCAAACCAATAATAAACTGTGCGAATTGTTTCAGTTGTTGCAAATAACTTTGGCATTGAGAAACTCATGAATTCAGCAATGCCAAGTGCTCTGGGATGGAGCAGGGAGGTTGGGCCAGGTGACCCTGCTGTGGTCCCTTCCAGCCTGACCTATTCTGTGATTCTGTGAAGTTAAGTTTCAAAATTTTTAGGCATTTAAAAAGTCTGATATATAATGAAAAATAATGATAATATGGTCCTCCTTTTTTCCTTTTTTTTAAAAAAAAAAAAATTAGTTGCCAGTCACTTCAACAACCAGGTCATCTTACTTTGAGTACACCAAAGTTTCATTCTGAATGTAATATATATTCTCCTGTCTTGCATAACACAGTACCTGTATATCAGAAATCATAACACAGAATATCTCACAAAGCCAATTTATTTATTCTGTCCTTTGGCAAGCTGGGAATGCTATTTGTTTATTGCCAAGAAGGAGAATGGCACAGATGAGGTGGCATCTTGAAATTACTAAGAAAAATAAAACCCGAAAGCTGAAGAAGGATTTGAAACAAATTTCTGTGGCTTCTACTCCTGTGTAACACACACCCAGAAGGAGAATTACCTGTGGTAGGTCTGGCTCTCAAGAGGTCTCTCAGGGGAAGAGAAGGTGAGTGTGAGGTGCAGGAGTTGTTCTGATAGTAACAGCTCCCTGCCAGCCTCTGGTGGGAGGAGGGATCCTGCCCTTCTCCCATGGGCACTGCGGGGTTGTAAACTCTGCAGCCACCATCATTTATTGCATTTCTGGCTGCCGTGACTTCCATCCACGAGTGGGCTGCCTTCATCTCGCTGAGGCTGGAGCCACCTCGCATCAACGGGCCGAGCTAACGTTCTCCTCGGCTGACAAATCAGGGCACCCGTTGAGCTGAGGAGTCATCAAAAAGTGGAGCTGTTTTCCTCGGAGCAGTCGCCACTGTTATTGCGAGATTCCCTGTTAATCAGCGCAATTTAGTGGATTGCATCCCCTGGCATCCAGAGCTGTCACTTTCTGTAGACAGCCGGGCTCGCTGGTGTGATCTGTGGGACGGATACTCTACGGGTTGTGATCCCAGAAGGGTTTTATAAATAACTCCGGCTTCGCTGGGAGGTGGTGTCTGTGACTGGCATTAGTGGTGTAATTCAAAGTTACGTGTGAGTGTGGAGGTTCTGCACTGAAATAAATGTTCCTGAAAGGTCAGATGGAATGTATGCAGTCAGGCCTGGCCCCGTTCCCAGATTATGTGAATGAAAACATAATATTGGGCTTGTAAAATCATATCCTTTCTCTTTTGGTGGAAAGTAGTCCTTTTAGCATGCTTCCTTTACAATTTGTAACTGCTTGTGTAATCTGGGGTGAAGAAAGAGACACTTTGCTGTTCTGTTTCCTTGGGTTGTCTTCTGTGGGGCTTTTAGCTTTTTTTAGGGTTAGGATTGGTGAGTGAGAGATGGTGTTTCTTGTCTGGCCTTTAGATTTTGTTAGTTCTTACGAATGTTACTGTTTTACAAGGAAGTGAGTTGTTACTACTGTAATCCATAAGGTAGAAATGGTGATGACAGTGTTTAACAATAAGGTTTTTTTAAGGGTAAACTTAACTAATGAATAATTAACTAATGATTAGTTAGCTAAATTATTTTTAACTTAATAACTAGACAGCTGTGGCTTGCAGTGTGGAGTTTTGCTCCTAATTACACAATATTAAACTTATGAAGAAGAAGGTGGGAAAAGAAGAGAGCTACTGCCGTAAAACTTCTATCTGGTTCTATATGTAACTGTACTGTAAATTCTCAAATTTTGGCATGACTAAACATCTGTGTATCCGTGGCAGATACTGAAACTCTTTCCATCCAAAACCTTGTTCAGATGTCTCCTTCATAACCAAGTCTTAGGTTTCTATGGAGGGCAAAGGAAAACAACAAGAAGAACAACAGAAACCAACCCAAACCAAACAAAAAAACCCTAACAAGCTGAGAAAAACCCCAAAAACCCAAACTGAAACTAAACCCCAAAACACCCAAATCGACAACAAAGACAAACAAAAACCCCCTATAAACAGCCCCCTCCAAAAAACCCCAACCCAAACAAACAAAACAAAACAAACCCAGAAAAAGTAAAAAGGGACAAATTAATGCATTTTTTTGCAGTACAAGAAAATGATTGGGAGGTTTCTGTGGGAGTTACACAGCATGAAGCAAAGCTGAAGTGCTTTTTAATACCTTGGTCCTAAGTGAAGTATATATATATATATTTTACCTTGATTTGTTCTGCTTAATATTTTATGAATTTTAGCTTTTTTTTTCTTTCTCCACCAACACCTTTAATGAAAAATCTCTAAGATGAAAATGTGTCTGTCAGTGAGAACTTTGCTTTTTACTTAGCTTTTCCAGAGTTGCTGGCGTATTTTAACTATTTTCCCTTTCCACTGTACATTCCAAAGTAAAGATTCATTTGAGAACCTGGCTCTGTATGTTGCTTGTAATCTCGTTTTGAGTATTTTATCGTGTGCAAACTACCTTAATTACCTGTGGAATTTCTACCCAGGTTATAGGAAAAGTAGCTGCTTAAAAAATCAGCGCCAATGTGTGTTCTGTGCTCAGAGGATTTCACTGGCGACTGGTGGTGGAGTCATTAATCAAATACAGTTCCTTATTTTCCTGATAAAGGAGGGAAGAATGGGAGCTCAGTAAATGGAGATTTGAGCGATTTAGAATGCTCTCCCTGTTTTGTTTTAGTGAAATTGAAAGTGCCGAATATTCAGCCTTATCTGGAAGTTCCATCCAGCACTCTCAGGTTCATGAGTTTCAGTGGTGCCGTGAGCAGGAGTAATGTTACATTTGGAGCAGAATTAGTGTGCCCTTCAGTTCCTATATGTGAGCCTGGCTCAAGTTCTGTAGCGATTCAGCTGAAGCGAAGGAGACCTTGGTGACGCAAATGACAATTTAAATACTTGGTTAAATATCAGGAAACACAGATCTCTTCAAAGAACTAATAAAATCTTCCAAAACATAAACGCTGTTTTCTGGAGGAGGCTGTGCAGACCAGAAGATACGCAAATATTGGATTTAAAGGTAATTTGTGTAAGCTAACATTGCTAATAATTGGAATTTACGTATGCACTGGCATATGGGAAAAACTAATTAACCACTCATGCCTAATGTTGCATAATAGGAAATGGTAACTCGCAGGCAAATGCATGAAAAACTCATCAGGTTCTTGTAAGCAGGAGGCACGATTCAGATTTTGGGATTCAGGCTGGATGCTGCAGCGTGCTGTGGATTCAGCAGTGTCGGGCTGTCTGTGAGCCAAAAAAACAAACCCTGGGACAAATTCAGCCCTGGCCTGTGTGAGTGGAAAACTCTGGGGGACTCCCGGGAGGTGAGGTTGGGAATGGGCTGCGACACTCCCAGACCTGGCTGGAAATCCTGCGGGTACTGGAGAGCTGGGAATGGGCAGCTGGAAAGGCGGGTAATGCCTGGAATGGCCCAAAACTTTGAACTGAAATAGGCTTTGAAACAGAACTGAAATAGACTTTGAAACTTCCTCGTCCAGCACTCATAGGGAATTTCTGATTTCCTATGCAAAATGCAGAATTATCCGTGACAGAAGTGTATATATATGATTTCAAAGTGGTTCTGTGCAAGTTTTTATTTAAAGGCTTCAGCAATTGTCACTTTAGAGAAGGAGGTAGAGGGTGTTCAGCTGCTGATGTACAGGTTAGCTGCTGATGTCCTTCTTGTTTAACCATGAAAGGCACAAAAATGTTGAACTGTCTCCTGTGTTAGAAAGCTGGCTTGTCCAGTTTTGTGTTCTTAATAATATTTATCCGTATATTATGCTCTTGTGTGATGGATGTGGAAATATAGAGTCAAATGGTTCTTTTTAATTTCAGGAAGAATTATAAATGCTTTTCTGTTCCTTTTAACTAGAAGGAATAACTCGGATTTCTGACTTCACTTAAAAGCATACGTACTTTTTTATTTGTTTTGCGTTTGGGGAGAGTAAGGATAAAGAAAAAAAAATTAGAATAATTACTAAATATACAAGTATTTTTCAGCCATATAAATATATTTAAATGATCTCCCAAGAAGGCAAATTAAATATTTAGTATATAACTGTGGATTTCCATACATTTTCAGCTGTAATTTTAAGCTGCAGTTTACAACAACAGTGCAAAATTATACCATTGAGACAGTGTAATTTATGAGATGTGTTTGTAGTTTTGCAGCTGATAAGGACAGGATATGAAAAGGAAAAATCACAGCCACGATGCAGTGAAGTGACAAAGGAGACAATTTATGTGATTCAAACAGAACGGTGCAGAAGATTGTTTCAGGGAGCAAGGTCAACTGTACAAAGCTGCTCCTGAAAATGTTACATTTAAATTAATTAAGTTTATTTTAATGGAACTCAAAGTGACTGGGTCCACGCCGGGTCTGGCTTCTATAACTGAGCTACTTTTCATTCCTCTGCCACTGGCTGGTGAAATGAAACATTATCTCAAGGTATTCTGAGAGAATGGAGCAGTGGATGATGGATAAATAACTCTGAATAAGAGTAGGAAACAGCAGTGGCGATTAGAACACTGATTGTATCAAGGACATTTAAGAAATTATCATTTTTCCCCTCCTCTTATGCACTCGTCTCGCTTGACGGCAGGACCAAAATTAATTCCACAAAATAATCTCTTCTGGTTTCGTGCTTTCCTCTCAGGTGTGAATACCGTGGTTTGAGAGGAAATACAGAGCATCCAAATTATTAATGGGAAGAGAGGGGTTTGTGGCTCCCCATCTGAAGAGGATTGTGTGGGCACTGCAGAAGGTGACATGAGTGAAGATGGATGCTGAAGGTCTGCTCCCTTTGGGTCATCCTTTTCTCAGAGGCAGTGCTGCCTTTGGCCTGAGATGACTACAAATGAGAGGAAGGCCCAGGACAGGCATCAGTGATGCCAAATAAATGCTCCTAAAGTGTCTGGTAACCAAAAATATTTACAATAATGGCATTATTTGGTCTGCTTGGATGTAGGCTTTGTGGGATTTCACTGGCAATAGAAATAAAATATTAAGCCCTTTATAAATTGTGCTTTTATTATTATTTTTGTAGGGAAAATAATAAGCTAAGTTGCCTCAGTTAAAAATGATGCACGCACATGTATTGCTGTCATATTCCTGACCCATAAATCTGATTTCCCACATTGTAATTTTTAGTAAATACTACCTTAAGTTACCCCCTTCAGTTGTAGATTTTGGACCTGTGTTTGTGTAAACAAATTTTGCCACACAGACGTAGGGAAGATTAGTGGTGAAATTCTGGGATTAGCATTTTGTCTAATTCAGTTATCAGCTGTGTGACATGGCTTGGATTTTGCATATATTAATAGGTTAGACTCATTTATGGATTTGATTAAATGGGCTCATTGTTGTGAAATATTTTGTTGCAAGACTTGCACAGCTAAGATTTGTTTTAGGTTATTATTTTAATTTATCTTGCTTACTTGCAGTAAACTGGTTGAATTGTAAAACTAGTTCTTTCTTCCAAAATTTTATCAGTAATTATCAGTCCTTGCTCAAAAGTTTCCTTTTCAGGCCAGCCCTGTGGTGATGTTCCCAAATTTGTATCTAACAAGGAATTTCAAAGTAATGGAAGTTTGGTACCTGGGGTTTCATGCTATGACCTCATACATAATTAATTTTTTGCCCACTGTGAGAGTTTAGGAATGGTTCTTTGTGATGGTAGAAATAGAACAGTGGTAATTTATTGATATATTTTTGATTATAGTGTATTTTATATGTTCGGAATTAAATTAAAGTTTCAAAAGGCAAGTATTTTCATATTAATATATGGTTTCAGTTGAGTTTGCTCTGATTATATTAAAAAATTAATTGCTGGTAGGAATGTTTGATTTCCTTTCTGTGATCTGAGGAAGTAATTAAGTGCTGTTAAATAGAATCCTGTTTCTTGAAATGAGTTCACTTTCTTTTGAATTTCCTCATTAGCTGCTATCTTACAATTAAGTAATTGTGCAAGATCATCACGGATTAAAAGTAGTGTAGAGGATTTAAATGTGAATTGCTGCTTTTGGGAATGTGTGAACTGTTCAGGGGCTGGGGAAGGGAAGAGGTGCAGAAAAGAATTGGAATATTTGATTTAATATGACTTTTTATTTTCCTCTGAAACTCAAATGATAGTAAGGAGCTGATCAACCTAAAAGGGACTTGAAAGTGGTTTTTATATTTCTTTGCTGTCAGGAGGCACAAGGGCAGAGAAGGGGACAGTGAGAAACAGCCTCAAGTTACACCAGGGGAGCTCAGGTTGGATAATAGGAAAAAATTCTTCACTGTTACTGTGATCAAGCATTGGAAGGGGCTGCCCAGGGCTGTGGTGGGGTCAGCATCCCTGAAAGTGTTCAAAAAAATGAGTGTATGCAGTGCTTAATGTGATTTAGTGGGAATGGTGATACTCAGAGGTTGGACTTCATGATCTTGGGGGTCTTTTCCAGCCTTATTGGTTCTGTGTTAGAGGACCAAAAAAAAAGGCTTCTCTTTTTGCCTGCTAAATAGATCATATATAATGTGTATAAGCTGTTTTCTCTGCTGGGTTTTCTATCCCTTTTGGCAGCAGTAGCCCATGGAGAGTTGTCTGAACCTCCTTCTTGTCAGGATGTGAGAACGTTGACAGCAGAACAACTGTGTCACCGCCGTGTAGATAGTGGAGAAGAAAATGTTACCACCACCAGTTCAACCCTTGAGGTTTTTTTCCGTGCCTGCCCTTCTCAATAGTGATTCCTCACTTCCAGGAACATCGTGTGGGTCTAGGACAGAAAGTAATTTTCACGAGTGCCTCAGTGAGAAGCTGAATGGTTCTCTGTGTACCTCTTTCAGGAAATGAAGCTGCTGATGCTTGAAAGGCAAATCGGGGCTGTCATCTTTGTGTTCCCCCTCAGATCCGCTGGGTTCCTGCTCCTCCCTGTCAGGGCAGAGCCATTCCTGCTCCATCACCTGCCCTGCTTGCTCCATCATACGGGAAAAGGAGGAGATTTATCTCACTCCTAAGAGCTGGCCCCCTCTTTCCTCCCCTGGAGGTTCCCTTATCTGCTGGAGAGCGGCTCCGAGTGATTTGTCTTGCTCTCCGTAGCAGGGCAGGCAGCAGGCTGGGGTGTCAACAGTTTTACACTCCATTTAATGAGGGGATGAAGTGGTTGATGCCTCTGAGTAAAAGTGTAGGAAAGCACTCCCTGATAGGTTTCTGGACTTCTCTCAAGCCTCAGGCAGCCTGCAGCTCAGCACCTTTCAGGGCAGTCTGTTAGGGGTTTTTTTGTCTGTTTTTTTGTTTTTCTTTCCCTTTCTGTTCCCTTGCATGAATGAATTAAAGCATTTTAGGAGCTGATGTAAACTTGTCACATCTGTAGTGTTGCACTATGACAGGGAGATCCCAAACCTTGCTGGATAACGTCAAAAGGGTCTTGTTAATTTTTTGTTTTTCTGTTGGGAAAGACAAAAGGAAAACATTGTTTAATTTTATCCATGACGCTAGAGTTTATTATTATTATTAGTGTTATTTATTACAAAGGGGTTCTTTCCCCAGAGGCTGCTGGCACTGCCCAGGCTCCCCAGGGAATGGGCACAGCCCCGAGGCTGCCAGAGCTCCAGGAGGGTTTGGACAGCGCTGCCAGGGATGCTCAGGGTGGGATTGTTGGGATTCACCTGTGCCAGACCAGCAGTAGGACTTGGATGATCCTGATGGGAGCCCTCCAGCTCAGGATATTCTATGTTTCTATGATTTTATGTTTTCTTTTGTTCTCCACTATGAAGACTTCTTTATCTCTGTAGTTTTTTCCTTGAAGTCCTTGACTGCCCTTGTTGGTGCTGTACTCCTCTGTTCTGCAGTATTCTTTGTAGGAAAGTGATGGCTAAATTATATTAATGATATGGATTTATAATGGCATAATGGCGTTTTCTGGTTTGTTCTTGTTCCCTTTTAAAATAATTCCTCACCTTATTTCTGTTGCTGCTCTGTGTTAAGCTGGCGTTTACTGAAAGCTATTATAATTCACAGATTGCATTCCTGGCTTTTAATAACCAATTCAGAGCCCATCGTTACGTATGCAGGCAGGATCCTGGTCCTTCCTGGGTTTTATCACTTTGCATCTATCAAAGTTAAATTTAATCTGTCTTTTTTTTCACTGCCATTGTGAGAACTTCAAAGCAATCCTGCTCTTGTTTGTTTGTTTGGAAAGAAGGGAGGAACAGGTAAACCATCAGGGTCTGTGGGCTGGCATGTTGCATTTCAGTAATGTATTCAGTCCTGAGATCAGTTAATTTATTGTCAGTAACTAGGTTTTCTGGAAACATTAGAGGAGAGGGAAAGGGCATGAGAGTAAAGGAAAATAATAAATGTTGGGCTATTTATAATTTGAATTCTTTCTGTATGGTGGATCAGGGAGGCAGCTACACATACAATGGGAATGGAGCCTATAGCAGTCCAAGCAACCTGGTGATGCCTTCTGAGACTAATGAATAGCCACCCAAACAGGTTTCCTGCCAGGATGTTTTAACAGGGGTGCAGATGAACTTTTTCAGGCTTTCAAAGACATGGCAAAATATGTTGCTACCCAGCAAACCTCCACAAAGTTCTAGAGCTGAGAGCAAAGCCAAAGGAAGAGCTCAGCCCTGGAACGATGCAGCTAAAAGGAGATACATTTGTTCCCTTTAGTTTTGATTCTCTCTTCCTGAATTTTCTTTATTGTAATGGCCAAGCCATGTTCTAATAAAATCTGGTTTTACTAATTCAAAGCCCTTGTAGTGTTTTTGGTTCACTTAGTTGAAAGAAAAGCTATGAGTAGATGTGGCTCAAAGTAGGGGTTGACACACAGGGCCCAATTAAAGTCTCAGTGATGAATCTGAGAAATTCTTTCAGTTACCACTTGCAGATGTAATCTAGACAGGACACTAATTTATTGAATTGTCTTGTCTTCACTTGTGATCACACCATAAATAGCAGCAGCTACATTAAAAAAAGAAAATTCTGAAAATTTCTAGAACAGTGACCACAGAAGTTCTGGCTGGTAGATTAACACATCTTTGTGTATGACAGTTGACTGATGAAAACTTTCAAAACTCCAAATTTGCTTTGGCAGTAATTTTTTTTTCTTATGTTCTGTTTTTTTGAGTTGTGGGTTTTTTGTTGTTGAGGTGTCTTTTGTTTTTGTTTGATTTGGTTTAGTTTTGATTTTAGTTATTTTCTTCTTTGTTTCTTTTTTTTTTTCCCCTCTCCCTATTTCAGATGTTGGTTAGCATAAATCTGAGGTCAGAATTTTTTATTAGAAACTATGCTGGGCCTTTGTAAAGCACAACATTATTGTAAAGGTATTTATGTTCTGAAGGTGTTGCAGGTCATGGTGGCTTGGACTGCATATTAAAACTAAGAGGACAACACTTCCCCTTCTCAGATAAAAAAAAACAAACAGCCTCTTCCTTGCCCTTGCGATGATAGATTTCTTCTTGGAATAGGTGGAGAAAAAAAACATGTTTAGTTCTAAGTACTACACAGAAATCCAAAAGTACGGGCTGATGACAATAAATTAGATTTTGTGTTGCAAACTGGAGCATGAATGGAATAGAGTAGATGAGGAACAGCCCCGTCAGTCTGCTCCCAGACAGGAGAGAGCTGGAGCCTCAGTGATAAGAATTATTTTTGAAGAAATAGCATGGCACAGTGGAATTAGCGAGGACAAATGGGGAATTTAAGGAGTGGGATGTAAGCATGTAGCTAAAACCAAGTGAACAACAGCAAAACAGCCACGAGGGATAAGCTTAGAGTGCTCTGTACGTGGCAGCAAAATGAGTGATAGGATGCCATGGATTAGTGAGGGCAGCAGAGTCACCTATTGGCTGCCTGTTGGGATACAGGGAACAAAACAAAAAAGAACTCGGGCTTAAAGACTGAACATCCCTTGATCAGGGACAAATGGTGATTCTGGATATTTTCCATGCCTGTGCAATGAAGAGAAACTGCGATGACACTTGTCACTATTGAATTATCTGCTTCCTTTTCTTTCATTCTGCTGCAAATACCCCACTAAAGCCCAGGAACGTTCATGCACCGTTGTGATGGCTGGCAGCATACACTGGAGTTATTAAAGATAGGGAATGTGAGCCAAATCAAAGAAATTTACTGTCTTGAAAACTGGGCTTGTTCATAATAAGACGTAAAGGGAGGAAACTTTAAAATACTGGTGTGGTTAGGAAATTAACGACCGTGATGGTGAGTTCTCGTGCTACCGCTGTGTATGTGAAGTGGAAATATCAGCTGCCACTAGCTTGTGATTTTTCTGTCTGGAAAAGGTGTCCAAGGCCACGTTGGATGGGGCTTGGAGCAACTTGGTCTAGTGGAAGTGTCCCTGCCCGTGATAGAGGTGGGACAAAATGAGCTTTAAGGTCCCTTCCAACCCAAACCATTCTGCGACTCTGTGATTCTATCATCTCTAGCTCTGTAAGGAATCTCTTCATTTGGAGAAACATTGCTTAAAACAAAGCACCTCCAGCGTGTCCATTCTATGATCGAACAGTTCTCTGTGGTTTATGGGTACTTTTAAACAAATAGTGGATTGTCTCAGCCTGTGCCAGTGCCTTTCCAGCTCTGTGAATTGTGTTGCCATGGAGCATAGATCTCCCGATGTCACCGGCCTGTCTGACCCACTCCAGCACATTCATAATTAGTGGGAACCCTTAAATCTATATGCTCCTTATCTTAATGGAAGGTAGTGCTGTAGACTGTGTGGTGTTCACTGCTGGAGTTCAAGGGGTCTGGAATTCAGCTGGATAAAAGCAGTTCAGTTCTTGCTGCAGCATGTGAATCGACTTTTGTGGAAACCTGGTTTGTTTATTGGGGACTGCAAAATGACCTTCAGCGTGTTTGCGTGGCTGTGCAGGACTTTCTGAAATGAAGCCAGATCCCATCCTCTGCCTTTTTTTTTTGTTTTCTTTTTTTTTGTTGACAGTGTCCTGCAGGAAGGAAGAGATTTGATTAGTGTAATTACCTCCATATCATGCACCGTATCTTCTAATGAAGTCAGTTCTGTTTAAATTAATCCTTATCTTGGAGACAGTAAAGTTCTGAATTTAAAATAAACAGGGATGAAAAATCCATCTTGGGTCCCTGTTCCTCATTCATATTTTTTTTCCTTTAAAAATACCTTTTAAAAGCTGTTTATTTCTATGAAGATCTTGCTTAATTTCACTTCTCCTGGACTGGGGAGTCTGTTACAATAATAGGCTATTTTTTATGATTTCCAAAGTTCTCTTAAATAAAGATCTGTAAATGTATGATACCAAGTTTAATTTTGCTACCCCCCCATGTAATACTTTCTTACATGTTCAAGTGTCTGCTTCTCCCATTGTTTTTAAGAGGTTAATGCTGTACTGTCAGCCTTGCTCTGGGATAATTCTGCTTCTTTTCTGGATTGTCTTCTGTACTCTGTATACCCAGAAAAAATAAGAAAAAAATCAAGATTAGTCCAAATGTATAATGCATTAAAGAAAGAGGTCAGGTGTTAGAAGCCTTATCTCTCCCTCTTTACATGATGTTTTCCCAAAGCTGTGTGTAAGTTTTGGGAGAAACAGCTCCTTTTTAAAAAATGTTTCATTCTTTAAAGGCATCAAATGGCATCTTTTACATTACAAATTGTACATGTCTCCTGTCTGCATCCCTTCCTTTTGCATAAAGGGCTGTTCTGAATAGGAAACACAGAGCTTTATTTTCTTTAATTCAGTTGTGCAGTTCTTAGCCACACTGCATTTTTGTTTTTTCCCAACTGACAGAACTCCAGCAAATCCTGTGAACACGCAACTGGGGAAGATAAAACTTTTTGGATATCATAATGCATTTTGCTTTATTTAAAACATCCATCAGCATAAGAATATCAACAGGAAAGTTTTCAGTAACAGGTGACCAAGCAGAATTAAGCAGTTTGGTTCTTATTCTTAGCATTTAATTCTATCGTTGCAGATTTTTACTTTGTCCTATTTTTGTATTGATGTTGAATAATTCTGGAGGGGCTTGTCTCAGAATGAGTTCTGCTCTGAACAGGTTTTCTGTAAAATCTTTAAAGGGAGAGCAGATTTAATGAACACAAGGTTAAGTGATAAATTTCTCTGAGATTTTTCAGGAATTTTTCAGAGGCAGCTGATGAGCAGCTGGACAAATGTAGATACAGGACAACGTGAAGTTGGTGGCAATAGAGAGGTGGTTAATGGCCCCAGATATTAACTGCTGAGGAAAATGTCAGCTGTGCTTCCACTGGGTGTTGTTTGAAGCCTGTCCTATTGAATATGTTAATTATGGAGTTGGAAAATGGCACAGCTCCTTCTCCATAGTGTGGGGCCTTGTGGACTTCCCAAGGGCAAGGGGAGACTCCTCATGCAGTGAAATTCTATGAGCTTTGGGCTGGTTGTGTCTGGTAGTTCGTGGAAGTAAAAGATCCTTTTCAGTGCAGCAAAACAGTGTTAACCCTGTAGGAACAACAGAAAATAAAAAAAACCCTTCATTAAAATGATGAATAATTGCATAATTAAAAAACCTCCTGAAAGGGAAATGTGTGTAGAGGTGCTGCTACAGCCTTGACATTTTCGTGCAACCAGCAGGGAAACAGTTTCCTGAAAACGCCAACCAAACTACAAAAAGCTCAAAACCCCCTAAAGCTTTGACTCTCCATAGGAAAATCTGTCAATTGTTTCACTTGGAGGCAGCAGTGGTTGATCTGCCTGGAATAAAGAGCTCTCTCTCTCAGAAAAATGACGAGCAGCTGCAGGGTAATACAGAGGTGAGGTTAATTGTAGTTTCCAAGGATGAGGAATTGTAAATAGGATTCCTTTGGTGAGAGGATGACCCCTGCACACCGAAGCAGAAGCTTGCAAAGTTTCAGATGGAACCCAGCCCACAGAAGCAATAGACCAATCAGAAAAGGCTACGCCTCTGTGAGATACACATTTTAAAATCGAAACCCGGGAAAGAGAGGCTCCTTTTCTTTTCCTTCTGGCAGGAGGGGAGGTAAGGCCGGGAGGGCCCGGCCAGCCGAGCTGAGTTCTGTTTATCTTTGC
>VWZN01016957.1:391410-407157 GCA_013396955.1 Regulus satrapa | reverse complement strand
TTTCTCCTAGTCCTGTCTCACAGCAAGAAATAAGTAAGTGATTCTAACAGGTGCACAGACGTTTTAAATGCCACTAAAACCACTACACAAAGTCATGGTCAGGATTAAGTTCAAGAACTCTTTTTGGAGAACTGTTGGAACTTGAGATGCTAATTCTGTGTTCTAAGGGGAGCAAAGATTCTTAATACTTCTCTGCCTTTGTAAAATGTGAGCTGTTGCTACTAATGACAAGTTCATACTATGAAGAAAAATAAGAAGTGAATCAATGTTTGTTTGGTTTTTTTCCCCTGTAAGGTGTGTGATTAATGTTGCCTTATGTTGAAGCAGAAAGCAAAATTCAAAACTTAATGTTTTTATTACTAAAAAGGAGGGTAATTTTTAAAAAATTCAGCATATTTACAGTAATTTATGGTGTTTTACAGATACTACTTTGCTGTATGTAGAAATTTGCCTCATTTGGGGGGAAATATGATGGATGGAGAAGGCAGAGTGTAGGATCTGTGCTGAGGACCTGATTTAAAATGATTTGGTTTTGCTGGGCTTGCAGCATGACCCGACATGAACCAGCCTCCCAGCAGCACTGAGCTCAGGGGCTTTGATCACGTCCAGAGCTGTGAGAGGACTTTTATTAGGAGGTGTCGAGGAGCTGTGTGAATACAGAGCGATCTCTGGGAAAATCTATGGTTGTACAGAAGAGAAAAAGACAGTCTTTTGCTGAGTCCTGGGCTGCCTTGTGGTACAGATTCCTTAAAATCTTCTATTTCATTTTGGGAAACTCCCCTGCCTTGACTGTGAAAGTTACTCAGTGGAAAAAAAGAATGCTTGTATAAGTAATGCAAGATGAATTATTTGCATATAGGAATTCTATGTATGGCTGTTCAAAGCAGCTTTCAAGCACTTTGATTGCTTACTTATATTGGAGTAAATTACTTTTCATGGGCTTCTACTTGTAATATTTATTAAAGCAAAGAAGTGTGAACAATTCTATTTTTCATCCTTCCTAGGGACAGCACTCCCTAAATCACCAGACTCCTCATGGAGAACCAGCCATTAGAAATTCAGGTGTTTTAAGGATTGGATATTGGATGTAACATCCCCCTGGAGTGAAGATCTCCTAAATAATAAGCTCCACCTGAGTGCTGAATGATTGGAGAGCCCAAACAGGCGCTCAGACTTGTAGCTGTAGGTGATGAGCCCTTAAAGTAGAATTATTTTCCTAGGAGACAGAGCAGAGAAACAGTTGTTTGGACACTGCCTGCAGCTAAGGTTTGCAGAGTTTTGAGGTACTTTCTCACTTTCTAGTGGAAGCAGAAGCAGCAGTGGGTGGGACGGGACCTCTCTGCTACTCCAACCCTTACACTGGTGTCTGCACCTTCCCTGGGAGATTTTCAGGGCCTCTGACTTCTGAAGGCAATTTGCCCTCACGCCTGATGCAGGTCTTGGTGTAGGCTGTTGCCTCCAAGACTGGTTAATGTGAGTGAAAAATGTCAATCACTCCACCAATGCCTTTTTTTAGCTTGCCAGTTCTCGTGTCGGGGCTCTTCACGCTCTCTGTCCCACTGGCTCTGTTACCACGGTAATCCTCCCCTTGTTCAGCCCTTTTCCCTCCATCCTTGGTGGTTTATTGGTTAGAAATCTGAGTTTGCATCATGAGTTTGACATCATTGAGTTTCCATTTAAGAACTTGGTTTTGTTGAGGCCAAAGCAGAATCTCAGCCTGCTGTGGAGGTGGAGGGTTAGCGGAAGGGGAGAGGGCTGTGAATCCAAAAGGAAATTGAGAGCTTAGAAAAGTTCCAATTAAAAATTCTCTGCGTGGTTAAGCTTGGGAGTGGGGCCTAGAGCTTTAGTTTGGATCGTTTCTTCCCCACCTTTAGGAAAGAAAAGAGGAGTCACATTCATGAAACAAAACAAACAAGTATGCCAGGACATTGTTGTTCAAGTGTGGAGACTATAAGGATGTTCCTTACATTTCTCCTAACCATCCTGCTCTGTTTATTATTTTTTTTCCCTTTCTCCTTTCTCCATTTTTTTAAGCAAGGTGATGGGAAGTGCCTGCTTGAACTCTGATTGTTTCAGCCAGATCTGCTGGAGGCTGCACCGGGCTGTCATTGACTAATGATAAGAGCTTTTTATCTGCAGAAAGGCATGTTCTCTATTCCCTTTCCCACTGCACTTTCACTCCTCATTGTAAGTCTCTGTCCTCTTAGCATTTCTCCTTTCTTTCCTTTCCCCGCAATTGTTATGCGCTCCTGCTTTTTGTCCTTCTGCCTCTATTTGTATTCTTGTGTGAGCAGAGACAGAGAATGAGCAAATGGGTTGGGAATTGTGCTGGAAACCAGGCTCCCTTGAGGATCAGAGCTCTTGCAGCTACACTTTCTGCTGCTCAGGTCAGAGCAGAGGTGCGACTGCATTGCTCAATACTGCAGATAAATGTAAGGGAACGGAATCTTGGCTGTGCATCTCACCAGGTTTATGTATATAAATATATCCATATCTATATCTCAGTGCAGCCTTCTGCCAGCCAGGTCAGCCAGGGGTGGGCTCTCTAGGGCTGTGCGTGTTGCTGGGATTTCTGATGTCTGAGCTGGTTTGACATGTGCTCCTGCCTCCCCTGTACCTGAGCTAATCCAGAGCCAGCTTGTGCACCTCTCAATGCTGTTATGCTCTGTAGCCAGACTCAAGGCTATAACCATTCATGTGTTTAGATTTCCACCTCTCAGTGAAGCAGATGTCTGTGAAATCAGTCAGTTTTTTGTTTTTTTTTTTTTTAAATTTTTTTTCTGTCTGTCTCAAGAGATTGTGTATCCTGCTGGAAGGAATTCCGTATTCCTCACAGAAGTCTGTCTCCCTGCAGGGAGGTGTTTGTTTTGACGTGGTTCTCAATCTTCAGATGCGAAGCAAGGAAGTGCAGACTGTGTTGTTTGGTTTTTAACTCATCTTAAACTGCTTTGTGTCTGGAGAGGCTGCCCTGTCCTCCACCTCTGCTGCTCTTGTCCGAGCTCTGGTTGTTACCTGTGCTGCTGTGAGCGTGGGTTCAGAGGCAAGCACGGAGCTGAGCCCTTGTTTTTCCTTCTCTACGGTTAGTTACTGTTTGACCACGTCCTGATCCTGCTGTAATTCACAGCCCTGTTACCAAGGGAAAAGGGTAGAAAGGTGCAGGGAGAGCTGAGCTGGGAGATCAGGGTTTAAACCATGTGTGGAAGGGCCCCATTGATCAGCACGCGGGGACTGCAGTCCGGGCTGGTGACTGATGGGGGAGGATCAGATGTAAACCGTATTTTCTTCACCAGTCCATAGAAATGCCTCAAGCATTAGGTGTTAGACATTGAGAATTATTAAGCTACTATTTTACTTTAGTATTTGGAAAGATGGGCTAAATTATTACTATTTTGCCTTTTGACTCCTCTCACTGTACAGATTTTCTACCTTGCTGGACATCTTTCTGTCACTAATGAATATAATTTTTTGCCTTCCAGTAGCAAATAGAGTGTTGGAAGTAGAGATTTCTGCTGCCAGCATTGCCAATCTACTCTTGCCAGCTGATTAATCCTGCAGCTTTGCTATGAGTCAGGTAGAAAGGGTTTTTACTTCATTCTGGACAAAATGTTTACCATCTGTCTTTCATGTCTGCATTGCAGATGTGAGCTGGACTAACAGCTGGGGCTTAAAACTGGCAGTGTTTGTATTTCTAAAGAATTACCACTTTGCTTCAGCAAATGTTGCTTTTGCTTATGTAGATTTTAAGTATTTTTGCTCTTGCATTGGAGTTGCAGCACAGATGTGAGCAGCTCTGACCCTCAGAAAGCTCCTCTGTGTAAGTCACACGGAGAGCGGATCTGCTCTGGAGGAAAACAGGGAGTTGTAGTGTGGCAGACAAAAGCAACTCCACATGCTGAACGTTTTGGGTTCATAGGATGTTCCAAAAAGTAAAATTATGCTGTGTGGAGAGGATGGTGGTAAGGTTGGTGTGGGGTTAGGCTTCTGGGGACTGCTATGTAATGGAGAATTCGACTGATGTGGATTTTGGCTCCGCTTGTTCCACTTGTTCAAGTTAATGCTTGTTAGTATTTGCTGAAGTAAATGCTTATTTTCTTTACAGATAGGCTGTGAGGACAGACTGGCTAAACAAATGCTCACACTGAACATTACTGAGCTGGATAGAGACATTTCAGTATTGCTGTATTTAGGAAGAGCTAAAAGCTTAGAACAAGAGACATCTTGGCACATGCTCAAGGAAGAAGAAACACAGGCAATTGAATTCCTAAAATATATTCTTGGAGGAAGTCTGGAGCTGCTTTCAGGATTAGGACTGCAGTGTTTGTATACTTCTATGGCAGTATTATTACAGCACTATTAACTTATATTTCCTTTCAGTGGAGTACTTAAAGCTACTTTTGGGGAATATTTGGTCAAACAGTCATAAAATTCTCGTAGCATCCTGTCCATTATCCAGCTGAGCAGTCCCTGTTTGCCTGTTTGGTGTAGGAACTTCAGTGTAGAAATTGCAAGGAAGAAATATTCCATCTATTCTTACATAAACACTTGGGCAGATAACTTCTTTTAGACTTGTCATTTAAAATTGCTGTTGTGACAGCAGCGGAAGGAGTGTTGAGAAAAATACATTAATTTTACTTCTTTTTTTTTAACTTATTTGGTGTTGTGGTGTAGATTTGACAGCAAATGAAAAACTGTCATAAGTTTTTAATAAGGTTTTTTTCTTGCATGTTCCCTTTTTGTATTTGAAAGCCACACTCACCCTGAGTTCTGAGGGGTGTTTGGTTTCTTTTTTAGTAAAGCTTGCACTTCAGGCCAAATTTTGGCTGTAACCACAGATCAACCAGGTTATTTTTATTATCACCTACATGACTGTCATCCACTGAAAGTGATTTGCTTTTGTAGGCTCTGGACTGTAGTACAGCTTTGAATTTGTTTTTGAATGATGAAGATTGAATACTCATGTTCACAGTTAGTGAGGAAAAGTGTGCTTAGTGAAAAGAAAGATTGTGACACATTTGAAAATATCAGAACTCATAATTAACCAGTTAGAATAATTGTCTACTTCAGACTTATTTTTCAAATTCCAGAGGTCGACTGGAGTGGCAACCAACTTCCTATAAAAAAGAAACAGGCTCGGGAAGATAATTGAATATTGTCTGTTGGAAAAACGATGGCTCCCACATCAACCCTGTTTACAGCAACTGGAAACTGTCTCTCAGTTTTCTTTAATCACGCCTGGGTGTTTTCAGCACTGTAAAACATGAAACCTAATGGGTTTTTGTGGGAGAGTGGAAACTGAATAATAGCTATTTTAGCACTCACGAGGTATTATCTGATAATTCTGTTACCAAATGTTTGCAAGTGAGAGGAGGCTAACGGTGGTTTTATATATGATTTATAAATACATTGATTAGGGAGTTGTGATATGCCTCTCTTTTTTGAGCACGTATTTTAACCCAGTGAGAATCTTCTGCAGAGACTCACCAGCCTGTTTATATTGATTGATAGTGATTGCTCAAGACATTCTCCTGAGTAGAGCAGTAGAATTTATTTTGTATATACTGGATAATGCTGCTAAATCCTGAGTAAATACCTTACTGAATTATGCTTCATGAAGTGGATTGTGATTCAAGGAGCAATAGCTGATTTTCTTTTGATTTTGTTCCCTTAATTACGGTGGTGATTCATTTGTTTATATATTTGTAAATTTTATTACTGAAATTAGCTTATTGGTTAAAGATACTAAGATAGAATACCAAGGTTACTAAGTTAAAAATACTAAAATTGTTTTCTGGAGGAAAAAATAATATTTTGGGATATTGTATACAGAGGAGCTTGACTTGAATCCCAAATGATGTTCAATATGATATTACTGGTTTGTCATTACCTCTTAAGTATTCTCATGGTATATGTGACTTATAATTTTTCACTTTAATTTGAAAAATAAAGGGAAATATTTAAATGATTTTTTATGAACATTTTTTTATTAGATTTTTCTGGCTTCTTAGGTTTGGTGGACAAGTTAATTTATATGTGGCTTGGCTTGCCACCAAATACTTAAATCACTTTCCAGTTCAATGAGGTGCATTGGATGTGTCTCACAGCCTGACAGCTGAACTTCTCTCTATCTGGAATTTCCAAAATGAAGCCAACTGTCTAGAAAAGTGCATGAAAACCTGAAAGGGTGAATAAAATGTCAGCAATTTGCTGCTGTCTTCATTTTGGGCTTTGTTTAAGCTTTTTAAGCCTAAAGTGGTCTGGAGAATCTGTTTTGGCATTAAATAAGTACTCCTTGATGCAAAATTAAGAAATGCTGGATATTGTGGGGGAAGTTTGATTCAGAAACCTACACAGAGTTGTTGAATTTCTTTTATTCCACTTGTGACTCTGTCAGTTCCAAGCAGAGCAGGGGGATGTGGGGGTTGCAGTATGTTCATTAACACTCCTGCAAGATTATAGAGAAGTATTTTCTATGTGGCTGTACACCTTCATTCTTTAAATAAGTGCTGTGCAGGATGTGGATATTGCAGTAATAATTTTCATACTGTGCAATTTTATCTGTTCCAGGGAGTATGACTTCTGCAACGTCACCTATCATTTTGAAATGGGACCCCAAAAGTTTGGAAATCAGGACTCTCACAGTAGAGAGACTGCTGGAGCCACTTGTTACCCAGGCAAGTGTTTTTGGTTTGTTTTGTTTCTTCCTTCAGCTTGATGCTTTATTTACTCTTTTTTACATAATTATCTTAATAGTATTTGATAAAAACATGAGCGGATTTTGTTCGTGATCTCTGTTGGAAGCAGTGTTCAAACATGTTTAGAGACTCTTGCTCTAAATAATTTATAGTCTCAAAATGTGAGCGGGAATACAATGGCAGCAGCTATTTACTTATGTCTGTCTTGTAAAGCAATTTAGAAACTTAACAAACAGTCAGTCTCAGATAGGGATCTGACTGAGACAGGCTCCTGGTTTGTTATTTCACCATGAAAGACAGGTTCAAAATAAAAACAATCCAAAACCAACCATCCAAGTTACCAAAGCTATTAAAACCTGTTTAATTTCATCTGCCGTCACTAGGAGTGAATGCAGAGGCCTGGTGCCTTTCTGTTTCTGAGCTGTTAATAAGGGAAAGTTCCTTTAATTCCCCCAAAATTATGTCTCTGTATGGTTCCTCTGCTCTTTTGGTGAGTCACTTTCCAAAGAAGTGACATCTGGCTGTCTTCCTTTGTTTTTGAAAAAAAAAGAATTATGTTATTTCTCTACAAATTATTCTGGAGAAGAAAGTCTCTAACTTTGGTATACATGACTTTACAGACTCAAAGTAGGGAGTTCTTTCCTTCCACATGGTGATAGCAGGGTAATTCACTTCCATTATAAACCCTCATAATTTTGTTCTTGATATGAAAGGCAGACTAAAATTCTGAATTCACTGTGAAACCCAGGAAAATGATGTTGCCAGTTCTCTGTTAATCTGGTACCAATCACCATCAGCAAGTGCAGCTGCTCTGCACCAAACTCTGTTGTGAAACCCAAGTCCCTGGGTTCTCTCTGGGGGAATTTCCTGTTCTCCTTTTGCTTTATTTTCCATTGCTTTGCCCAGAGAAGAGAAAGCATCAGCCCAGAAGGGAAAGTACCATTGGAGCTTCATAGTTTCACCAGGTGCTGGGTTAACTTTGGGCTCAGCTTTGTTTGATAGCACACTTGAGCAAATGTAAATCAAGAAATTTTATGAGCTGAGCTTACAGGACATGGATTTCTTCAATGATAAAAACTCATGTTCCCAAGATCGTATTTTGATGAGGAACAATGTGTTTCTATTTCAGCAGCGTGTCAAGGAGACTAGGGAAAATAAAGTGCTGTCAAGAGAAGGTAGAGAAATGTTAGGCTTTTGTTTTATTCAACTTTTATGAATATTTCCATTCTGATTTCTTCTTTTCATAGGTTTCTAAATAATATGAATAAATGAATAAAATAAAACCTCCTTTTGGAACATATAATTTGATTTCTTCTATTAGGGAAATAGTACTTATACTTATGTCCCTCTGCTTTGATTCCAGTGGAGTATGTTTGACTAAAACATGTTTTATATGTTCCACACAAACATAACCACGAAGGCTCCAAGTGATGAAAAATGTGTTACCTTCAGATTGCGTTTATCTGTTGCATTTCTAGCTGAGGCAGTTCAGCTGCTCTTTCTGTTTTTCTCAGATAAGTTAACTATCATCCCAATTTTAAAGACTTTTTTTTTTTTCCTCTTCCTGAAATTGCATATGCAGTCTGGTCAGGTCAGGAATAGGCTCTGGTTTATCTCTGGGGGGGGTTTGATCACAATCTGCCTGTGCAATGGCAGCCTCCACCAGATGCCATGTGCAAGGATTGGCATCTCCTTAAAACATTTGAAAGCAGTTTCCTTCCCAAGAGAGAAAACATCTAATTTGAAACTTTATCTTGGCAACTAAATGAATGAATAAATAAATAGATTTTCAGGTTTTTGATCCCATTCAGTTTGAGCTCTGGAATTCACTTGTGGATTCACAAGAGCTGCGTAGTGAGGGGAGACCATAGAGATGGGAAGTTCTTCCAGCAGTCATTGAAACTGGTGCCTGGACAGAAGAGAGAGATTTAGTGGCCACCAAATGCAGCAGAACTTTGCTGCCAAAGTTCCTGAGCAACCTTTGAAGTCAGTCCTACTTCCACAGAGTAGTTCAGGTTGGAAAAGCCCTCCAAGATCGAGTCCCCAACCCAGAGCTGCCACATCCAGGCCTTCCTCGGACACCTCCAGGGACAAGCACTCCAAATCTCCCCGGGCAGTTCCAGTGCCTGATCAGCCTGAATTTCAGTGAAGAAATTCCTCCTGATGTCCACCCTGAGCCTCCCCTGGCACAGCCCGAGGCCAGCTCCTCTCGTTATCATGAGGGTTGTCTGAGGGAAGAGGCCAATCCCCCCCACTTTGCCACCACCTCCTTTCAGGGAGTTGTCGAGGAGTTTTGACCAGCAGTTTGGAGCAGGTGAAATCCTGAGCCCTCTAACAGCCAAAATTTGCCTGATCCTGCGATTTCCATCGCCACCGGGAAAAATTCATGTTTTATTTTGGCATTTGCATTTGAATAATCGCAGAACCCTCTTGTTCTCCAAGCAGTGTGTGAATTTGGACAATGCTGGAAGGACTGGAAGTGGTTGTACACAAGTTTTAGAGCTCAAAAAATGCTAATTTAGTCCTTTGTGTCTGTGAACTTAGACTCTGAACTCAGTGTATGTAGAGGCACATCACTGACAGGTTTCCAGATGATGGCACATCCCCTGGTTTCTGCTGATGCTTCAGAGAGTAATGCAGAAATGTGACGTGGCTTTGACAAAGAACACCTCAGTGAGTCAGGGTAGGAGGATGGTGTATTAAAAGTGAATTGTAGACAAGCTCATTAGTGTTCCAGATGAGAAAATATGGATAACCTAGGAATTGATTTAGAAGAAATTATAAGACAGGAAGGTTGTCTGAGCTAAAGGCAAAAAGAAAAAAAACAATCTGAAAATCCATTAACTGATTATGAGAATGCATTAGAAATGACAGAAGTGCATTTATTCTAGAAAGCCCTGAACTAGCAAACTAATTAAAACTTTGTGTGGCTGTCAGAAATGTGAGAGGTTCAGAGCTTGCTGGGGTACCCTGTTCCCAGTGCTTGTTGTCATGGTGGAAGAGTAGCAGGTATGGCCTGTCAGGGCTTTTATTAATTTGCCATTACTGAGATTTTCTAAGAAATTTGTGCTGGAAAAAAAATCATTAGAATTTCTGTTCTCCACAGCATTGAAGTTACTAATTGAAATGTTTTTCTTTTCTCTGGCTTTAGTGTCATAATTAGCTAAAAAAGCATAAGGTAATTTTATTTATTGCTAGTTTTGTTTTCTGACTTTTTTTTTTTTAATGACAAATTTTATAATTTTCGATTCCGTGACATTTTTATAAGGAAATACATAACTAAAACATATTCTCAAGGCTTGCTGCCTGTTCCTCTCACCTTCCTTTACAGTAACCAACTGGATTGCCATTTTATTTGTTAGACTGTGGGTGGTTTAATTAAAGAAAAAAAAATCCAGTAAAAAAAATACACTTTTAGGAAGATTTTAACTGCAGCTACACAATATTTGGTAGTGGAAAAATAAGACTTTTGGAGGTTGTCCATAAGGAGTCAGGGGATATTTTTTTTTGTTTCTGGGGGTTTTGAGTGCTCATTACATAAGAATATGAATGCAATATATATTAAGAAGAGAAAATAAATGCCAACTGTACACCACCAACATCCATGCAATTGTTTTTTGGAAAAACATGAGAAAGTCTTCTTGTATATACACAGGCATGAAAAGATGAAGGAGCTGTGTCAAATTTCTGAAGGTGAGAAGATGAGATTTGCTCTATTGCTGAGGTTTAAATTTTCTAATGCCAATCTGTGATTCTTTTCATTAGTTTTGCCTAGGAATATTAAATAGCAGCAGGGCTGTTTTACAACTGTGCCTTTATTGCCAGAGCCATGTAGCAGCTGGGCCTTTTAGGATCTTTGCATTTTTGGACTGCTACTTATTACTGCAGAGTTTTAACAACAGCACAAATAATGGTGAGCGTTCCTGTTGCAGATTGTCCGTGACTGATTCTGTTTTCCTTCAGCGTGACACATTTTTGTCCTTCTAGATTTGCTGTGGAATACAGTTCTGATTGCAGTGCATGTTTTGTGGAGTTTTTTTCCCAGTAAATTTAAGATGCCAGTTAGAGCATCTTAAAAGAAGCAACAGTCTATCATAAGGCAGACAAAAATAATTGATTCACGATTTTGAATTTTTTAAAATAATAGCATCATTCAGTAAAATTAATTGCCTATACCTGTGAAATAAATAAGTCTTTGGGTAAAAATCCAAATAGTTTTATTTTGTGTAGTGTATGTAGAAAATCATACTAATCATGGCTGAGGTTATTATTCATGAACTTGGGACTAATCCAATCCCTTGTACTCTCTGCTTGGAAAATGGGCGAATTTCTATATAGCCATAAGTACATAAATAGAACTGTATTCCCAACCATTCCAAGGAATTGGATATTACTTACATTTGGTGAACCTTAGTTTTAGTGCATTTGAACCCTAAATCTCGTGTGCTCTTTACTATGGGAAATACATTATTTTTTGATCTTGTCAGCTGCATTTGAAGCACAGCTTTACTTTTGGAGGGCTGGTGGATGATTTAGCATATTTCAGACAAGTTTGGGAGAAGGTGGGTAATGGCAATTTGTACCTGATACCTCTTGGCACTTGTTTTAGTAATTGCACTGAATTCTCCGGCTATTTCTTTATTTGATATCTGGATTCAGCTGTAGTCGCCTTCAAGACAGACCTAAGGGAAAATGAATTATAAAGGTTTATTTTTTGATCATCCAAGCTCAAGTCAATTGTGTAATAAGGCCAATATTAGGCCTTTTTTTTAGATTTTTTTTTTTAAATTTTTTTTTTTTTTAGCTGAACAGGATTACTCTCCCACTAGTGAAACTAGTTCTTGTTGAAGCTCTTTCTGTCAGAGCAGTCCCAAATCTCTGGTGTTTCTGGGAGTGGGGGGGCTTGGACTGTGCACCAGCCTTCCCTGGCATGGATTGGGTGATGGCCCTTCCATGTTGGGGAGATGAGGTCAAATCCTATCACAAAAGAATATTAAAGTTTTCTCTCTGAAACGGAACTTTCAACATTTTAATGAAGTTACTGTTTTGAATAGGAAGAGAATCCTTCTTTCTGTCTCCAGCACTTTAGAATCATACAGTTGTTTAAGTTGAAAAAGCTCTCTGAGATCATCAAATCCAACCATTCCCCAGGGCTGCCAAGGCCAGTGCTGACCCCTGTCCCCAAGTGCCACATCCACACGGATTTTCAGTCCTGCCAGGGATGGGCACTCCAGCACTGCCCTGCTCCTCCTGTTCTGGTGCTTGACCACCCTATCTGTGAAGAAATTTTTTCTTGATATCCAACCTCCCCTGGCACAACCTGTGGCCGTTTCCTCCCGTCCTAGGTTTTTGATACGCAACACTTGAAATAATTCCTGAACTGAAAACTACCAGCTGCCTTTTTACTTTATGCTTTTTTTACCAACCGTTACCTTCTGTAGGAAGCATCTGCTGCACTCTGGCCATCCTAGTTTCTTCTTTGCCATTGGATTCAGTAACATCTGTGCCTCTGTGCCAGCCCTAGTTGGGATCCTCTCAGTGTGGAGACCTTTTGTGCTGACTAGGACAGCACAGTTTAGTCAGATTTTGTATTTTCTATTTTTACTCTCCCATGCTTTAAAGCTGCTGGGTATTTTTGGCATGCATTGTCCTGTGAGGTCTGGACCTTGTCAGTCTGTGCCTCCCATTTTTTCACTGTTTAGAGGTGTTTATGGGTGTGTTTGTACTTTGGAGTTTATGCATTTGCAGGGGGAAGAACGAGGGCACAGAGGGATTTTGGTATCATCCATTACTCCCGTGTTCTGCTTTTATGGAATGATGGTTCTTAACTCAGAGCAATGCAATATCATGACTGCTTTTCCTCCTCTGCTGCTGCACAAGCCCATGTGGAAGGATGGTGAGAAAATTTGTCACTGGTGTATTATAGCTGGAAATGCCAATTTTGCTGGGAGTATCTTGGGTGTGCAGTAAGCTGTGACTGAAAAAGCTCATGGCTAAAATGAACCTGCTCTAATTTGTAATTCTTTGTATTAAATGCTCGATTTTCCATGCATTGGATAACTCCTCAATTTTCTTCATCATTAGGCAATTATTAGTGGCTCGGGGTTACCAGAAAGTGGTTTTGTCTTTATGTGATACTGACAAAATCATTTTCTTTATAGAATGGTTTGGTTGGAAGGGACCTGAAAGATCAGCTTGTTCCACACCCCTGCCATGGGCAGGGACACCTTCCACTCTGCCAGGTTGCTCCAAGCCCTGTCCAGCCTGGCTGACTTTCCTGGAAGTGTAGGGAAGAAGTGCAAGCCCAGGAACGTCTCTGATCCTGTCTCCATCCTGTATCCCAAAATAGTGTCTTTGGAACTTGTCTAGACAGCTTTCCAACCCAGTTCTATTCTTGCATATGGTTCTCTGGCAGCTTTCATGGAAGACTTTTCAGAAAATGTTCTTGCCTGGGATTTCCAATCTCTAATCGAGAACATCAAACTGATTATTGAAATGTTTTTCTTCTGCTTGTGTCCTTGAAGATGTATAGAGAGGTGTAGTGAAACGGGGATGAGCCTTTTTCATGTTCCCAAATCCACAACTCAGCAGGTTCTTAACAATCCAGTTGGTCTAATTTGGGTCATCCCTGTAGAAGTGGAACATCTAAAGGTTTTGAGGGAAAATTGGCTTCGGTTGCATTTTGGGAGGATTTTTCCTCATTTGCTAGGAAAGCAGTTCTATGTTTTTGTTTTATTTTTCAATATATCTTGTGAACTGCCTGTCATTTCCAAAATTTCTCAGGGTCAACAAATATATTTAGCAAATTACATTAGTCTTTTATGTTAAAAATGCTAATTAAAGCAGGATAGCTATATCACCTTATGTTTTAAAAGATGATTGTGTAGTTGAAAGGCAGTGGCATTTATACAAAATAAGAAATGGATTTTCATTTTTGCTGATAAAGAGATTCTTGTTGTTAATGTAAACTTTCTTTTACTCAATGTGTTTGACACTTCCCCCCTGTCCCCCCAGTGACTTAAAGACTTCAGAGTTACTGAAGCAGGTACAAAGATACAAGTGCTAATATCATAATTTATATAACTGGAATGGTTTTAAGTCCAGGATATTTGTGCCATACAAATGTAGTGCTCTAACAAGGGGGCAGCTTAGAAAAAATAAGTGAGCGAATTTTTAATTCACTCAATGTGAATCAATTGCATTAAAATAAAGAATTTTAGTCACGTACTGTATGAACAGGGTCTTGGTATGGTTTGTTTAGCAGCAACTTCAAAGTAGCTGTTCAAATGTCCAACTGGATGTGAGCTCATCATAACATGATAAAATGATCCTTAAATGCATCAGCTGCTGAGTGTAAAGTAAATTTTATTTCGTGCTTATGATTGTTGTAACGTAGTTTTTGTTAATGAGCTGATTATTGGGTTTCCCCTTCTCAAAAAAAGCTGTTGACAAATTGGAATGAGATCAGAGAAGAATTATGGGAATTATTGTGGTTTTGTCTTTTAATGGAATCCTAAAGACTTTGAATGCATTTCATCTATACAAAGGCTTATCAATTAAAAATAAATTGTCTTAAATTTGCTGCCAGTATAGATTTTCAGAAAATTTCTGGTTGCGCATACAGCGAAAATAATACTTCACAATCCTTATGTAAACTAACTCGAATATGGGATTCCTGCCCTGAAAATAAAACTTCCAAACACTAAACACCCTCAGCAGGGATTTTGGAGTAGATATTTGCAGGACAAGTAGCAAATCGGTGAGTTAAGAGGTATTATGATGTTAACCACTGTATGTTTGTGTATCAGCAAAAGGTTGTCTGGTAGTGAAGGTTTTTTATTAACCTACAGAATCCTCTGCCTTGAAAATGAAATGATAAGTGAACAATAAATAAAATGTTAATTGCATACGAGGCACTCCTAGAAAGATTGGAAAATCAGTGCTACCTGAATCTTTGAGGAAGAATTGGGTATATTTTTGAAGTGTGGCACTGATGAGGCGTTGAGAGACTCCAGGGCAGGGAACGGAGCTGGGGAAGCGTCTGGAGCCCCAGGAGGGGCTGGGGGAGCTGGGAAGGGGCTCAGCCTGGAGCAGAGGAGGCTCAGGGGGGCCCTCCTGGCTCTGCACAACTCCTGACAGGAGGGGACAGCCGGGGGGTCGGGCTCTGGGAACAGGGTCAGGGACAGGAGGAGAGGGAACGGCCTCAGGCTGGGCCAGGGGAGGCTTAGGTTGGATATTTGGGGAAATTTCTCTATGGAAAGAATTGTTAAGGGAGTGGAGTCACCATCTCTGGAAGTGGTCAGAAAACGTGTGGATGTGGCACTTGAGGCTGTGGTTTAGGTGCTCTTGGTTAATGGTTGGACTTGTTGATCTTTTCCAACCTCAGTGACTCTGTGAGATGCTTTAGGTCCACCAGGAGTCGTAAAAGTGGGAAAATTATTACTGGAAGAACTAAGCCTGGCAGTAATGGGTTCTTCTCTCTGAAGCAGGGAGGAAGCAGGGAGCAGGGTTGCTTATTTTCTGTCATCGACCAGATTTGCCAGGGAAAAGAGAAAACAGATACACCACCTCTGTGATTAAATATGTATGTTTCTAATGACTTCAGGAGCAATTTGGATATTGAAGTTTGCAATCCATCTTAGCTTCATTCTTCAGAGTGATCTGGAAATCTTACTCACTTTCTTCTTTTTCATTAACTTCATTAGCCGTGTGTGTCATCAGTCTGCAAAAGTTAGAAAGGATAGGAAATAATCCTAATTACAAAAAATAATACCCTAATTACAAGATTTTGCTGTGAGGTGTTAATTAACCTAATTCTAATGATCCATGTTCTGAGAAGCAGTGGCAGTTTCTGTTCCATTGCCCTTCAGTGCTTATTTCTGAAGACTGACTTGATTTATTTGCAGTTCAAAGGATTCAGGGCATGGGTACATGGATATTTTTGGTTTGTTTTCTGTTTGTTTCCAATGTTAATTTCTTTGGAATAGTGCTACCATTGGGTGTGCACTTTTTAATGGAGCTGAGTAGACTTTTTGGTAATCTCTGACTGCATCAT
>VWZN01016957.1:373579-391371 GCA_013396955.1 Regulus satrapa | reverse complement strand
TTTTTTTTTTTTTTTTTTTTTTTTTTTTGGTAACTTGAGAGATCTGGGCTTTTGGTGTATTTCAAAGATGACCTTGATTTTTAGCCAGAGAAATTTAGGTGCGGCTTTGCCTTAAGAAAATGGTGTAATTGTGTCTTAAGCACATGGTGTAAATTAGCGTATTTATTTTCCTCTTTGATAAATTAATTTTCAGTATCTTTTCTCACTAGCTCATCAGTGGTTGCTGAATATTGTGTGCCTGAGCAGCAAATGCTCAGATTGGGAAGAAATATCCTTTTCCACTTGTCTCTTTCAATGGGATGATTAATATTTTCCCCTTAATATATTGGAGTTTCTCTCTTATTTAGTCATATTTCTCTGTACTCCTATACTACTTTAGTACTCATTGATGAGACTTCAAGCCTTTTTCTAATTTATAATGAGGGTATTAAGGATATGTAACTTAAGCTTAGCTCATTCAACATAGATTAATTAAATATTGTGCAGATGACCTTGGGCAAATACACAAGGAATATTCCTTTGCTGAGTAAAAATTTTTCTTTTTGTAGATATCTTTTTAAAAATAAGTCTTTTTAATATCCTAAATGAAGTCAGTACTAGAATTTTCATTCTCATTCACTTTCTTGGGTCAGTGTGGAAGAAGGGACTAGCTGCACAAATTTCTTCTCTTCCTTCATGAATAAAAGGGTGCTTAGACCAAAAAAAAAATAGTCATAAAAAGTAACTTTGACACTTAATGTATTGTTCTTTATGAACCTGTTTTAAAGATGAAAAGAGATTAAACTGATTATAACTAACATTTTATACTAGGAAATAGAGCCTGATTTTCACTTAAGGAGCTGGTAGTGCAGAAAAGGATAAACCAGAAATATTGGGTTTGCATGGCCAGGTTTTAGTGAGGGGACTGCAGAGTTCACTGAGAAGCTGCTGGAATCTTCCCCACGTCCTGGAATTCCAGCCAGCTCCAGGAGAGGACTCAACACTGGACAAGGCTGACACCTGTGCACTTCCTTGCTCTAAATCCTCACCTCCCTGTACAAACAATTAACTGTAAGTTTTCAGAGAAGGGTTTTGGAGAAACGAGGTTTGCGACGGGAATTAATTTCTCTGATTCATTTCCTCTTGCTCCCAAGTAATGCAAATGTATTGTATCTGCTTATGCTAATAATAAATACTTCCATTGGAAGGTGTTCATGTAAAAGCATAATGAGTCCAGTGTGCTGAATGGCTTCTGAATATGGAGTTGTTTCCAGGGAATATCTATTAATGTGTTCAGTTTTTTCCCAGGGAATTACACAAATCTACACCCTCAGTGTGTACAGTGATTAGGCTTTTACTGCTCTGCTTGAAATATTTTAATTGGCAGGTAATTTTTTAGTTTTCTGACAAGGATGCAAGTATTGGAGGGAAATGGATGTATCTGAGGCATAACATCTGTATCTATAGTGATATCTAAATCTATATATCTAACTTCTTTTTCTTCTTTCTTTTCTGTCTTCTCAGTCCATATTCTTTAAATCTGCTTCATTCCTATGTTCCACCTCTGTGAGTGCTTCACATAGCCTGCAATATTTATATTTTTTTATTTCTTTTTAGGCCAAGGGACTCAGTGCTTTCCTGTGTGTGCAGTGGGATATTGCTGGCTGTTGGAATGTGGTGGATTAACAAAGTTTGTGGGTAGTGTTTTTACCCTTCATGGAAAAGTAAATGGTTTTTATTTGAGCAGTTCCTGTCTCACACAACTGAGATACTGCTTAGAGTAGCTGGAAGCACACAGGTGTATCCTTAGTGCAGTGCTGACTGTGATCAGTGAGTTAATTTCATAATGGCCCGTGCCCTGTAAAATAAGCATTTCTATATGAGCCACTTATATGGTGATTAAGTCCACTGTCAAATAGATGTCTCCATTTTGGAGTTTCTGAATTCGACAGCGTTCCAGCTCATATGCTCAGGATGTATCAGGGTCACATCATTTAGTTCCAGCCAGAAATCGCTGCCACTTTACACACAACCCTTCTCATCCACAGCGTATTTTTAATGGCAGATCTCAAGAATTCCTGAAAGATAATTTAATTGTGCTTGTGTTTGAGCACAGAAGAGGAAAGTCCAGGCTGTGAGCTGCACTATCCCCTTCCCTGTGAGGCAGGCAGCTCTGCAGGCAGAAGTTTTATTTCCTTGCTGGTTTGCTTGGCAAGTAAGACGAAATTAAGGACGTTATCTATTATTTTCGTATTTTTGCTGGTAGCTGGTTGCTAGAGATTTCAGTCTCTTTGTTAGGAGCTTTCTCGTGTTCCCACCTTGGTTTTGTTTTACCCTCTCAAAGGGTGTCCTGTGAGTCCATCTCTCCACTTACACTTTAGTTGTTTTGAATATTGTGTAGAAAGCAGCGTTAGGTTTTTATTACAGAAAAGGTGGGGAGGATAGTTGTTGACATTGGTAAAAGTTTCAGCAGTGGTACTGGTCTTCAGGGGATTTGGTTTCTTTGAACAATTAACTTTCTTCTAGCAGTAGACAAGCTGCAGGAGTGGAAATGATTATTGTAATCATCATCCTAGAGCTTTTTCAGGTGTTTAAATTTTACTGAACAGAAGTTACTAAGCACTTTGAAACTGAAGCCTGAAATTTTGAGCTTAGTGTACCAGATAACTGCATAATATTTTATACATCTTTAATGAGAGACTAGTAATGCATTTGTTCTGCACACCTCTCAACCTTTTTCACTGAACTGAAAGTGTCCAAGAGTAAAATTGATACAATCAAGTTACACAATTGTGTTCTTTTTTCAAGTGATTTGCCCTGCAGTTTTCTCAGTAGAAATTAGATTCTTTGAGGGATGCCGGCTGTGGGATTTGTACTTTGGTTTCTTGTGGGATTTTTTGGGTTTTGGGGGGGTTTTTTGGTTGTTTGATTTCAGTACTTTTTTATTTATTTTCTTTGTTTTGTTACTGTTTTGGTTTTGCAATCCAGTACCAGCTCTTTAGGCTGGATGAGCCAGCAAAGATGTTAAACATCCACCAATCTTTTATTTTACATCTCTCCTGGAAATGAGATGGAAAGCCTGGAACATCCCTTTGTGATGTGTGTGTTTTATGTATAATCAAATAGTGAAAACTAAGAATAAATTAAGATGCTTTATGAGCTTTCCTTTTCATCAGCAGTGATGCTGCTAGAGCTGATTTCCCCTGAAGTGGGATATATCCCTCAAAAGTCTTCTGCAACTTTTCCTACAGGTCTGTTGAGACAGGGAACCCAAAGGATCTTTAATTTTTGTAACATCCTCGTTCTCCTGGGCTCCCCTCCAGCCCTTTGCTCTCACCAATCACTTGGGTTTGTCCCCAGGCCCCATCCTGTTCCAAAATACCTATAAAACTTAGGAATTGCCTGTCAAGAAAGTGCAATTAAATCTTTCTGAACTGGAAGGAAAACAACTGAATATTAAAAGTCTCATTTTTTATGGAATGGGATTTTGTGAAGGAAAGCAGTCTTAGAAATTTGGAGGTGAGGTTGAGAGAAGTTCAGCTTCAGATTTTAGCTTCCTGTAGTGACTTTATGAAGGACTGTCTTACTGCTCCCATTTGACCATTTTTTTTCTATTCTTTCAAATACTTCCCGTGGCCAAAAAAGAAATTCTAGTTATTAGATCGTCAATCTAGAGCCTGTGATAATTTTTTCTCTTTTTGTTTTTTTTTTTTTTTTGTATTAATTTTTCTTCCTGGATATAAGACCCAGGTACTCTTACATTCTTTCTGAATCATTGCTTAAAAAAAGAAAGAAAAAAAAGAAGTTTGAATCACTGCAGTTTTAACCCAGAGGTTTTAGTGCCTTTCTTCAGGCCACACTCTGTGGTGGTCCTTGATTTTTCTCTGCCAAACTCTTCAAGTAGGTCCTTGCTTTTACAGTCATTGTGTCAGTGTTCCTGAAAGCTCCCATGGTGGTGTCTGCTTCCAGCTTCTTCTTTACCCTCGGCTCTGGCACAGCTTTTGCATTTGTGTGTGTTTATTACAGGAAAGGGCAGAAATCAGCAGGGTTGCATTTATTAGTTCAGAATTGCCTCTTTTGGAGAAAATCGTTTCAGGTTAACAGCCTGTTGGGTCTGGATTCACTGGCTGGTTGCTTATTGAGTTTCATGAGGCTCGTTTAAAGAAGTCTTCATTGGAAAGTCAGTCATGTTACAATCGTTCTGGGGAACTGGCAGTCTGAGCTGCAAGTTCAGCTGTGAATTTCCCGTTGAATTGCTGGCAGATACAAAGGAAATGCACACTGTGGATGAGTCAACTCCGTTCAGTGAGTCAGGAGCTCTTCTAACCTGTCTGCTACTGATGTGGCCATCAGAATGCTGGGGCTTCAAAGGAAGGTGCAAAATTGAATGTATTACACCATTTTTAAAATATCCCCTTTCTCCATCTGCCTGTCCCAGCATTGTAGAGAACGTTATCCTGGTGATTTCCAAAAAAGGGGCTCTCTGAGCTTGCGCGGGGCTGTGTCCAGGTGGGGATGTGGGGCTGTCACTGTGCACTCTGTGAGGTGATGGATTTGTCACCACAGTTCCTGAACACCCTGCAAAGAGCTTATTGAGCCAGAAAATGAATATGTGCAATCAGCATCTCATTTCACAAAAGTCCAGCAGGGAAGCCTGCTGGGCTCCAGTGTTTCCATTTCTGTAGGGTGGAACTATCAAAAACTTTAATTGTGGCATGAAAATGTGCTTTTTGCTGGAGTCATTAAGTCCCACTTTTGTCCAGTGAGAATATGTGGGAAACTTGATATTTATAAAGCCTTTTTTAACATTTGTAATTTCATTTTCTACTCCTGCAGGACTCGCTTTTACTTTTCATGAGATTTTTATGATGTTGCTTGTCCTTGTAAATTTATTTATTGTGGTCTTACTTTAGTAAATCTCATATAGGTTACTGAAGAACTTTACATAAAAAATATGATCTGAGGCTTTTTTATTGTGTTTTATTCTAGTTCAACACATTTTCTTTTGAAGTAACTAAATCTCTCTATTTCAGATGTTTCTGAGACTTAGTCCAGATTTAGGTTTAATAGATTTTGGATTTAGTTAAAATTCTGTCTCAATAGAAGGTGCATATATGGAAAAAAAAAAGCATTTTGCATTACATTTTTCATATTGATCAGGTCAATACGTTCTGCTGACCGTATTGATCAAGTCTGATTAACCACCTTAGACCTGAATGCTCAATTATTTTATGGCAAGATTCACACATTACTCAGGTATTTTTCCTTTTATAGGAGGTGTTTTAGAGGAGGGTGATCCATCCACACACACAAAAAAAGGTGGGGAAGGATGAAGGGGAAAAGAAGTTTCAATGAATCAGATTGTTTGATGCTGGCTCTAAATGAATCTGGAAAATGTATTTTGAACCTTTTTCCTCCATGTTGATTATATTGTTTCCCAGCAATAAAAAGCAGAGTTAACATTCTAAAATTGCTTCTCCTTGGAGATGAGATGCAAATGATGGTTCCCTACTTATGGGGCATTTCTGTTTGCTGTGTCCTGGTTATTCATTTAGCACTCACCTTTATTTTTGTAAGCATAAGGCAGCTGATCCTTTCCCATGGGAGGAGCAGGGAGCCAGTCAGCCCTTCTGCAGCTGGAGGGATGAGAACTGGCTGTACTGGGGAGAAAATGATGGGAATCTGGGAAATCCCAACCCTTCAGGGGCTGAAATGCTCGTGGAATGAGCGCTGACGGAGCAGCCTTGTCTGACTTACTGTGAGCACTTCATCCAAAACAAGGAAACTGCTCACAGACTGGTCCTCCCAAGGTAAATTTTTACCCTAACAATGTTTTCCCTGAGTCTCTTACCAGATGTGTATAAAAGATCAGCAAAATCTATTCACAGTGAAAATCTGACCTGCCTTTGCCTTGCTTCCAAAGTGGCTGATTGAAATAAAACGTTGCTGGATGAGACAGCTGAGCAGTCATCTTACTTCATCAAAGAAGAAAAATAACCCAAAAAACTCAAGTATTTTGAGAATGCCATAGGCAATGTGAAAGTTTTGGAGCTCAGAAGAGAGATTGCTGTTTTGTGACACACGTTGGAGGTGCTGTGGTACTGCAGGGATGTTACACCATATACTTCGAAAGATGATGTCTGTAAAACAGCAGTTGGCTCCAGAGGTTTTTGCTAGTATTTGTTTTTTTCCTGACTGCCCAGTAGGATTCAGTGAAAATACATCATTTTCATCCAAGCTTTATCAACTTGTCCAAAATTGGAGCATTTGTTAACATAACTAAAATTGGAAAGATTTGCAAGCATTATGTTGTTATTTTTGGTGAGGCCCTGGCACAGGTTCCCAGAGCTGCTGTGGCTGTCCCTGGATCCCTGGAAGTGTCCAAGGCCAGCTTGGAGGGGGTCTGGAGCACCCTGGGATGGTGGAAGGTGTCCCTGCTCAGGGCAGGGGTGGAATAGGATGATCTCCAAGGTCCCTTCCAACTCAGACCATCCCTTGAGTCTCTGATTCTCAAGTTATACAAACACTGCTGATTTAAGGTCTGCATTACTTAGAGCAATGATTTTTTTTTTAATAGTCTGACATAGAAGAGTGAAATTATGATAAAAAAAAAAAAAAGTGTTAAAAACTTCAGTGTTGGGATAAGGTCCTGTGAGCTTTTGAATTGCTCCTGCTTATTGTTCATGTTGAGATTTCTTAAGGAGAGAGGTGTGGAAATCACTTGGCCACGTCCTGGAAAAGGATCCAGGCGGAAAGAAAAGCCAAAGCAGGCAATGCCACGTTGGGCTGCCTCTTCTCCCTCTGGTGCTGTCCTGAACTGCACCTGTGCCTTGCAAGAGATGGGGCCCTGGGACTGGTCAGCAAACAAACCACTGGCAAAAAACCACTTCTGAGTGATGCTGGTCTGGAAATGGCAAAACCGCTGTTGATGAACCTCCTCACAAAAATGTAGAGTAATATTAGCAGCTAGAGCGTGAAACTGGAGCAAAAGGGGAGATATAATTTCATGCAAATCCATAAATACTTGAAAGCAGAGTATTAGCAGCAGATTGTCTCAAGTCTAATATTCTCTACTTATTTGTTTATGAGTTGAGAGGAATTAAATTTTCTACTTTCTCATCCTTACAAGTTTGTGGTGTGAGAAATACTGTGGCATTTATAACACGGTATCTTATAATTCTGCTGAAGGATTCTGGGATTTACTGGTTCATTTTTATTCACTTGATTTATGAAAGCAATTGAAGCTCCTGCTAATTTTACTGCAAGTGCTTGTTTAGTGCTAAAGACATACTTAAGTGTCGTGCTGGGTACAGGTTTTCCTTGAAATTCCTCCCTGGTAAGAACTGGAACTTTCAGTCGTCTGTTTCTTTTTAGCTGTTGCTTGTTATGAACAAGTGGCAGTTAAAAGAAAAAAAAGGAAAACATAGGATCTTTTTCCTTCTAGCCTGTGAAATCAATAGGACTGTCTGGATTGATTTTTGTAGCCCTACTAAAGAGACATTTTTCTTAAGTGATATGATCTTAATTCTTTTTATAGTTGCATAAAAATATTTTAAACATTTATGTTAACTTTGCTGTTAATGTGCGACAGGAAATTGCCTGTAAAATACATTTTTAAAAAGCACTAGGACTGATAAAAGTTTTACCTTGAAGGTTCCACAAGTATCCCGAGCTTTATTTTAAATCACGTATGCTTTTAGATAGAGATTCCTACACGTAAATGCAAAAACAAAGTATTCAAAGGTGGAATAAACAGAAGTGTTTTTCCTTGTGAAAGGAGCATTATAGAGAAAACCTTTTTAGAAAAACAAAAAACTCTGTGTTTTGCTAAAGGAGATACTCAAACTTTAAAATTCTGGTGGTTTTTTTAAGATGTTAGAATAAAAATTACACATCATGGTCTTAACTATGCAGAGGTTGTGGAAAGATAATGAAAATGCTGCTGCAGCAGAGGTGCTTGTGCCATGCCCTGGCATGAGATGTGAGGAATGTTTTCTGTCCCTCACTCAGCTGCTCTAATGCATCTGGGCAGATTTATGGTCATCTCTGAACATACTTCCCTGGAGCTGAACAACCCAGTTTCCAAGCAATCCTGGACACAGATTCTTCAGGTGGGACTGAATATGGTTTTCAGTAGTACTCTGGTAGCCAAGAAATAATTTTTCGATGGCAAAAATCGGTTCTTTTGAAATTTTCTTCCAGCCTTCTAAGAGGATAACGCCGTGACAGAGGAATTATCAGCTGCTGCGTCCAGGGAGCCCCTTTCAGAGGCAAAGTCCTGTTAAAAAGCAGCAAAAAGATGGATGCTTGGTGACACCTGATGGAGGGAAGGGCTGCCAGGCTGAGCTGAGGGTTGCCTTATCTCCTGCCTCTAGCAGAGTCCAGCAGCAGATGGCTGTGGGAGATTGCTTGGCTGGGTGAATTTTCGGGGATCTCTCTCCTTGAGCCACTTGTCAGGAGCCAAGACTTCCTCAGATTTGGGAAAAAAGGAGGTAGAAATTGTTGAAGGTTTCACCAAGGGGGTGTGCAGAGAGGAAGGCTTGCTCTCTCCAGTCACTCCTCAGTTTTTTGTTCCAGTTCCACTGCCTGTTTTTTGAGGCTGTGATTTGATTCTCAGCTAATTCTGGTCCCTTTTTTTGTGGTGTTTGTACAGGGTGTAAGAAATGTGGATTTTTGCAGTTACTTCTTCTATCAGGGATGAGACTTGACTGAGGAAGGAGAGCCTGGTGCTGTGTGTCTTGGTTTGTCTAAAATTTTTACTGCTGCCTGAAGTGACATTGCCAGGGGGAAGCCATGGTTTAGGTGCAGCTCCTGTGGAATGAGATTTACTCCCTGGTTTCACTGTCAATAAAGGTGTGTCCACTGAATTTTATTCTGATTTTTTCAGCTTTTGAACTAAAGGTCCAGGTGATGGACTGGAGAAATGCCTTTAACACCAAACTTGAGCTGGGGCTGGAAGCCTGCTGGGAGACAGAATGAGCAGTCAACATAACCTTGGCAAAGTGCAAATGATAATCTGAAAATATAGAATCTAATTCAGTCCAGACAATTAGAAAGCTCTGCCTTTGGCCAAGTGTAATTAACTGCATAAATACACATCAGTGACCTGCCATCGCAGAGGAGACCAGGAATTGTAGTGCCTCATAGATGATCAGGGCAAGGGTGTTGTGATTTACTGAGCAGGCCTGCACTAAATCAGCTGTGGATAGCAGAGAAACCCTCCTGGAAAATATCCTGTGCTTCTCAGCCTGGCTGGGGCTGTGCTGGCCAAGTAAGGTCATAGATTTAGAGAATATCCTGACCCACCAGGATCACCCAGTGCAGCTCCCGTGCCTGCACAGACACCCCAAAATCCCACTCTGAGCATCCCTGGCAGCGCTGTCCAAACCCTCCCGCAGCTCTGGCAGCCTGGGGGCAGTGCCAGCACCCTCTGGGGAAAGAACCTTTCCCTGATACCCAACTCACCCTGCCCTCAGGAGACCATTCCTGGGGTCCTCTCACTGTCACAGAGAACAGAAATCAGTGTCTTCTGTCCCTCCAAGATTTGATATGATACCCAGTTCAAGCCTGGCATTGAGGAAAGATTTGAGTTACAGGGGGGCTAGCTAAGAGTGATAACTAAGATTAGGAACCTTGAAAACACAACTTTCTGTGAAAAATGGGACAAAACGGAGCAGTTATTCTGTGGAAAGGTGAGTGTAGTGGAACACAGCAGTTCTCAAATGCGTGAGGAGACAATGGGAGAATTTGTTTTCTGTGGCAGGGGTGGGTAGGAAGAGAAATAATGGACTTAATTTCCAACTCAGAAGATTGCAAATTGATACCAGCAAAAGCTCTCTTGTAGTAAGACTGGGGAAACATTAAAATCGATTTCCCAAGGAAGTCATGCAGTGGATGGTGTTCACAGAAGCACTGAAGGTGGAAAAGACCTCCGAGATGATCAAGCCCAGCCATCAGCACAGCACCACCACGTTCACATCCATGCGTTTTTTGAACGCTCCCAGGCACGGCGTCTCCACCACTTCCCTGTTCAGTGCTGAACAACCCTTCCTGCGAGAAACCTTTTCCTGAGACCTGGCCTAAACCTGCCCTGGTGCAGCTTGGGGTCATTCCAAGGTCTTTAAAACCACAGTAGGGATGGGTTCTGCCACGCCAGTGCCAGGAAGGACAGAGGGGTGGAGCCGATTCTCTTTTGGAGTGAGACAGCCCAAATATTCTTATACCCTTTCCATGCATATCGTGCCAGAATGATTTTTTGTTTTTGTCTTTTTGCTTTGCTAAATTTCATTCCTTTGCCTTTCTGATCATCAGTGAGCAGTGGCAATCGCAGCATATCTTTGGAACAACAATAGCTTTATGTATATCCTTTTTTTTCCCACTCTGTGCTAACTTTTTGTTTTAGCATTGAAGTTTGTCTCCCATTTCATCCCTAAATGCATCAAGTGTCCTCTGTGCTACTTCATGGTCAGCTTTAGTTTGATTAATTTCATTAGCATAATGGTGGATTTTATGCATACTGTGCCATCTGTTTCCTTTCCACTTAATTCATATATCAAATGCCAGAATTGTTCTTGAGTTCTCGGGTATCTTTCCTCTGTCCTTTTATTCCTATGTCCTTTTATTTAGTGTGTTCCTTTATTTATTATCCTTCAGCTGAATTTGAAGGCTGAAGTATTTCACTTCCAAGATCTCTATCACAGACCTGAGAGAAAGTGGGAAAACTGATAGAGACCTTTGATGAGCAGAGGTACTCTCTATGTAAGATCTTGAGTTTAGGGATCTTAGCTGTTACATTTTAATTACATTTATTATTGAGTTATATTATTCTGGGCTTTGGGAAAGGTTATGATTACAGTCTGAGCAATTTCCTGAAAAGAATAAAACAGATGTGAACACAAGGTATAATATTAATATTTTTTGTCACTGTGCAACCAGGAAAGGTTATGATGCTTTTTTTGACCTTTCTCCCATTTCAGTTCTCAAGACATTTTTTGTTAAGAAGAAAAAGATTGTCAGGTTCTGCTAGTCTTAAGAAAGCTGTTAGGTTTTTATTAAGTGGTGGGACTGAGATCAAGGCCTGGGTCAAGAATAAACAACCACTCTCTGTCTTCACAAAGAGACTGGTAATCAGAAATAATGAATAATGAGAAATGCAGCTTTAACTAAATATTGTGGGAATCTTCATGATGTTGTGCATTTTCCTGGGAAATTTCTCTGCAATCTCTGAAAGGGTGATTCTTTCCTCTGTGTTAAACAGAAGGAAGGAATGTGCTCCTCTGCAGTGCGTGTTTGTTTGTCGGTTTTCCTCTTTATTATTTTTAGAGACTGCATAGTTTCAGGTCAGCACTGAGACTTCTTACTCTCCTAACAAATCATTCCTTTCCACTTAGTCTGAAAGAGCCTAAATATTCTTGGCGAGGAAGTTCTGGCTTCCCCTTGAGCTGGTGCTCAAGTTTTGAGACCAATAAACAACCTAAAGCCTTCTTAAAAATGGGGGAATTCATCGGCTGGAGATAAATCAGCAGCTCTTCTTCTCGAGGCACCAGGATTTGAAACGGGGACCTTATCTGTGAGTGCAGGCTGTGCCCTGAGCCAGAGCAGGGCAAAGTTGGGATTCATTTCTCAGGCAGCAGCATCGTGTGCCTGGTGAATACTGGCCCCTCTTTGGGCTTCGGTGCCGTCCCAGCCTCTGCTGGAGCTGCAGAGCTTGTCAGAGATGTTGGAATAGCAGGGGCACAGCAGCCTTCAGAGCCTCTGCCCCCAAATATTTGGGGTTCTCAGAAGTTAACAGGTGTGAAAACCTCTGCTTGTGCAAGCAAATATTAATGTAAATAATTTCCCCCCCCCCGTTTGAAACAGATTGTATTTAAGAGAGCATAAATACTTAATGACTTGAATTCATTTTCTGGCCAAAAGTATTTAACAGATGTAAGTGGGTTTCTGTGGCAGTTGTCTGAGGTTGTCTTACTTAACGTCCTTTCTGTGACTCCTGTTTTATTTATGAATAAAAGGGAATATTTAAGCCTACTGAACATATTCCACCTGCATTTGCCTGTGTAGGAAAACATCAGGTTATTTAAATCTCAAGTTTGCTTGGTGGTGGCACATATGGGGAGCATTGAAGGTGTTCTGTGTGTGAATTGTGTTTGTAAAACAACATCTGTCACTTAAAGGCAAATCCTGCCTCATTTAGAGGCAAGGTTTGTTGTTTGCCCCTTGTTTTCATCTTGTATTATGATTTTTAAAAGATTATTTTGGTTTTCTTTATAGCATCTTATACTATGTTTTGGTTTTTTAATTACATTTTTAAAATGTAATTTAATCTTGTCTCACCTATTCTGTAGTCAACTTTATTTAAAAAAATACCCACAACATTTCCTATGAAATCTGAATTCCCAAGAAAGCCTTTAGGGGAGAATAACATATCAGTGTTTATTCCAGTACTGACCAGCTTCTAATTCTTCTAGAAATCTGAATATATTAACAAAAGCAGTTTCTGCTTGTCTAATACTGCATGATGAAATCTTTGGGTGCTGACCCAGGTTAATTTAGTTGCTTAAGAATGGAGCCTTTCCTCCTGATTTTATTTCAGTTAATTTCTATTCCCAGTCATGGGTGAAAATTTTTCAAATTATTGAAATCAACAATAGAAACAGATCTTGAATACACAGAGGGATATTAGAAAAGAGAGAGTGACACCCAGGAAATGTAAATCTTTCTAATTATTCTTGTGTGGCACAGAGATCTGTTTGTCTTCCTGAAAACAAACATTTCCTGATAATTCAGTGTCATCTCTTCCTTAATTTCATATAAATACATCCAAAAGAGACACTTTCTCTTTTTAGACTCATCCTTCTTAATTGCTGTTGTTTTCAAGATGTTTGTTAAGATGGTTGTTAAGCTTTAGAGAGTTTCTTGTCAGTTAAAAGCAATTTCTTCCCAAATGAATAACTTTCATAATTCTCTGGATGTGTTTTTGAGCACTGCCCCTCTGTTGCAGACCTGTGTGACTCTTGGGATTAGTGCAGTGAGAATGTTCTTCCAAATCTCTCTTGAAGCTGTGGATTAACTTTCAACAATTCAGCATAAATCGGTGTATTTTTGTTTTCTGGAGATGGTGTTTTCCTGTTTCAGAAGCAATCTGACCAACCACATTTAATAAAAATGTACTTAGCGGTTTGTACCAAAAATGCAGATTTCTTGGTTTGCACAGTGAAGTGCAGAGATTTGGGGAATCACCTAATTCCTTAAATTTCAGAGTGATGATGATTTTATTTATCTGAAATGTATGCAGTGAGCACTCTCCTCTTTTCTTGTCTCATGTAGAACTGATCACACCTTTTAAAAGGACTTTCCACTGAATGTGTTTCTTATTTTTTTCTTCCAGTTCAGTATTAAAAACAATCCAACAAAACCTCAAATATCCAAACAGCCTTTGTCAGGCGTGGGCTTTTCTATATCCCACCCCCACGCATACCTCTAAATCCTCTTCCCACCTTTCCAGAAGTTTGTCAACGTGGCAAAAAAAAAACCCAACATTTACTTGGGCTAAGATCTATTGCAAAACCAGTTCACTTAACAAAAGCCTTCAAACTTAAAAATAGGCATTTGAAATACTAAATGGTTTACTTAATAAATAAGTGTAATTTGTAAGACTGACATTTATTTTTAAGTTCATAGGAAACTCTTTTTAGTTCACACTCTGCCGTCAAAACTTGTGTGTACAGGAAAGGTTTGGCTGTTTATTTTTTAATGAGAAAACTTGAGGCAAAAAGAGTAGCAGAGGGTAAATAATTGGAACAAAAGAGCAAAATCAGCTCGCAGTACAATCCTGGTGGAGTTTTTAAATGGAGTGTTTCAATAGATAGAAATAGAGTCTGAATGCATTGTCCTGCACTAAAAGTAAGAAATTCCATGTGCTCCTCCTGCCATTGTTTTGTTTCAAATGTCAGGAGTCCCAAAGAGGATTGCTTTGAAGAGGTCCAGTATTTACACATTGAGTGGAAAAAGTGCAAGATCAAAGTTTAGGTTAGCTGAATCCCAAACAGCATCTCAACAGTGAAGTGATACTTTTTGCATACGGGCTCGTACTTCTGCTAACACCATGTTACCACGTCTGTTAACTCATCTGAGCAGCTTGGGCGTGGTTTTAAATTCACAATAATTGGCCATAGTGGGCTTTGCACAAGCTTGGCTCGATCAGTTGGTGAATAAGAGAATTTATTTGAGCCGAGTGGAAATGTGGTGTGGTTGTGGCTGCTGGAGGAGCAGGACCAGCAGCTGTGGGTCATCGACTGCTGGTCATGAAGGGCCAGTGCTGCTGCCTAAAAAAGATCCTTGTTGGGGCTGTAGATCCAAAAAAGAAAAAAAAGCTGTTCTTGTGGGAGAGGAGATGCAATGGCAGCTCTGGCAGGGAATCTTTCCAGTACAGTTTTGTAACAATCAAATAAATAACATTTTATATCTCTCTTATCCTGGTGGCATCTCCAAAATTTGTACATTTGCATTAAAGAAAATATTGGTTTCAATTACTCATTGTTCTGTCATCCTGGTGGATAATCTCCATAAATAGAAAATTATAGAATTTGATAGATAAATTTTAGTGAAGGTTTTGTTCAGTGATTGTAGTGCAGAATTATCTGCTGAAGTGATTTAACAGCAAACTGCCTTGTGTTAACTCACTCCAGAACATACCTGGTTTAATCTTTTACTCTGTGAGGATGTAATTCCCTTTAAAATTATAAGAGAATACTTTCTCCAAGGACTCTGAATCGTGTTCTTCCTAACAAAAGAAATGGGGAAAAAAAATTTAAAAAGGAGAGAAAAAGGAAGAATAAAAATCAGGTATTTTCTTTTTCCTTGATAGTGATGCCCATATACCTTACAGCAAACAGCAAAAATGAGAATTTATCTAGAAACAGTGCAGGAGATGCATTCATATTTAAATTATACTTTAATCAATTAACACGGTTAATAAAAAGAGGTTCATTATATTTAAGATAAAAGAGCACAAACAATACCCAACCCAAGTATAAACACGCTCCTTGAAGCAGCAGTAGGAGCAGTACTTAGCCTAATGTGCAAGCTTTCAAGTGGCAGAGTGGAAGAATTTTTATGTTTAGTTTGACTAAATGCTTGTTCTTTTAATCCTCTTTTTTCCTGCTTTGACTGTGGTACTTAACAAACATTTCCACTCATAGATACTAATCTTAATTTTACTATTCCCACTCTCTGGAGTCTCCTAGGTTATACTATGGATGGTATTTTTACCAGCTGTTACACATTCCCTGTGGTAACTGCCTAAAACTTCTCATATTGTACATTCAGCTCTATTTATTTGCAAATTTTTGGACCTTTTCTGAGTCAATCCTTGCGGGGTTTTTTTTTTTTGCTACTTAGAGATGTACAGATTTCTACTGACTTTATGCATTGCTCTGAAGGCAGAGAAATTAAACTGCATCCCCAAAGACTTAATGTTGGGTACATTTCTAAGTAGCATTTGTGAAGAAAAACCATTCTTGGCTTGAGCAGTTTTTAATGGGAAAGGAAATTTGTGTTACAGGGCTTTGTGTTCTCTAACAGTTCTGTTGGAGAATTTTGGCATTTTTTTAAAGGCTTTCCTTTTAATAATTAAAGAGAACAATTTAAACGTGCGTGTTAAGAAGCTGACTGAAAAGATCTGCTCTTTTTTTTAAAAAATTTTTAGCAGAAATAGCCTACTGAGATAATTGTTGTTAAAATGTAGTATGGAATTATATGCTGTTAAGGATGACATCTCTGTTAAATAGCTTATACGTACAAATACAGCCTGAAGTCCATATATTTAGTGTTAATTAATGCACTTGGGTTTTAGTAAAAAGCTTATTTTGTGTCTCCTTCCTTTAGTCAGAACGAGCTGAAAACCAATTTAATGTCACTTTGTGTTTCAGACACACCAACTTCTCTTTGGCACCTGCTGCTCTGTTCTGCCAATTACCACTTAGCGCTGGGAATATATACCAGATACTTCTCTTTTACATTTCTAAGACTTTTTTTGGGCTGTCACTGCCAGTTGAGGTTTTGGCCCTTCAAATTTTGTGATTTTGTTGTTTCCCTCACCGCAGGGTTACGTTTAATCCAGAGCTCCTGGAATTGTGCTGCTGTTTGGAAAATCGATGCTGATGGTGGCGGTGGCAAGTGACAGTGGGTTAGGAAGGAGTATTTAATTAGCAGCAGGAGGGGAAAACAGCCTGAACTTTTCCCTAGGGGAGAAAACACAACCCCAAATCCAGGGATCAGGTAGGCAGACAAATGCCTAGTGCTGGGGTGATCAGGAAGCCTTAGGTGCCATATGCAGTGGCATAATTATGTGTGTTACTCATGGTTCTGTTGAAACAAACAAAAGGGGGAAAAAAAAAAAAAGAAGTTGGTGTCTCCTCAGCTAGATCTGTCTGTGGAGTGTGTGGGACAGAAATGGCTGCTAGTTCTGTGTGGGATGATGTTGCTGCTTTCTGTTCTTCTGACAAAAAAAAAAAAAATAAAAAAATCCAGAACAGCAGGAGGAGGACAGAGATGGATCAGTTCCTGGAGAAGGCTGGGAGAAAGCCAGTGCTTACTTCATGTTGGACCAAAGGAGGCTTCTGGAAACGTTCTCCTTTGCCATGTCTGGAATTGTGTCTCTGAACAACAGGCTGTTTGAATTACCATCTGTACTACCTTGGCAGGTCCCCAGTGGCGAAATTCCAAGATAAATGGGGATCCAAAGGCGTGTGGCCAGCAGGTCCAGGGAGGTGATTCTCCCCCTTTCCTCTGCTCTTTGTGAGACCCCACTTGCTGTGCTGGGTACATTTTGGGTGCCCTCAATATACAAAGGACATAGGACAAGAGGAAGCCAGAGAGTTGAGAAGGGGACCAGAGGAACCTCCCCTTATGAAGACAGGCTGAGACAGTTTGGGCTGGAGAGGAGACCTCACAGCTCTGTGGAGACCTCACAGCACCTTCCAGGATCCAANCTCAATATACAAAGGACATAGGACAAGAGGAAGCCAGAGAGTTGAGAAGGGGACCAGAGGAACCTCCCCTTATGAAGACAGGCTGAGACAGTTTGGGCTGGAGAGGAGACCTCACAGCTCTGTGGAGACCTCACAGCACCTTCCAGTATCCAAAGGGCTACAGGGAAGCCAGAGTGGGGGTCTTCATCAGGAGCTGTAGTGGTAGGACAAGAAGTAATGGGTTAGACTAAAAAATGTGAAATTTAGGTTAGATATTGGGAAGAAATTCTTCCCTCTGAGATCCTGGCACAGGTTTCCCAGAGAAGCTGTGTTGCCCCATCCCTGGAAGTGTCCCAGGCCAGGCTGGACAGGGATTGGAGCAACCTGGGATGGTGGAAGGTGTCCTTGCCCATGGCAGAGGGGTTGAAACCAGATGCTCTTTAGTCCCTTACAGCCCAAACCATTCCATGATTCTATAACTCCATGTTTGTGTGCCAGCTTAGCACCCTGCCCTTGTAATTAATGAAATGTGCTGTACTGGAAAGTGATGTGAGACCCGCCCAAGCCTAAGTGGATGATGTGGTTGATCTCTAAGGGCAGATACACCCTGTATCTGTTTCAAAAGATAACTTTGAATCTTATTTTAGCCGTACAGTAATGACTTTAAAGCTCAGTCACTTGGTATTAAAAACAAACAAAAAAAAAGCAAACCAAAAAGATCCAAAGGATCCTTTCCACAGACTCCATCAAATCTCTCACACAAGTTGTTTGTAATAACATAGTTTTGTTCTTCCTCGGGTGGTGACTTTTTTTTTCTTGTTTTTGTTTTTTTTTTTTTTTTTT
>VWZN01016957.1:332932-371181 GCA_013396955.1 Regulus satrapa | reverse complement strand
TTCTTTTTTTTTTTTTAATTTTTTTTTTTTTTCCCCAGCCAGTGTAACTTGCTGCCTGCTCTGTGGTTGAGGTCCTTTGATGACTACATCTTAAATTCTGCTGCTTCTAAGACTGGTAACAGATTTTTAAACCAACAACAAGTGTCAAGAAATACAGTGCATTAAATATCAGCTAAGAATTTCCCTTCGTGGGGCGTGTGCTGTTTACAGTGCTGAGCCTGGTGCTCCCCTGCAGATCCAATCAAACAGCCCAAGTGCAGTGAATCCAGGGATTTCACAGGAGTTTTGCTATTACTCTAGTGTGGTGTGCCCTCATGTGGTTCAATGCAATATCTTCTTTGAATCAGTCTGACACACTTTGGATTTATTCTCGGTTCTGCTGAAGAACTGGCAGAAATAAAGGGTGCTGGTGGAATGGGAGGCAGTTTGACTCCAAGCAAATTTTTTGGGTTTTTTTTTGTTTTTGTTTTGTTTTACAGCTCTCAGGTGATTTGGTAGTTTTGAAATGAGTATAAATACACTTGCATTTGGTTCTAATTCAGCTACAGATGCTTGTGTTTCCCTTGTCTTGTTTTTTTTTTTTCCTTTTTTTTTTTTGAGATTTTGAGGACCCACTTAGTAATATTTAGGCCAGGGTTTCATTTCTAATTGATTAATACTGATAACTCAGTATGGAAATGAAAACTTGCGTGCTGATTTTCTCCCACATGATACATAATACCAGCAATCTTTTATTTTTAATACCCTTTGAGTACCACGGGACTTAATTTTGTGATAATAATACATAGCTATTGACTACATATCTCACATTTTGCATGTCATAAATATCTCATATTTTTCATGTGATGTGTTTGTAAGCTTGACTCCTAGCGCTGTATTCAGCTTTGGAAGGAATTAGAGTTATTAAAGTTATGAAGTGTTACATTACACTTTTTGGTTTGCACTTTTTATTTTATCACTCACTTGGATCGTGGGCAGCTTTTTGGAGTGGCTTCATATCCTGACAACAAACTGCAGACGATGATGACTTTTCCTCTACATCCAAAAGCAGTGCAACAAAGTTTTGTCCAAAATGAGAAGTTGGTAAAACTGCAGAAAACCCCGCACTTATGGCATCAGTGACATTTACTGTTTTAATTAACTAGGAAAATAACAGATGTCAGCAGGGGCTTGCAGTAGTAATAACTTATTAACTGTGAGAAATTAACTAAAGTTTTTGAATGCAAAAATTCACTTCATCCTCAATTACTGCTCAGTGGTTGCAAAGATCATTTAACACAGCACTGGAAGTTGGCATTTCTGGCTGCTTTGAGGTCACTGCATTTAATGTGTCTTTACTGATAATCAGGTAGATTCCAGCTTTCTGATTTTTCTTTTTCTCCCCTGGGGTAAGATAAACTTCATGCTTTACTCTTTAAAGGAATGTTTTGTGCATTATTGTCTGTTAATCACTGCTGAGTTGCACAGAGATGATCATTTGGAGCCAAATAACTTTGCCTTTGGTAGTTTCAGCATTTTAAGTTCCCACATGGATACGTGATGATGTCTCACTTGGACAATGAGAAACAGAAGGAAGATAGTGACAGATCACATGCAGAAAGGATTTGCCAAACATTGCTCCAATTAAAATTCAATCTCTGCTATATAAAACCCAGAAGGATCCTTGATTTAGAGCTTTGGAAGACTCAAAGGTTTGGAAGTGCCAAGTCCGTTTAGGCACCCAGCTCTGGGAGTGTAATCCATAAACAGAAGTTGCATGATTAGTTCTCCTTTTCAACACATGGAGAAGAGAAGAGACAAACTTAGGAGTGAGATTTAGAAGATGTTGTGGGAGAGATGTGAAGGGGAGCTTTTTGAAATCCCATCCCTTTCCAGAATTCAGATGCTGAACTCTGAGCCTGCAGAGGGGTAGCTTACATCATATGGTGATCATTAGAGCACAAGTTTGCTTGGACTTAGTTTGAAATCTTCCTTCAGGGTTAAAAAATGCCTCGTTCTTCTCATTTCAAACCCAAGCACGCCACCTTATAAAATATCCCAGGTGTTAAGGTGGTCATCCCTGAAGGAAGAAGACCTGGTTTGGTTCTTTGCTTCAAACCCACATTTCTTACCCCCAAGTCAATGCTGTGGCCCCCAAGGTGGTCATCCTGCCAAAATCAGGCCATTGTGTGGGGAGGAATTCTTGTTCCTCTTTTCATCTTAGCAGGATCACAAATTACTCTTATGCATAATGAAGAGAGAGATGAGAGAAAACGGATGTTTAACACAAGCCATAGATATGAATTTTTGAAATGGTACAGCCTAATGTGCTTTGGTGTAACTTTAAAAAGTGAAATAATGGGAATCTGTGGATTCTGTGCTGTCTTTGGCTGGGATCAAGCCCTTCTGTGCAATTAGAAAACCCACAGTGAATCACACATTGAGAGGAACATCTTAAAATTTGACTTACATCTTTTTTCTTGCATTTAAAGGCATTGAACAGATTTTTTAGGAGTCAGATTAAGCCAATGGTTTTGCTAAAGAATGTGTAGTTGCTCCAATTAAACACCTGCTTCAGCTTTTCTCTCTTGGCAAAAGCTGGGATTGCCAAAATCCTAACAAGATACTGGGAGTCCCTGTTCAGGAATGGGGTTATTTAGTCCTTAAAAGTGAGGTTTTGCAATCCTGCCAGTACAGAGAGGGGATTTTGTAATGGATGTTGCTGCTTGTGCTGCCAGTTCCAAGAGATGGGAAGTCTTGGAGTCCCCAGTTGGCAGCTGGATGGTGTGAGGAACCTCATGTACTGCATGTGGATCCTTGGGAAACCTGAGGAAGAGAAATTTCTTTTTTTCCTGGGTGGAATGTCATCATCATCATGTATTTTTCCTGTCTGCCAGGTGACTCCTGGAATTCATATTTGGCTTCTAAATAGCATCATAGTCCTTTAGTGCCAATTAACAGGAGAAATTTGTCACAAAAGGAGAATTTAATAATCTTTGTGCCTAATTTATTACAAATTAGAGGCAAATTGTATTATGGGAGATGTTTTATTAGCTTAATTTACATTGATTCTTGTTTCAGTTATGGGAGTCTCGGTGAAAACATGCTGCAGGTTTTCATGGCTTCATTTTTTATGAAGATTTGTAGGAGAAAAATAACCATGACTCTTCATTTAATCGTGTACTTCTATTCTTCTTTTTCTTAACAATATGTTCTGTGAAAACATATTTCAGGCTTGTATGTCTGTTGGAGAAGTTTTTGATAGTTTTTCGGGAAGATTTGTAGGAAGAAAGTGAGTGTGGGGCGGTTTATTTATTTTTTTATTCTTTTTGATAGCATAACAAGTAGTCAGAAATTCCAGTGAGAATTAATACTTGCTGAAGAGCTTTAAAAGTGCCTTATATAATATTCATTCACGCTGGCCAGGACGTAAACCTCTTCCCGTGGCAGGAGCACTGATAAGAAAAATATAAATTAGCAGCAGCGGTGTTGCTATCTCCAAATTACGTCCTAAAGGTGCATCGTGTGGGTGGAATAGAAATAGGCAGATTTGTTCAGGAGTCAGTGTTTGGCAGCAGAAACGTGAATCAGAGCTGCTCGCTGTCCTCAAGCTACACTGGATTAAAATATAAAATATCCTGGCTCTACTCAGCGTTGCCTCAGTTTATCTGGGCGCTTCCCTGCCAAAAGGAAGGTGTGGCACTGGCATTTTGCAGCACCCCAGCGAATAATTTATGCTTTAGAGAGAGGAGTCTGCTTGTTTTTGAATGCCTCCAACCTGCAGGTGTTTGCAAACACTGAGGAGAGCTGGAAGGAGTACAAAAAGCTGGGTTCAACCACTGGAATTCAGCGTGGATAGGCAAAGTTCTGTTCATCAGTGAGAATCCAAATATCCACATGGAACAGGAAGAAAAATTCAGTCCTATGAATTAGGTAGACAGCTGGTGCTAATCGTGCGGAGATAATTACAAGAGTTAATTATGTAAGCTGTTGTGATTTATGGGGTAAGGACAGTGGCAAATTACTCAAGTTGATAGGGAAAATTGAAGAACAGTTATTATCAAAAAATGGAGTTATGTTATAGAGTGGAGCATGCTCGGCAGAGTATCTGTGTTCACACATACTGCTGTATTTTGGAAAAGCCCCTTTTTTTTTTTTTGTGTGGCACCAGAGAATAAGCACAAATATGGGAAAAAACCAGCAAGTTATCTGTTCCTCTTCACAAATATGGAAAAAATCCAGTTTAGCTGCTTTGCTGTTTTCTGTGTGAATGAAAAGCAGTTGTTGAGGGCATTTTCTCCTGGATTTTGCTCAGTAACACCTTGAAGTTGGAGTGGGATCAGCTAATGAAGTTGGAGTGGGAGCCACATCCAAACTTAGGTCTTTGGTGTGCAGAGCCAGGAATCTGTAGGGCAGAATTCCATCTCTGTTAGCTCTGCTGAAGGATGGTCCAAGGGAAGGTCACCAACACAGTGCTCAGGAAGTCTTTGTTGTGGTTGGAGAGTGAGGAGAGTCCTTGGACTGAAATTCTCTTGTAAGCCATGGTGATAGACGCTAATTAGCCTTGTAAATAATAGAAAATCATGGGGAGGTGGATAGTTCAATTTGAGACCAGAGCAAAGATTGTAATTTCCTTTGGAGCTATTGGAACAGAGAGAGATGAAGTAGTAAAGCCCCATTGGCCTGAGGGAGGGGGTGGCATTCTTCTGATCCTAGAGATGAAAATGATTTCTTAGAAGCAGATGAAGTTGAACTTCTGCATTTGAACATTCATCCTTAAAATATGATACCCCGTGCATTTGACATGGCCCAGGAGCGCAGCTTTGGCAGAGCTGTGAGATGGGAGGGTTTTGCAAGTGCAGATTTTCCCCTGGGCGGATGCACTTGTGGAGATTGCACCCCAAGAAAGAGGGGAAACTAAATCTTCTGGGGAAGTCTCCATGGCTTTGCTAGTGAGAAGCTCCTCTTCCTGAGTGAATTGAAAGATTGTTTTAAGAGTGAGAAATCTTAGAGTTTTGTCCTCTCTACATTGCTGTGCTGGTGAGAAAGGAAAAAAAAAAAAAAGGGGTTGGAGGGAAGAGAAGTGATTTAAAGGTTTCATTCTGACTTCCATAAACCAGTTTAATTTGTCCATAAAACTTTTCTTTGTTCTTCTTTTGAAGTTTTGAGCCTGTTTTGCTCTTTCTCCTAGTCCTATCTCACAGCAAGAAATAAGTAAGTGATTCTAAGAGATGCATAGACATTTTAAATACCACTAAAACCACTACAATGAGACAGTTCAGAAAAAGAGGTTTTGTGTTTCCAGACAGTTGTAATAATTTTTTTTTCCACTGATGAAACAAACTTCTTTCGGAAGCAGCAGGATTTTGAGTGCTTGAGGGGTGGCCATTGTGCAAGCAGCGAGGCAATGAGATGGTGCAGGGCAGTGGAAGGGCAGCTGATGTCCTGAAGAGAAAAGGCCCTTCCATTGAAATGTCAGGGCTATCTTTGCTCAGGTCATGGAGTGTTTGCAGCGCCTTGGTTGCCTATGAATGCATGAGAAGCAAGGAATAACATGTGCCTGTTTACATCCAAGAAATGCCACTGGGTAGAGCAAAGAATATTTACTTGAAAATACAAGGGGCATAGGAGACAATAGTCCTTTTTTTTTTTTTCTGGCAAATAATTAATACTGTCATTAATTGACAGTGATCTTCAGAGAGACCCTTTTACATTGATTTCAGCTATCACAACCAGAGCCAAATATTTGTGTGAATGGTTTTCATAATGGACATGTCTGCAGAGCTGTATTTGATTCGCCTGCTTTGGTTTATTACAAACAAGGAAACATAACACATGTCCACCCCCAGGAAAACTCCCAATAGCCTCTGTCATTAATATTTACATTTATAGAATCATGGATTCATTGAATGATTTGTGCTGGAAGAGACCTTTAAAGATCACCTGGTACCATGTGCCACCAGTGTCCCCAAGCCTTTCTCCAGAGGGCTGCTCTTAATCCTTCCATCACCCAATCTGTGCTGAAAACACAATACCAAGACATCTCTCCTGTGTGAGGGACTAGAGAGAAACCACAAAGATTACCAGGATAATTTAAAAAAAAAAAAAGAAAAAAAAAGAAAGGGTCTATCAATATTTGCCTCAAGAATTGTCAATATATGCTTGTTTTAAACGCAGTTCTGGGAAGTCTTGGGTAACTAATGCAATTCCAGCAGACACTGAGCAAAGAGAAGGCAAAGGGGGAGAATTGCAGCTCTTTAACTTGTGGCTCACCCCTTTCAGTAATCTGTAGGGAAGACAGTTGAATTCAGAGAGCCAGGAATGTTCTTGTGTGAGCTGGAGCTGCTGACAGGGGATTAATTTGATGAGTGTGTGATCCAGCTCTGCCCCTTTTCACTTCTGGCATTCCCCACCCACACGTGACCTCTGCCATAGGGAAATCCATGCTAATAGAATTTCCTGCTTTTAGCAAAGACACTCTCACCTTTTCTTTGTGCTGCTGGAGCCTGGGTAGGGAGGCCTTAATTCAGGATGGGGATGAACTATTAATTAGTGAAGTTCTGTTATTCCAGCAGAGATCTGTGCTAGGACTGTGTGAAGCTTCTTTAATAAAATACGAGAGCAAGGTTCCCTAGTGTGATCACAAAGCCAGGATCATTACAAGGCTGCCAAATGAGCTTATGGTAATTATCAAGTGATATATTTGATAATTGTACAGAATTTTGGGTGAGTTCTGCATTAATTAGTAACAGAAGCTGATAGAGACATTCTTTCCTTTGTATCATTTTAGGTGGGGCAAGATATTTAAAATAAACGAGTTAGCTTTAAAGTCCTGCTGGAAAACTGAGTTATTTTTAAAAGATAAAAGGTTGTTATTATTATTATTTCTTTTTTTTAAATGCAATTTATATAAATTCATAGGTTATTGGCATTTTAAAAATGGTAAATAAGCTAATATGCCATGGATTTTTCTGTCACTTGTATCAGAACCCTTCCTTCCCCTCTGCCCTGTCCCAGTACAGCTGACTTTCTGAAACAGGAATTCTAATTTTGGAAGAGACTGCTGCTTTAGCCTTTTACCTCGTAATTTAATGTAATTTAAAGAAGCTGACACAAGGTGGGTAAAATGGCCATATTCCAATTTTTTGTGAGTGGTTTTCTTCATATGGAAGCTCTATATTATTCAGAACCCAAGTTTCTGCTGGTGCAGAAACTGGAATCCAGAATTTCCCTTTTCCAAGGAAAGGGCCTAGCCCCACATGGAGAACGATTCCTCTCCTTGCTTCATCTGAATGCTGTTGATCAGAGGGTATTGAGATGTTGCTTTTTTGATTTTGTACCAATAGATCTTTTCTAAAATTTTAAAGCCTTTGCTTCAAATTTACAAATTATTGAGGTTTGTTGGCAGGCAAAGCCTCCAGCACCATTTGTAATCTTGTGCTCTCTTGCTGGCTCCATGATTATATTTGAGTCCCAGGTTTTTACATGATGAAAACTTATTTTTTTAATGGTAGAAACAAAATAAATAAGAAGAAAATAAAGAGCAGCCAAACATTTATGAAGGAATTGGGCTCAAGCAGAATGCACCAGTATTTCCTTGAAAAAGAAGATAAACTTTGGGGGTGCTGTTTCCTACATGTGTGGTATGAGAAGTGGTAGAAGTCTCCATCTTCTGTGGTAATTTGGATTTTTGTGTGGACATTGTTAATTCTGGACTCACCAGCTCAGAGCTTATAGCAAAGGTTTTCTGCCAGTGCCATATCCTCTTCATCTCTAGGACCTGCACATGTTCATGCTCTACACAGACTGACACACAAGTTCTGAACTGAGAAGATTTTGAGCACTTGTAGAAAATTTTAGTGATGTTTCTCTATTTCTGCATATTAAGCAGCATAGCACTAAGCAGTTCTCTTATTTCAAAAAGGCCGTAAAGAATATATTATTAACTATTTTATTTTAATTTATAATTACTTCCACTTCCAGAAGTTATGAATTACTTTTCTTATTGTTTGGTGGTGGATTAGAATTACTTGCATTTCTGTAGGTATCCATAACTAGATGCCAGTGCCAATGACCAACTACAAAAGGATAAAGAAAATATTATTTATAGATATAAATAGTGGGAAAAAACCCCACCATATGATGGATCAGTATTAAATTCCAGCAGCCAGGCAGATTCCTTCCTGAAAGAAGGCTCTGGAATACATTTTTTTCCATCCATATGGTGTTTTCAAGCCCTTATTATATGTATAGATAGCTATAGATATAAATACAGATACAGATATAGGTACATATATTTATTCTTCCACAGTCTGTAGTTTTTGGAGGGGTTTTGGAAAAGAAAAACTGACTGAAAGGGGGGGAAAAAAGTATTACAAAGAGTGTGGTAAAAAGTTTTTTGGTCAAAACTGTACCAAAGACCTTGTTCACTCTTCTGGTAACAGGGATGAGATGACAGTGAATTTTCATACTTGTCTTAGAATCTTTGGGTTTTTTTGGTTTTTTTTGCTTTTTTTAGTGAAATGTCTTTATTCTGAAGTAATTTATATTTTTAAAGCAGATTTGTAGCTTAGAACACTGATACAGCACTACAAGCACCCTGGTTTATATCCTGGTTTGGGAGAATTGTATCCATGAGCGTTATTGATCCACTGCTACTTTTTTATTTTATTTTTTTGGGGGGCATTTGACACCTGACAGTAGCCAATTCAACATTCCTGCTTTTCAGAGCAGCAGGCTGGTACTGCTGGGGTCATTCGCTCTTTGCCCAGCACTCAGCAGTGGGATCTGCACACTGTGGCTGTGTTTTTAAGCTTTCTAATCAGTGTATTGACAACTCAATAAAGAATTCCTTCAGGAGATTCTGCACACATGGAGGCAGAGTTTCCTTCTGTTAAATACTGGTAGGATCATTTCACTGCCTGCTATGGTTTAATGACAAAATATTAGGAATACAGTGAAGCAGCACTAAGGCAAAGAGTTTTTTATCTTCGCAGTGGGAGCTCTTCACACCTTTCACATCTGGAAAACAGCCACAATGTTTTTGTCACCACTTGCATGTCACTGCCAGTACATTATCTCAAGGGACAATTGCTTTTTGAATGGTTTCTAACCCTTTGTGTGTTCAGGTTCCTTTTGTATGTGTCTTCATTTTTTAAAAATGAAAACCAGAGACAAAAAACGATGCTTTGGCACCACAGCCCTGCCATGCCTGGTTCTTATCTTTTTCTTTTTTGCTGCTTGGCTGTGATTTGCTTAGCCCAGACTGAGGAGAGGTGAAAAGTAAAATGCTCTTTTGGGGGACACGCTGCTGGATTTTATACTTTCAATTTTATCTCTTCCAAACATGCGGCCACTACATCCCTTCCAGGGCACAGAAAATAGCATGAGGATTGACTGAGGGGTTGCTGTAAATAGCAGGGAAGTTGTTCAAAGTGACAAAACCTTGTTTTTCCTGCCCAAAGGTCACGACGCTGGTGAACACGAGCAATAAAGGACCTTCTGGCAAGAAGAAAGGGCGCTCGAAGAAGGCTCATGTTTTGGCAGCCTCAGTGGAGCAGGCCACTCAAAACTTCTTGGAGAAAGGAGACCAAATTGCTAAAGAGAGTCAGGATCTCAAGGAGGAGTTGGTTGCTGCTGTAGAAGATGTTCGAAAACAAGGTATGTGGGGGGAAAAAAAAAAACAAAACTTGATGGGAGTAAAGCTTTGCCCAGTGCCAGAGCTTGCACTGTTCCTTTTTCAGCCCGTTTTTTATTCTAACATTTAGAATGTTGTGATTTTATTCACTCGGCCAAATCTGAGCAGTGGTTTAAAGCCTGTGGAATTAGGATTATGGTACATATGGTTCTGAACGATCTAACAATAATCAAGCAGATAAAACAGCAATATAGAAGTACTTGCGTTTTAAAGTATTATTAAAAAGTAATAGCAAAGCCTGAAAATACAGGTATAATGACAGCGTTAATACAATTAATTTCTTACTGTTGGTGGTAAAAATAAATGGATACTCACAATATCTGACAATTTTCTTTCAAAAGATAAAATAGGTATGAGGTGCTTTCAAAATTTACCAGTGTCGTAGGGGAAAAAATTGTTTTTAATATATGCTTATGACAAAATGTTTCAGTTGTATTGACTTTGATTGTAATTATCTTTATTGCAGCAGAATTAAGTACCTTTCAGGTTTATTCCATTGTAAGTCCTATAATCTAAAGATGCCGTCTGCCAGTATAATCAGCCCTGGGTTTTAGAACAAGACTGAGCAATCTCCAACTGAGATTTCCAAAGGAGTCAAAGGGATTTGGGTGTAAAATACTGATTTTCAGTGACTTACTCCCCCAGAACTCATAATAATGTGGGGTTATTTTTCCTATCTTGTGCAAATTGGACTGAAGTGATCCTATGAGAAGGCAGGGTTAAATTTTGTGTATATAAGCACTGATCAGTGAATATTCCAGTCTCTTCGGTCCTGAGGGCATTTTTTCCTCCTCTCCACTCTGTGCATATTTGGTTTCACTGTGTTCATATTCCTCTGTGGTTTGGGTTTTCTTAAATATTCGATTGTCAGTATGCCAGGATAAGTTAAGTATTTGCTGTATGCTCTATATGCAGTGATATTCCAATATTTTAGTGGGGTTTTATGGGTTTTGTTGATCATTTTTTCTTCTAGGTGTATGTTGTTGTGATGGTGGGGTTTTGGTTGTGTGGGTTTGTTGGTTGTTTTTTTTTAATGCTGTTGCCTAGCTGTTCTGGCATTAATTTCCATTTGTCAGCTACTTCAGTTTCCTGTTGCTTACATGACTTATTTCGTGTTGTGTCAAGTAGCTGATGTAGCTCAGCATCTTCAGTGGTGACCTCAGTGCCCATGTTCTCTCTGAATTTATCACATTTTCCCTTTTGGGTTTGTGATGCTGACTCAGCTTTTCCTCAGGAGCCTTCTCCCGAGTTAGAGGCATCAACCTAAACTTGCACACTCTTTATCTAGACTGAATTTCTCATTTTTTACATGACAAAAAGACTTTTACTTTTCTTAACCCATTTTTAGAATAAAACAACCCAAGCAACAATGAAGAAGCAGAGGGGAGGAAAAAGATCTTAAACAGAATTACACAGAATGACACAGACATTCATCTCTTGTCAACACTCCAGGCTGGGAAAAAAAAAGCCTGTCAGAAAAGTGGAGCAGCTTTTTTTGGTGCCTGTTCAACACGATCCCGTAATGAGGAGAGCAGGAGACACCACACACCATTATTAGCACCCACGAGCCATGTAAACGAGACCAGCCCTGGTGTGTGATGTGAAATGATATGTTTAGCTCGGTGGCATAACGAGCTGGATTAATGAACTGAGGCTGTGTTTTCCTGGCTGATTTCCTGGCAGGGTTCCAGCTGGGATAATTACAACGTCAACCTTAAAATGTCTGTGGCGCTTACAGCTGGCTCCTCATTTCCTGTCCTGCATTGCTGGGGTGCTGTTGTGTGCTACTAAAGGCAGCAGTTCTCTCCAGGGACTCTTGCTTTGCGCTGATAGGTGTGGGACAAATGCTCTGTATCATTGCAGAATGCTTTGGGATGAACGAGAGTGTCCGTGGTGTTGAAATCTTTGTCCCTTCTGTAGGTGTGGAAGGGTGAATTCTACTGGCTGTAGAAAACTTTGGTTTGATTTATGAAACTAAAACCACAAAGAGCATAAAAGAAAGATTTGATACCTAAAGCTCATCCCTGTGGTATCTCTGTGTCCCGTAATGATTCCATAACAGGAACACTTTTCCTTCAAAACCACTTGAGTGAGATTATCCAGTTGCTGGGCCATTAAATGCTTTGCTGTGGGGGTGTTTATTGTGATACTGTTGGAGTTGTGTAAAAGATCTCCCTGGTGAGGGACAGAGAAGAGCTGGGAAATATAGGAGTTTGTCATTCATGTCTTTCTGTGTCAGAGAGAAGGGAAAATAGACAGGGGTTGGAACCAGATGATCTGTAAGGTCCTTTCAAGCCCAAACCACTCCATGATTCCATGACCATAAAGGGTGAAGCTACAAATCCTGAGAAGGGCAGGAAAGTGAAGAAGAACACACAGGAATAAAAAATACCATATATGCTATACTCACAGCATCAGTGTTTAAATGCAACTGGTCTTTTATTGATCAGTAAAGAAGGAAATTCCCTGTGGAGGAGAAATTCAGACCGTGATTGACACAAACATCTATCAAGAGCTACAGGTCCACTGGGCTCTGGTTTGATTAAATTTGTTAAGACACAGCCTGGAATGCTGCAGAAAGCAACACAAGGAAATGGGTTATATTTATGGAAATTTATTCTGTCTGGTAAATGACTTTAGCAGTATCTGTCTGTAGGTATATGCTGGTGACTGCCTGATTTTCATGTAATTTTCCTGGAAGTCTCTTGGCATGTAGCTGAAGCTTCCATTAGAAATGTGATTTGGTCCAGCTGCTGGTTGTTGTGTTTTAAATTTTCTTGCTTTTCAAGCACGGTAGATAAAATTTCACACCATAATATGAAATTCATACTTCAGTCATGGGACAGAAAATAGCTGTTGATGTTTTTTGTGTTTGAAGACAGGGTGAAGTCGAGGTAGACTTATTTGTTTGTTCATGCAGATTTATGGATATTGTAAAAAAGAATCTGTGATCTGTCTACTCTGTGACTACCTTGACATTGTGGATTAATATATCTGAGACATGAAAGGGACTTTAACTTTCTTAGCAATTTTTTTCTTTCTGACAGAACACACTAAAAATAGTATTTTTAGTGCTGTAATGCTTTTAACCAACTAGTTTAAGAAAAAGAAAAAAAAAGGAGTTTTAAAATGAAATCCTTTCAAAGAAGGTTTCTAGAGAAATCTAGAGAATCTAGAAGCTTTTCCTCTAGAACCTAGAATTTATTTTTTTTAAGACAAAAACCCCATATCTTTTCACTTAAGCATATGTTCTCCCTATGTTTATTTATAAACCTTTCACTGAAGTATATGAGAAGTTTTTTTTCTTTTTGCTTACAGAAGTAAGCATGTTCTAGTTCTTGATAGAGGAAAAAGTGTCTGTGGAAAGAAATTACTGGAAAACAAGTTTTTTTAGACAAACTATGATTTCTGTTCATCCTGAAGGGTGAAGTGGGGCATTTGGGCAGTCCTGCTTAAAGGGAGATTGAATCTTGGTCTGCACTTTTGAAAGAACCAGAGTGTGCAATAAATATATTCTCTTTTTCCCGATAATATCTCTGATGAGTTGCTCTGCAACTTGTTCGTTGGCTGGTGGCTCACGCCTGGGCTGAAAGCTTTTAGCACAAGGATTTGAATTCTTCTGTTCAGCAAGGCACTGGAGCTGTGGCCTGAAAACCCTTACCTAGTTAATAAAAAATATTCCTTATCTACTTTTATCTACAATTATTATTCACGTTGCAGTGCTCCTCCTGAGAAATCTGGCCCTCTAAATCCCATTCCATGCCAATACTCTAACGCTGGCTCTTTCAGACTCTTTTCCATCCATTAATTATCTTTCAGCTCTCTGAGAATTGAGCTGCAGAAAGACATTAAAATTCCTGCTCCAAAATGATTTCAAACACTTCTGATGAGGAAGGAGATGTCGTAGAGCCGCCCCCAAGAGTTGCCATACAGAAAAGTAGGGTCAGGATTTCCCAAAGCCAGGAGTGAGGCTGCTGCAGCTCCGTGGCCTCAGATGGAAGCAGGAACAAGACTGGTCCTGTATTTCCAGTAGGCACATGTCCACAAACACACAGATACATATATAATTTATATTTATGCCACTCAGCACTCACTGTTTCTGCAATTCTGTGAGACATTGGAACTGTCTGCCCAAAGAGATGATGGGTGCCCCATCAATGGAAATATTCAAGGTGAGGATGGATGGGGCTCTGAGCAAGGCTGGTCTGGTTAAAATGTTTCTGCTCATTGCAAGGGATGGACCAGGTAACCTTCATAATCCCTTCTAACCCAAACTATTTTATCTTTTAACAGCACCAATGTCTTGTCCTGCTCCCCTCTGTTTCTGGTCAGGATTGATCCTGAAGGAGAAAACTAAAAGTGGAGAAAACAAATGAAATGCATACAGGTGTCGCACAGGGAGGTTGAAACTAGAAATTCTTTTAAGGTCCCTTCGAACCCAAACCATTCCACGATTTTATAATTTTCTTAACACATGGCTTAGACCTTTTGGGAGAACTGCTGATAATACTGGTTCTTGAGAGTCTTCACTTTTTTTCTATTTTCTGCACCATTTCCAAAAGAGTTATTTCTGTTTAGCTTTGGCTGGAGCTTTTTTGATATTCTTTTCAGTGGTTTTTTTTAGCTCATGTTTGTTTTCATTCATGAAAGTGACTTCCATCTCCCGGGTATGTTTGTTGTAAAGGGTAGTTGGTGTTTGATATGTTGCCTGAATGTGACAGCTTGAGACAGATTTTGCAAAATCAGTGATATAAGTTTGAAAAGTAATATAAATGAATACATTTGGCAGTTTTTATACTATATTTATTTACATTCTCTTTCTTGAAGATTTTATTACTATTGTGGCTTTATTTCAGGATAAAATCAGAATAAAATTTATTTAACATGCCAGTTTATGACAAAAATAAACTCAGAAACTGAAAGGGAAGTAGTGTTTCCTCCAGAAATATTTGACTTGAATATTAAAATCAAGTCCTAAAATTACTGCTTGTTCTTTTAGAAGAAATATGACTGTTAGTAAAGGTTTTATTTGAGAAAATATTGCAGAAATGCAACACAGTTAAAAGCAAAAAAAAAAAAAAAAAAGCCCTATCAAGGGACTGTAACTAGGCCATGTTTTGCAGTAAATATTTAACTCCACCACCATTAGTATGCATGAAATTCCTGAATTCAGGTCAAATTTGGAGAATAGTTTTACTAGGATTTAAATTAAGAAAATTATTAAAAACCAAAACCAAAAAGAAAAAAAAAAAACCAACAAAAAAGCAACTTTAGAAATTGGAATAGGTAGCACAAGCAATTTCTTGCCCTGTTCTGTCTTCCAGCAGTAATTCCCAAACTGGGTAGGCTTAATCCACTGTGAGTAATCCTCAGCAGCATTTAATGTACATCCTTTTCAATTAAGTTTTGAGCTAACCATGAGCAATGTTCTGCAGGCAGATTTCCTCCACTCATGGAATCTGTTTTTGCATCCCCTCTGTGCGTGGAGATTGGAGCTGAGGTCCCTGACCCTTCAGAACAGTTCTCTGAAGCTGCAGAGCACAGGGCGAGCATCTCAACCTCCCCTTTTGAACCTGTTCTGATTTATGTGTTACTGAACATCCTCGGAGTAGCAGCTGAGTGCTGGAGATGAAATCACTGTTGATTCATTAGGCAGAAATTCTGAACTGGAATTCTTTTTCTTCAACATCTAAAAAAAAAAAGAAAATAAAAAAGGAAAAGCTTGAGTCATCTTTGAGCTGGAAAATCAGTTATTTTAGTATGTTGGATCAAAAGGATTTGGAAGGAAATTTCTTTTAGCTTGGCACAGGAGTGACCTCAGATGACTCTGTGGGTCAGCAATGGAAGATTTTAGCAGAGAAAAGGAACTGAGAGTTTCACCAGCTGTCTAATGATGGACAGGGAAACTGCTGGGAGATCAGGAGTAGTGCAGAGATTTTGTCTGGGATATTTAAATGGGAAAGTAGCATACTGAAGGGAGAAAGAGTCAAGGAGAAGAGCTTAAGGTTTGGTCATTGATTTCTGCTTTCATCATTGAACAGTGAATTTTCAGTCTTTCAAAAACTAACTGGAAAATTGCAAGAATGACTGTATAATGCCAAAAAGAAAAAAAAAAATTAAAAAATGCTAGCAAACTTTGACAATAACATTTCATTCTGTTGGATAAATTCTGCAAAGGAATTCAGTTTTTTAAAGTGATATTTTTGTGTTCAGAATTTAACTGTAAATACTGCTGTGATTCATCTAATGTGTGAGGATCTTGGCTTTGGATCCATATTACCAAGATTATTTCTGCTTAGTTCAAAGGGAGAATGGCATTAAACTGGAGGAGAGCAGGTTTCGATTTGCTATTAGGGGAAAATCCTCCCTGTGAGGGGGCTGAGACCTTGGCACAGTTGCCCAGAGAAGCTGTTGTGGCCACGGGCAGCTCCAGGAGGACACACTCTGGGAGCGCAGCCTCTTCCTTTCCTGATAACTTCTGCAGGAGCTTCGCTTCAGACCTGGCTCTTTATGGTTTGCAAGCCTAGAAACTGTTTCCAGGTGAATTTTGTAAGCTCTGGGGCAGGGAGAAAACCCAAGCAGTTCCTGGGCTCAGGCTGCCGTGTGCCCGTGCAGACAGAACCATCCTTTTATCCCCGCACCTCACAGCAGCCGTGGAAGAGCCTGAAAATGGCGGGAACAAGTAGCAGGAGCAGCGCAGGCCCCACATGAGCTGGAAAATTTCCATCTGCCTCTAGAACTGCTCCTGCCTTTCTGGTATGGGTTGCTGCCATCTCGTTTCTTTGTTCCTGCGGCCCGCAGTCGCCCTTTTGGAGGCGAAGGCCGTGGCGCCATTGTCCCTCTGTCCCTGTGCCACACGGTCGCCTCAGACGGCCGCCTCAGACGGCCGCCATCTTGGGAAGCGTCACTCGGACATTTTGGGGCTCTTTGTGCGTCCGTGAGGTTTGTGAGATGGGGCAGTTTTGTTTCTAGCAGTTATTTACTGTTGTTTTTTGCCTGTTGCTGCTCCATTTGCTAGTAAACAGGTTTTTTTTTCCACTTATATCTACTCATAATCCTTCCTTACCAGTGGCAAGGGATCGGTTGGAATTAAGCGGAGGTGACTCGTTTTGGAGCCTCCAAACTTTTAAAATGTTCTCAAACCAAGACACTGCCACATTTCTGGAAGGGTTCAAGGCCAAGTTGGATGGGGCTTGGAGCAACCTGATCTAGTGGAAGGTCCTTCTGTCCATGGCAGGAACGGGAAAAAGATGAGCTGTAAGGTCTTTTCCAACCCAAACCATTCCATGATTCTGTGATTACGCAGTGGCATTTAATGAGAAAGATACAAGCAGTCCTTGGAGCACTAAACTTTATCTGCGAGTCTTCCTTGCCCCCCTGCTCAGTCTTCTTATTTGCCGACAGTACGTTTTGTTCTGTGTTCTTTATTTTTGACTGCATTTTCCATGGCAGCCATCCAACTTCAGAAGTTGTATAAAAGCTTCTTTCTCCCATACAGATTAGGCTTTAATTTTGGATATGGTTTCAGAAAGTGATATTCAATGAGAGAAGTATTAAAAATGACAGCATGAAAATTTGAAATATAGTTTCTAATATCTGGGTCCTAAAAGATGCTTAGTCAGTATATAAAAGGCTTTAATTTATTGCCTTTCCATTTACCATTTTGAACACGTCTTTTTCTGAAGTACATTTTTCACATACTACAAAGGCCAGTAATACTTTACAGAGTGAGGGAATATAAAATGTTATAATGAAATAACAGACACTGATTTCCTCTGAGAAATGTCAAATTATAGCATTCTGATCTCCAGCTATCTTGTTCTCTCTGTTTTAATCCCTTTATCAGAGACAAATTCTTTTTAGACTTTAGATCTGTGAGATATTCCAACTGCTGTTTATATATGAACATGGGAAAAGGAGCCTGTTCTGTATAGCTGATGGAATTGAGAATTATATTTATTTCTACTAAAAATAAAATTGTAGGCTTTCCACTGATTTTGATATTGGATGTTTGCAAATTTCATTCAGCTGTGATTGTTCCAACTGACAGAGATCTGTGCTTTTCTTTTTTTTTTTTCCTGCCTTTTTTTTTTTTTAGTTGTAGATAAGTCAGTTTTAAACCTCTGTTCATATTATGTAATTTCTACAGTATATGATGAAATATATGTGTTTTTTCTTCAGAAAATATGTCACCTCTACTGCCTTCCACCTGCTTGTGGTGGACTTTATGGTTTTAAATTGCTCCTTATTTTATTTATTCAATGCTGATCTGTCAGAACAGAGAATTTGGGTGGAACTTGGAGCAAAAAAGGAGAGTCTGTGTCCTTTGTGAAGAGGGACAAGGGATGGGCAGCTCAGAAAAGCTGCAGGGATGTTTGGAAGTCATGCAGGGAGAAGATGGCAAGGGCCAAAGCCCAGCTAGAACTGAAACCCGGCTACTGCTGTAGAAAACCAATAAAAAGGGGTTCTGTAAATTCATTAATGGCAGGAGTAGAACCAATTTTGGGGGCTTTGTATTGTTCCCATCTCTGCCCTTCAGCTCAGAGCGTTGGATACCTGAAGGACAACTCCTCCTTCTGCTGGAGACTGAGACAGAGAAGGAGTTTGCTACATTTAAAAATGAGTTTCACTCTGCGTCCAGTGACAGATGGACATCATGGAATCTTGGAATGCTTTGGGATGAAAGGAAGCTCAGCTGGTTCCAGTGCTCTGCCGTGGGCAGGGACACCTTTCACTAGACCAGAGCCACCTCCAGCCTTGGTTCCCCTCAGGTCCTTTCTGCCAGCCCCAGGTATTTATAAAGGACAGGCCTAGCACTCAAACATAGATTTTTTTTCTATTACCTATACAGGCTTAGACTAATGATAATTCCTTTCTGTTCTCGTTACAAATCTGATGATAATCACGCCTTGTTTACGGGCTTTTTCCAGTGCAATCTGCTTTCTGGGTGTTGATGGAGGGCTATAGATCAGTTTTGTGTTGTGATCTCTGCACTGGAATGTAAATTCACACCATCAAGCTCAGTTTTCTCATTATCTCTCTGCACAGAAGCTCTTGCAGGTTTTTAAACGTTCAAGCAAGGAGTATAGTTCTATAAAGGAGCTCTTATATTAACACATAGGTGTCACTGCATGGGTGTGAATTCCCATTGAAACTGGCAATAAGTTCTTTGGTTACTAAAATGTTGCCAAGTCAAAATCCAATGAAAAACTGCTGGGTTTTTTTTTAGCTTTTGAAAATAAATTTTTAAATGTAATTCCCAGTTTTGGAAAGATAGACTTAATTTTCGTGTAAGCTGATGCTTTGAGCGTGATTTTAGAAACTTTGATAAGTTGTTTTATGGGGAAAAAAATAACTGCATTGGATCATAAGTCTAGGTTATCATAAACAATGCATGAAGATTATGGGAACTGAAAGACAAAATTAAATAAATTTTAAAAAGTGCTCTTGCACCTTCTATTTATCTGTGTAAACCTACGCTCTCTGTATCTTATGCTATCTTCTTTTTCATCTTTTTCTTATTGCAGCTCTATACTGTAGATTTTCCCTGTGCCAATGTCTGTTTTTCTCCTTTCTTATTCTCTCTCATGTCGGAGTATCTTTGTAAATTTTTGTATCTAAATTTTTCCTGTTTTTTTTTGTCTCTCTTGGCTGCAAATCCCTCAGTTGTGCAACATTAACGTGCCTGTCCTCTTAATCCCAGCTGGGGTTGTGGCAAGGTTTCTTTTTTTACTTTTAGCCATGTTTGTTCCCCAGATTAAGCAGCGCTCCCTGCTTCTCTTTCTGCTTCTGTCGAGACATTCAGGTAGGATCTACACGTAAGGAAAAGCATAAATTAGCAGGAATACAAAAGTGACCCTCAAAACAAATAGCAGATAATCCACCAGACTGATCAACCTCATCATCAATCCTTCCCCCTCCTCCATGTGCTGACATCAGCAACTTGCTGCTCCTTCTTTTTCACAGACCACTCGGATTTTTTGATAAAATTTGTTATGAGAGCGCATCTTGCTGGAAAATATCACCCCTTTGAGCTGAAGCTTATCTCAAAAAATACCAATTTCAAAACAACTCTTCAATGCGTGTTTTTTTTTTCATGTGATAATAGAAACTGATGGATTTGATTCTAATTATGATTTTGAACTTAGTCCCCAGTGCCTTGGGCACAGATAGAATCTACCCTCAAACTTGCTTTTCTCTACAGTATTATGAACCTCTTCAAGCCCCAGAATGAAAACAATATCTAGAATGGTGAAATCTCTGTACTTAATGCTGAATGCCACAGTTGTTTTCTTGGAGTGCTTCCTTTTCTGTGAATTTTGTGTGTTTTTCAAATGTTGTTCCGTTCTATACCTGATACATTAAATTTATTAATAACAGTTCTATTTAATTTAATAAATTTAATGCAGAAAGCCATTAAATGATTAAATTCAAGATGTTAATCACTAGGACTTACAGATTTTTCTTTGTCAGTTCCATTCATTTTAGTCCTTTCTTGCAATAATGATTTTAATACATGTACCATGCACAGTTCACCAGAGAGACAGCAACTTTTCCTAACATTTTCCATTGTAGTTTCTTCTTTTGGTGATGAACTATTCCACTGATTTTAATTGTCCTTCTTGGTGCAACTCTGAAGCATTTTGGACAAATAAGAAAATTCTTAATTAGAGATCTCAATTTTATAGTATAAACGTAGAAATTGTGAAAAAAATTGTTAGCTGAACTAGTTGGTGACAGGATAAGGGAGAAGAGCTTTAAACTTCGAGTAGCTGTAGGTGGGAGCTGTAACTCAGCAGTTCAGGGAAGGCAGATCAGTTTAGTGTGTCCCTGAAGGATGTTAATCCACGGAGTAACTGAGTTGCAGGCAAGGAGGGATTGAAGATGCTAATGTATCCTCACATCCCAAAGTTTGGAATTGAAATTTAATTGTTTTATTGTACTTATTGTATCAGTGATATTCCAAATGCGCTATTAACCTGACTATTAATGAGAAAAATTCTTTCTAAAAAATAACATTCATAAATAAATTGTCTTATATTGTCAAAGATGTTGGCTAAATACCTTCAAAGTTCTGTATCCTTGCTGTTTCCTGTCCCTCAGGAAAGAAGTAGTTGGGTTAATTACAATTACATATTTTAATGTCTATGGAGTCAAGGATGTGATACGTTCTTGGATCTGCGAGAGAACAATAAATTTAAAATACTGATTAGATTTTAGGATATCCATTGTGCTTTAAAATGACAGGGTAAGAGGTGGCCTTTTCTGGCCTTGAAATCCATGAAAAATGTAAGAACAGTGGTCGTTCTCCCACAGGTGGAGAGCAAAGTCCCAGCTGCAGGTGGAAGAGGCAATGAGCTTAGGGGACACAGCAGTAAAGATTTAGAAAAAAGGTGTTAAGGAAAGGGAAGGCCAAAGAGCCATTTGGGTGGAGATTTTAGAATTCTGAATAGAATTTTTAATGCATATTTGCATTTAGTAAGTAAGTTGGATGAAAGTGATCTACAAATTACTTCCCACATTCTGATAATGTCAAGTGGAGGTCAACACTGAAATGAACATGATCAGCTTTGGACACTGGATTTTAAAGTACTGTAAAGAAAATAGGATGTTTTTAGAGTTGTGGTAAATTTGATTAATGAGCTAAGAGGAATATAGACAGTGAGAAACCAACAAAACTAGATAAAGGTCATTATTCTGAACATTTGACTGTTCAGATTTATACTGGGATGCAAAGTGAGTAATCCTACTCTCTTTGGTGAATTTCTAGACAAATCCAAGAGGGATAAAATTGTAGATCTTTGCATCCTGAAGGGTTTGCTTTTGTTTCTTAACAAGGCAACATCCGTGATGAAAGGATTAAAAACCTGCTTATATAATTTAAATATACCTTATTAACAATTATGGGTTGTTCAAATCTATCATATCATCATTTGGTATAATCCTCACTTTTTTATATGGAATCTGCAACTCAATTTAGGTCTATATATGATTATATATAGACCCAAATATTTATAATATATATATTAGAATAGCTTCATGACAGTGCTTTAGCTCTAATTACAAGGAGAGCACTCTAAAATACTCCCATTATGTTATGGATCAGTCATTCTCTCTTTTTAATCTTGGACATGCAAAACAAAAGGAAAAATCTGAAAGAAAGAAATTAATTAGACTGTAGCTTTATTAATTTCTTCCATTGGAGAGCTGCTCAGGAGTGGTGTATCCAATCAATTTGTCATTGTTCTGGTAATTATTTCCAGGTGTGTGGTGTATTGTCAGCATCCCCTACTGATCACAGCTGTTCTCTAGATTGCTGCTCTGTGCCCGTCTTCTGTCTCTTAATAAACACTTCAAGGCTTTGGGAGAAATGACATTTCCTCTGGCTGTTAACCATTCAAAGCCTTGGTTCAGTCCTTTCCTCACAGGTAGATGTTTTAACTCATGAAATTCCAGTAGCTTTTTTTTTTTGTTTTGTGATCTTTGCCAGCATCTGTTGATTTTTGTGGTTGTTCAGCTCTGGGGACGTGGTGTGATTGTTGGGGTGTCCTGTATGGGGCCAGGAGCTGGACTCAGTCATCCCTGCAGTCCCAACTCAGGAGATTCTGGGATTGCAGGAATATTTCTCAGAGCTGCAAACGCTCCTAGAAACCTGCAGTTCTTCTCATTTGTGCTCCTGAAGCAGAATTGTTTCATGAGGCTGCTGAAGTGATGATAGAAATGGATATTGTGTGCAATTGGAGGGACTGAAGTACCGCCTTTAATCTGTCAGGACTGCGCCCAGACATGCACAAAAGGGACAATAGGGACAAGAGTGGAAGAAGAACACAGTGAAACTGAAGGGCAAATGGGGCAGGGGAAGAAATGGATTTAAATTATCTGCAAATACAGGCAGTAGGCAAGAAAGGGTCTCTAATGAAAAGAACCTGTCAGATTCTGGAGTTCATCTTGGAGTCAGTTTCCCACTTCACATAGGATTAATTGGGGTTAAATGTCTGAGCTGTTTTTAAGATTGGAAGCTTGACAAGTTTATGAATGTAGCTATTATCACATTAAGATTATTATTAATTTTATTATCACTCGACTGACTGCAGTGCCAGGAACCAGACCCGATGACTTTAGATGTCTGTGTTTCTTGCATCGACCCAATTTTCCCTGAAAGTAATTTAATATAGATTACAGAACAACTTGAAATGCATTTGGAAAGAAATGGATAACTTAATTTATGGTTGGCTTTTTCCAGATAAAAAGGTTTCTTTAAAAAAATAATTGGGTGAGCTGAAGCTCCTCTGTTACCTTTAGCCTAAGAGTAGTTTGACACCACTACTGTGGAAGGATTAAAATATGTTAATTGCCATTGAGCCAAGCACGAGCCTTCCTCCCCCATAACTGCTAGTTTCTTTGGTTATTAGATTCTAAATTATGAACTGCTAGATCTTGTTAAGTTTTAAACAACCTGCTGTGAACTTTTGTACTCATACGTTTTTTGTTTGCTTTATTTTACTCTTGTCTGTTTAATAATTTTTGCTTAATTATTTTTGAGATTTATTTCACCTAATGTGAGGGTAAACATCTAATCCTAACTCTTTCAATTATTTTTTGGTTCTGTTTGTTTTTGTTTCCTTTTGACCTTCTGTGCCTTTTTTCTCTGCCTTTAGTGTTGATTTTATTCTCTGTTTGCTAGGGGTATCTCCTTGGATATTCAAGTCTAAGAAGATAATTTTCCTTCTTGCTTTCTTGGTGTCACTGGCCAATTATCAAATATTATTTCTTTCTTTCATCGTCCAATATAAATATTTATCTGAAGCTACACACTGCTAATTTGGCAGAGAATCTCTTTAACACCAAAATGGAAGTTAAACAATTTGCAGGCATCTGATTCCAAAATCCAAAGCTTGCTTTGGCTGCCATTTCAGCTTGGATTTCTCTAAAATTCACTACTTTCACTTGCAGGAGTTTTGCTGCTGAATGCTTGAAATCACTTCCATCTCATCTGAATCCTACTTAGGGCTTGAATAAGGGAGAGCCTTACTGGGATTTCCTGCGGTTGTTGTGTCCCCTTGGCCACAATCAGCTCAATGTGCTCCAAGAGTGCATTTTGGAGAAAACTCCCGACGCAAAGCTCGGATTTTTGGTTTCCCTCAATGAATAATTGAAGGGAAGATGATGCCTTACAGTGCTACACTGGTTAGATGAAGCCAGTCCTGCACTGGCATCAAATTCACACTTAGGAAATTCACATCTGAACCCCCTTGCTTGCTCACATGCTGGGCTCTCAGCTGTTCTGTGGTCGCTCTCAATATCTCCTTTAACATGAAATATTTGAGTCATTGACTTGTAATAATAAAGAAGTTTCATTCTCAATTTTTAGCACACGCTCAGCCAAGAGTTATGAATAAATTTTTCAAACTGTTTGAATTAAAGTATGTGTTAGAAAAATCTGTGTAGCATCAGAATTCCTTGCTCCTACTTTCAGTGATTTTAAAATGCATGGGAAGGCAGGGACAGCAAACTGGTCTTCCTTCAGAAACCTTTTTTTCTGTTTTACCTGGAATTTCAGCTCTGTGATGCTGAGCAATATAGCATTTAAATATGTTTGGAAATTTGTTCTCTTTTTATCTAGCAATTATTGTCAATTGTCTCCTAAGAAATTTGTAGGGAGTTTTGGCAACCTTATGGAAAGCTAAGAGGAGTGTATAGCCTTAGAAATGAGCCACTTGATTGTAGTTTGAAATTTATATTTTCAGTTTATCATCCAAGATGCACTCTTTGCAAATTATAATTCGAACGCACTAATGGTAAACATAATAAGGAAAAGAGTTCTGATGGGAATTAATCACTGTGGCCATCTCAAATCTCTCCCCCACTATTTGCATTTGTCTTGTGGGAAGTTTTGCCATCTGGGACTTTTTGTAATGTTGTTGTAATGGTCTTGCAAGCAATGTAAATATGCTTTGATTTTGCATTAAAAGTTCTTTCTTTTTGGGATTCTGCATTGGAGACAAACAGGAATTTTTTTAACAACAGCAAAAGTTGGGTTAATATAAAATCTGTGAATCATAGCCAGGCTGGGAGAAGTGGAGTTGTTGAGGCTGGAGAGGAGAAGGCTCCAGGGAGATCTTCCAGTGCCTGAAGGGACTCCAGGAGAGCTGGAGAGGGGTTCGGGACAAGGCACGGAGTGACAGGACAGGGGGAATGGCTTCAAACTGCCAGGGTGCAGGATCACATGGGATATTGGGAAGGAACTCTTGCCTGTGAGGGTTGGGAAGCCCTGGAAAAGTCGCCTGAGGAAGCTGTGGCTGCCCCTGGATCTCTGGAAGTGTCCAAGTCCAGGCTGGACGAGGCTTGGATTGCCCTGGGACAATGGGAGGTGTCCCTGGAGTGGAGCTTTAAGCCCCCTTCCAACCCAAAGAGTTTCCTGGCTCTCTTGATTTTATTTTTTTCCCCCACAGCACTCCGTTTAGCTTTTAACCAGTCATTTTTTTTTTGACTTTCTGGAGAAACAAACCCCCGCAAGGCTGCAGTCTAACCCGGGGGCGGGTTTGTGCTCCACCCGCAGGGGAGACGATGCGGATCGCCTCGTCGGAGTTCGCGGACGACCCCTGCTCCTCGGTGAAGAGGGGCACCATGGTGCGCGCCGCGCGGGCCCTGCTCTCGGCCGTCACCCGCCTGCTCATCCTGGCTGACATGGCTGATGTCATGAGGCTCCTCTCACACCTCAAAATCGTAGGCGTTTTTCACCTTCTCTCTTGGGTTTGGGTGCTTTGGGCGTGGGAAAGTGGGTTAAATCCGTAAGGAAGGGAACTGTCCTCGTTCCTTGCTCTCCGCTCTGTTCTGAAGTGCTGATCAGAGGTGGGAGTTAACACTTTGCTGCATTGGCCTCATTCGTTTTTTAGTTCTGCAGAAATGAGTATTTGAACACTTAAAGCAAAATTTGTGAGGTGTCTTCAGTGACTGTACTAATACTGCTGTTAAACAGCTCTCTGACCTGAACTGAAGCGTTTGCTCCCCTCACATCTTATCCCAGTTACTTTCCCACTATTTCTGTCTTCTGTCACAGTTTAGGTACTGTAGGTGACCACTCTATTTTTTTCTTTGTGACTTCTGAATATATCTAAGGATCGAATGTTTAATTTGGAGAGAGACAGTAGTGCAACTGTCCAGTCAAAGAGCAAAAAGGAATTAAAGATTGGAAGATATTTTGGACAGATTTATATTTACTTTTGACCTCCACCATTCACATTTTTATATAAGAGTATTTAAAAGATTTTGAGTTGAAACTAGGAAGTGCATTTTTCCACCTCCCTAGCAGTTGCACTGTTACATTTTTATTGCAGAAACAAATAGGCAAAGACCTCTGAAACAAAACAAAATTGTGCAGAAAATCATATACAGAATATTTAAAACCCGCAGCGTGCTTGTGTGAATTTAACAGAGGAGAAATGGAGAGTTGCTTCTTTTTAACAACTGTTCAAAAAGTATCTCCTTTTTTTTTTCCTTTTTTTTTTTTTAATAAACTTGTCTTTTTGGCAGTGTAACTGTACAACAGTCTCATGTTCTGGAAAAACAGTGAGAACCCTTCAACTTGCAAGCTGTGCAGATAACCTGAATAGCTGGAAAACAGTTTCCATAAGGAAAGAGGCCGATTTTTCAGCCCAGGTTCTAGTGAGCTCTGCTTTAATGAATAAAATGCTGCTCTCAGAATTGTCAGCACATGGCTCTGGTTATGTGCAGTGTAAGCAGTGTCTCTCTCCAATATGCTTTTAATTTTTCCTCTCTATAATTCTCCATGTAACTGTAATTCAAATTATCCTCTCCCAGCAAGGCCAACACTTCAATATCATCAACAACATTTTTTTTTTTTCTGAACATTATGATGAAAATTTGTATTCAAGCTCTTTCATAGGCAGTGAAAAATTCTGCTCTCCCATCTGAGATTTCTTTTGCAGCAGAGTACTCTGTTATGCAAAATACAAATGTCCAGTGCTGGTTTCTAAGGGGGAGTATTTGCTTGCACAGGTTGCACCCCAGATTTGCAAGGGCTGTGCCTGGCAGTGTGGTTTGTAATCTCTGCCTTTATCTAATGGTATCACAAATTCTGTTTTAGAAGTCAGCATTCTCTGGTTGCTTTTTGGCAAAATTCAACAGAAGAACCTTAACTGTGACTTTTATTTTCATGTTAAAAAGGGTAATTTATTTCAAAGAATTAAACATGTAAATATCCTTGTTTAACCACTTTACAATGCTAACTGCTTTCAGACAAATGAATTACTAGGGGGAAAAGTGGTTACACTATACAAAATTGATGAAGGAACAGATCTTCTATTGACTCAAAGATAACCTTCAAAGGCTCGTGTAAGTTACCCATAAAATTAATGAACTAAAATAATTCTGCATGTCAGAGTAATGAAGCCTGATTTATGCTGAATTGTGCTGCAATCAGTTTTCTCTGAAAGCATGTCAAAGGCTTCCCAGGAAATGGTGCATTTTAATTAGTGTTTCAGAGGGAATATATACAGGTGCATTCTGGAAGGACTCTTGGTCATTGCATTCAGGTTATCTTTTGCACTGCTAAATTTAGAAATAGTGGTTACTGCAGAAGCTTCTGTTACACATTAAAAAACCATGTGCCATTGTAGGATGTGCTCATGCACACAAAGAATTATAGATCTATTGTAATTAACTCCAGGCTAATTAATCAGAGAACAGATCAGCTGAGTGTTTTCTCAAGGATGGAGAACTCACTCCAGTATGAATTGGTAAAAAAGAAATTATAATAATGCAAATATCATTAAAAAGGAGCTTGTGCTCCTGTCCTTTCTAGCATTTCTCATAGCTGATTTCTTCATTTTGGAATCTGTGCTCTTGAGCCCTGACTGATATGATAGAGTACGATCAGCAACCTTGGAAATCTGATTACCAGAGTGGAATCTCTGACAAGTTTTTCAGGAATTCAATTTATTATGAAGCAGGATTTAGAAGAATGGGTATCAGTTTGAGATGCCTGTGCTTGGCACTACTAGCATAATAAAGATGAACCTTTCAGGTATTTTAATGTAAATGTTTCTTGATAAAAGAGGAAAATGTGCATATTTTGCAAGAAGTTCTGGAAGAGCAAATTGTTTCATACAATTATGCTTTAGCAATTTGTTTTAATGGTTAGGGAATCAGTTCATTTTTAAAAAAACTTTGTTCACAAGAGGAAAAGAAGAGGGAACTTGGTTTCTGAATAAGCTTGTAGCTTGGAAAATGGCAGAACTTGGTTTATAATTTCCAGCATAACAGCTGTGAACTTATGTTCCTGAATGATGCATTTTCCAATAGAAATGTATGAGTTTGCTACTCTACTGCCCTGTAATTTGTAAATCTGCAGTAAGTAGGTAAAAGCTCAAAATGAAAATACACTCTCTCAGTGGTAGGAAAACACAGAGCAACTCAAGCAATAAAAAGATAGCTTCTGCACATAATTGTGCCTTTCTAAACTATCAGACACCAGCTACTGCTGAATTTATTGATTCCCAGCAGGGGCTGGAGAGCTGCAAACCTCTGCTCGTGCACAGGAGCTTGTTCCCATCCCAAAAAGCCCTTCCCTTTTGAGGGGAAAATTTGTTATGCATTTTCTAATGAACTGCAGCTTTTAGCTGAACAATAGCTTTTAGCAAGAAAGATCAGTGGCATCTTTTCAGTTCTCACTGTTTTTGCTTGGAATTGCGTTTTTATCTTGTGAGGGAGAGAAGTACAACTTTGAATTCCAATCTAGTCACAGTAATGTTTCCTTTACTTACTGCATGAAAAGAGCACTTCATCCCTTCAGATATTTTTTCTTGCTTTGCATAAGGTAAAGGTTCACAGTACGTTTGGTGGATCAAACTTGTTGGTATAACTGGGGTTTTATTGTCTTTGTCAGCTACGGCATCACTGAATGAGTGCAGGTGTGGTTTTTTGGGCAGATTCCTTTCTCAGTGTTAAATAACTAAAGAAGGAAAGCTCAGAGCTGAGAAAAAAAGAAATAATGCAGATATTCTGGGTCGAAGCGATAATTTCTTTCACAAAGAGTGTTTTGGATTTGTCAGGGTACATTTAAACTTTAATGGTAAGTTTGTATTTCCTTTTTAATTATTTCTTGTCCAGACGTGATAACTTCCTTTGTTTTCTCATTAGGAACATACTCATGTGTTTTGTATTAAACCCCTCAGATAGTAAATATTTCATCTGTGAGCAGGGAAATTAAGACAGGGACATCTTTGTCATTAGTTTTTCACGATCCCAAAGCATGGTAAATGGACAGTAATGCAGAGTGACAGCTGCCCTATTAAAAATCTAATTAAAGTTCATGGGACTTAATAAAGCTTCTGTAACAGTGATGGATGTGAAACCTAAATTGGGTCCATGCAAGATGGAGCGTTGGGGTGGAATAGCCACAGACCTTTTCAAAGAGTGGATTAAAATGCTGACAGAGTTAATTTATTGTGTTGTAGGTAGAGGAGGCACTAGAAGCTGTGAAAAACGCAACAAATGAGCAAGATTTAGCCAATCGCTTTAAGGAATTCGGGAAGGAAATGGTCAAACTGAACTATGTTGCTGCGAGGCGACAACAGGTGAGTACAGGAGTGCTCGAAAAAGTCCATCTTCATTCTAAAGTTCTTGTGTTTTATGTCCAAGTTTGATTTTAAATGCACAGTGAGCCATTAATTGCTATGCCACGGCCTGTAATTTAATCACACTGATTATTTTTGAATGGGATGAAGTTTTTCAGGAGTGCCATTTCTTTAAGGGTACCTTCCAAGAGGCTTCAGGTAATAACAGATTTGGAGGTGAAAAGGGAAGTGATTCAGGAGGTTAAGGATAGCTTTAATTCTATGATTATTCCCATTTAATTCTAACCTATGCAGATTTCAGGTCACTCTGACAGTTGGTAAAGCACAAGCTCTTTGCTAGTTCAGTATAATTCAAGTTCAGGAGGAACTAAAATCTACTTTGTGCTTAAAACCATTATTAATAATTTTCAGGTTTAAAAAAAAAAAGTCATTTATCCATTTATTCATTGCTAAGGCAGCTAAAAAAGAGAACAGAAAGTCAGGATAACATTTATTCAAGGCCAGTCATGATACAGCTTTGCAATAAAGATAATTTTCCTCTGAACCCTGTTCTTTTCAAGACACTGTAGAGTTGTATAAGGTCTCTCCAATTTCAATTATATTTGAATACCACCAATAATTCAAAGAGGTTCCATCTTTGTACTGCATTGCATACTGGATTTGGAAAGCTGGCTTTCTATATTCATCCACCTATTTACGTTATTTTCTGAGTTGCAGGTGTGACAGTTCCCTTCTGATTCATGATTGTGGGGCTTTTTAATGAAAAGTAGCATTTTCAGAGTTACACTGAAATTGGATCATTGAATATCTCAAGTTGGAAGAGACCTGCACGGATCATCAAACCCATCTCCCTCCTCCTTACATGACTACAGAAAAGCAAACCATCTGACTGAGGCAGATAAATTAAAAATGTAGAATTTCAGCACTATATGGAGAGTGCTCCATACAGTCCACACTCCAATAGTACACTCAGACACTTCCCCTGTGGAAACAGAGCTGCAAATACAGGAAAAAAGAGGAAAATGTAAACGCTAATGGATGTTTAGATCTCTTAAGTTCTCTTTGAAGATGCAAGAATATGGCAAAAATTCCCTCTGTTACCTGTCAGCCACATGGGGTTGAAATTAATCAAGGGGTAGAACCTTTAAATCCAGAGTATCTGGGTCCTTTTTCTGGCAGTAGATTCCATGTGTGGACATAAATAAACTATTCAGCTCTCCAGACTGGTTTGTTCATAATTTAAAAGTAGAAGAACTAAATTTTTTCTTATTCTTAATGAATATTATGAGGGCTGTCTTAATGTTTGTAAGGCTTTCAAGGACAATATGATACACACTAAACTGAAAAAAAACCAAAACCAGGAGTTTAATAATAATAATACTTGATTCTGATAACATATTATGCAGTGTCTGATTCTTCTTGTCAGAGGGAACAAAAGTATCTGTCACAATATTCTAAATATACAAACTCTAAATGATATGAGGAATAGAGCAAAATATGAAGGGAAGCACACTAGAAATATTAACAGGCGTATTTAGTAGGTCTTTAAGAATTAAAACCGTATGGTGTTGGGTCATGGGTTGGACTGGACGATCTCAAAGGTCTTTTCCAACCCAGTTAATTCTTTGACTCTGTGATTCTATGATCCACGTCTATGTAATATTTTTAATATGATTTTTTAAAGGTCTACCTTATGATAATTTTATAAAGGACGTGGGTGTAGTAATTAGAACAATAAGGCCCTTGCTGCAACTGGAGTGTTGCACTTGCATTGCTGTTATGAAATCAGCAGAAGGAACGCAGTTGTTTGGGAAGAGTTGTTTTATTTACATTTTAAATGGATTTTTGCAGAAAGGAAGTGACTCTTTGGTAAGATACTGTGAGTAGAATTTAACAGCTGTAGTGCCACAGAAGGACTTGGCTTCCTTGGGCAGGAAAGGAAATTCTTTGAGTGATTTCTGGCGGGTTCTGCCGTTGATTCCACCTCTGCACGGCGCTCGCGCCTGGGTGCCCAAGGCAATACCGGGAGTTTGACAGCAACCCCTTGGCTTCCCTCTCTGAGAGCTGCGTGTTCTCGTGCAGGAGCTGAAGGATCCTCACTGCCGGGACGAGATGGCCGCGGCCCGGGGGGCTCTGAAGAAGAACGCCACCATGTTGTACACGGCCTCGCAGGCCTTCCTGCGCCACCCCGACGTGGCAGCCACCCGGGCCAACAGGGACTACGTCTTCAAGCAAGTGCAGGAAGCAATTGCTGGCATCTCCAATGCTGCCCAGGCCACCTCGCCCACCGATGAGAACAAGGGCCACACTGGCATAGGAGAGCTGGCTGCTGCTTTGAACGAGTTTGATGTGAGTATCGGCAGGGCGCGGAGGATGAGGTGTTTCTCCTACAGAGCTTTTAACTGAGCTCTTCTTAGGCAGGACTCAAATTCCCTCTTTCATGCATATCCATTTCCTCGGACTGCAGAGGCAAAGGGCAGACATTGATTAGTGTTGGCTTTAGTGAGGAATAGTGGTTTGCTGCTAATAGACTGGAATTACAAGGAGTTATTTGTGTTCATACACAGTGGCTGGGATGGTGAGAAAAATAAGTTCTTGTTATCCTTAGCATCCTTGACAAATCTCACTGCATGGTTCTAGAAAAGGCAAAGTCTGATTGATCTGGCGGTTTAGTTAATGTGACCAAGATCTGTGATGTTGCTTGAATGGCAAAATTGTGTTTGTGTAGCAAGTCAGGAAGACAAGGCAAAAAAATTAAGATGGTGATGGAACTCAATGTCCTGGAAACATTAAAATTCAACTTGAATCATGAATTACGTTAATCAAAGGTTTGGAAAAAGCATCTTGCAAGCAGAGTTGATAGCAGTCAGTTCAGCTGTGGGCAAAGTGCTGCAGCTTCTGTTCCAGCAATAGATACAGTTTTGCTTAAGCAACTTTCCTGACAGTTAATTGTTTAGCTGTTAATTTCATTAGCAGTCCTGTCTGATGATTTCTCCCCATCTCACATGTGAGGGTTGTTTTCAGGCAGTGAAGAAAGAGGCTTTTGCAGACAGCTCCTGACAATATTTTAGTCTTTCACTTTGACTTCAGGCAAAGATTTGTTGAAGTTATCATTGGAGAGTGGTGTCCTTTTCACTTTGATTAAGGCCCAAGGTTGCAATCCCGGCATCTGTCACATGCAGTCAGGAGCTGCTCAGTCCTGCTGCCTTTGGGGCTGCAAGTGGAGGTGCAGTGCAGGTGGTTCCTCTCACAGCATGTCGGACTGGGCTGGTCTCCTCCATCTATTCTTACATCTCTGGTTTTTCCTGCACGATTACTGTGGGTTAAGATTTAGGGGGTTCCTCAGGGTTTTCAGGGCCCTCTCAGCTCACAGGCCCCTGGTTGGTAAGATCCTGGGAATAATATCCCTGTGTGTTCTGATTGTGCTCTGGCTTTTGTGTGGGACTTTGCACGTTACGGGCAGCAAAGGTTTCACAGACAGGGACAGAAAACATGTGACTTCTCAGTCCCAAACTGATGATGCTGCTGCTGCTGCCTTCTGGAAAAAAGGCTGCTGTTCAATGCAAAGAGAGTCGTTGTGCTTAGTGAAAATAAATGTAGCGAAGAGTGTGCCAGACATCACATATTGTCCCCTGCTTCTATGAGAATATTCATCCTTTTTCTCCTCAGGTAAAGTGCTTTCCACTTTCCGTGCTGTTGCAGGAGCCATGCATGTGTGTGGGAGATGTGTAGCCATAGTAGCATGTTCTGTTCATTATTACCTGTAGAGAAAACAGCCGTTTTGGGGAATTCTTTCTTTCTCATTTTAGGAACTTTGACTTACAAGGATACAGAGACGGAAATAATTGTATTATCCATTTTCAAACTCACTGCCTAGCTGCTGAATGAGATTTATTCACACTTAATTTTGCAACAAAGATGACATTTCCTAACCTCCAGGGAAAGTCAGAATTTATAGGTGGTGATGGTGGGATGATTTTGAATTTACCTTTATGTTTTACAAGCAAGAAAACAAGCAGTATTACCAGACTAGGGAAACTATTTAATGAGTAAAAACGTGGTGGAGAAAAAAAATAAATGTGCTTTTTATGGTGCCAGTATATTACTTCAGCAAGGGAAAGGAACTTGGTATTTTCTAATGAAAATAATTTTACAGAGGTTTTATTTTACAGTCTCAGTCATATTAATTGATACCAGTTTGTATTTGGTATGAAGTGCTTACTAAACCCTGCATTATACGCCAGATGATTCTTCTGTATTAAAAATAAGTTAATTGATTTTCTTCCATAATTTTTAACACTTCTCAGCCTTCATTATTTCACATTTTGGAATCAGTGTTCTTTCGCTTAGAGTTTCAAATAACTACAGTGTGAATAATTTGAACATTTTCTCAGTCAAAATACCATCACATGGAATACAAATAATTATTATACCTAATTGAAGCACAGCCGTTGTGTTTAACTAGGTCTTTTGATAATTGCCACACTCTATGCATTAGAGGAGTTGTGCAAAGTCACCCGTGAGTTATTTAGCAGCAAAGTTTTGAAGATAGTTGTCATTTATTGCTTCTCAGAAATAATTTATGTAGAAAGGAGAGCTCACAAATATGTTCCTTAGTAGATTTTTTCCTTTAAAGCTGTGTTTGAAGTTGATTGATGACAAAAGGACATATTTAATGCCTTGTTGCTTTGTCCTTTAACTTCCATGTTGCTGCTTTAATCTTATGTTGTTTAAAAACAGGTATTCCTGGTTTAATAAGTAATTTATTATTACAATTTAGCATATATATTTTATGTTCATGAAATATTTCTGAGTTCTTAATGCAAATGGGGTGCACCGTTTATCTCCCCTTCATGATATTTGGCCAAATTTATGGAAGTTGCATGGATACATTTTAGAAGAACTTCCTGTGAACTCTGAAAGGGCTCTGTTTTCACTCAGGAAATGGTAATTTTGAGCTGGTAAGGTCTCATCTGTTCTGGTTATCGAGGGACTGCTGTGTTGGAACACATTAAATTGTGGGGTGGATTTATCTGCTGTCCTCCCTGTAGCCTTCACAGCATGCAGCAGAGACAGGACCCACACATCAAACTGCAGTGTGGTGGGGAGGTAGATAAAAAGAGAATGAAATTATTGAGTGAGAAGAAATGCATTGAGAAGGACCAGGAGACTGTGCTGGATGAAAACTGGGATGAAGATGGATGGCATCGACACCGGTGTGCGTTTGGTAACTGCAAAGTGGTAAAAATATATGTGGATGTAAAAATATATATTTATATCTAGAAATAAAGTAAAGGCATAAATTTGTCTAGGATGGGGAAGGGTCTGGAGCCCCAGGAGGGGCTGGGGGAGCTGGGAAGGGGCTCAGCCTGGAGCAGAGGAGGCTCAGGGGGGCCCTCCTGGCTCTGCACAACTCCTGACAGGAGGGGACAGCCGGGGGGGTCGGGCTGTGGGAACAGGGAACAGGGACAGGAGGAGAGGGAACGGCCTCAGGCTGGGCCAGGGGAGGGCAGGGTGGATATCAGGGAAGTTTTCTTTAGCCAAAGGGTGTCCAGCCCCAGCACAGATGCCCAGGGCAGTGCTGGAGTCCCCAACCCTGGGGGAATTTAAAAGCCCATGGGGATGTGGCACTTGGGGACAGTGGCCTTGGCAGGGCTGGAGTTGGACTCGATAATCTGAGAGGGCTTTTCCAATCCCAACTGTGATTCCATGACTGTCTGTGCCACAGCCAGGGCTGCATGCAGATTGTTGGGGAATGTGTTCTCTGTGATGGAATAGAGAGAGGAGGCAGTGACAAGCAAAAATAGGATTTACTGGGCACTTGGGATCTCTGGTGAGTAGGAGGGTGCCTCCTCTCAGAATATGGACTGGGATTACGATTCCTGAGTCCGGAGGAATGTGGCTGTGTCAGTAGCACATGCTGACAACACCTCAGAAGTGCTAATCACAGTGAAAATTCAGATTTTAGGTGTTTCAGACTGGGTAACCTACAATGTTTTACATTTTAAGCACTTCTAAATAATTTCCTTTGGAATTGGACGTGAAAAATGAGGATAATCATTCTTGTACATTGCTGGGAGGGTGGGTGTAATGGTGTTGTAAATATATAGCTGTTTACTATGCATGGACCATAACTCCATAGAAAGGATTATTTTCCATGTTTGAAGCAAGGCTTGAATTATCTGCAATGAAATGAAATAGAATTTATAAATCCTCTGACTTAGAGAGGGGAGGAGAAGATATCTAAAGGAAAAAAGGACCAAAACCCCTTTTCTCCACTGATGCCAAAGGCAAATATCTGTTTGTTTTCTGTATTGCTCCAGAAAGAAGTGATGAGATGGCTTAGCTGACTTTTCTCCCTGTCTTTTGTTTGTGTGTGCCAGTTCTGCCTCTAGCAGTGAATAAAATGATAATTTATTTGTTAAAAGAAATATATAGTGCTTAGTTTTAATGCATGTTAATCTAAACAGGCAAGCCCTATAGCTGAAGCTTTTTTATCTGATATTTTATCATACTTTCCTCTTTTTAAATATTGGATTTATTGTTTCTATGTATTTAGTTTTAAAAGTTGCAGTCTAGGAGTGTTGGCCCTTGTGACAACTTGAACTGCTGAGCCTGTGGGTCACCGCTTTGCTCTCTGGTTTCTGAGTATGAAGATAATCTGGTTCATAAAGGAAGTTAAAGGAATATAAGGAGAAGTGGTCACAGCAGCAAAGCTGCCGGAGTTCAAGTAGCATTTGGACAATGCTCTCAGACACAGGGTGGACTTCTAGTGTTGTCCTGGGACGTGCCTGGAGTTGGACTGGTTGATCCTTGTGGGTCTCTTCCAACTCAGGCACAGTTTGACGTGGTTCAGAATTGAAAGAGGTGGTTAAAATGATTTTTAGGACTTGAGGTATTTATGTATTTGGGATAGGTCCCAGGGTACTGAAATTGTACTATTTTTTTGTCACGAGCAGCATTTGAACTGAGAAATTACAGAGTAACTCGGATCTTTAATGAATTTTTGAACAGAGCAAGTCGACTATTTGGGAGATGACTACATTTGATGAGAAAGAAAGTGTCTGATGACACTGGTCACTGTCCTCCAGGCTGTTAAATGCAGCTCATAATTAATAAATGGGCTATCATAACATACTTTGTGAATACATTAATGCTCCTTTAGGAATATTTTTCATGGCTAGAAGATGCAGTGCACCTTAAATGAAGTGAAAGATCTAATAAGTGTGTAATGAGGGGAAAACATTACAGAGAAACGGAAAAGACAGAGTATCTGAGTATAGCACTAGCAAAGACTGCTTTTTTTGGTAATAAAATTAAGAGCTGTCAAAATGTGGCAGAAACGTAGCAGGCAGAAGAAATGCTGTGTCATTAAGTGACTGCCTTTAAAATGTTCCTTTTTGGACAAATAACTGTTAGATGGTCTCAGAATGGATTTTTGCAGAACATTTATGGAATTGCAATTTGCTTGTAAATATGTTCTTTGGAAAAGTGATGAGTGATGTTGCAGAGAGCAGGAAAAAATGTGAGCTTCGAAAGAATAATTGAAATGTGTTTGTTTCACCACCGAAATTCATAAGAGACTATTGCAAAGATATTACTGCATATCCAACAGCAATTTGAAACCAGACTTGTTGAGCTTGAGAAGCTCTAGCCCAGACACATGGCAATTTCTGTATAATAGCAGCTCTATATTGAATTAACTAGCAGTGCACTGGGGAAAGTGTGCTGCAAATTCAGATAACCTCATGTATAGATTTGGATGAAATATTGTAGAATCTCAAAGTGGTTTGTGTAGGAAGGGACATTAAAGATCATCTCCTTCTAAGCCCCTGCCATGAGCAGGGACACCTTCCACTAGAGCAGGTTGTCCAAGCTCTGTCTAACCTGTCATTCTCCCTTGTCCTGTCCCTCCGTCCCTTGTCCCCAGCCCCTCTCCAGCTCTCCTGGAGCCCCTTCAGGCCCTGCAAGGGGCTCTGAGCTCTCCCTGGAGCCTTCCCTTCTCCTGAACACCCTCAGCTTTCCCAGCCTGGCTCCAGAGCAGAGGGGCTCCAGCCATCTGCTCAGCTTTGTGGGTCTCATTAGACTCATTCCCCCATGTCCACAAATTTCTTGTGTTGGGAGCCCCAAAACACAGTTTGGATTTTTTTTGTCCCTGGTGCAGTTGTAGTGGCTTTTGCACTGCAATAGTGTCAAGCCAGCCATTGCCTGTGTGAAGGCAAGGTTGCACCTCAGTGTTTCTGAAGTGTTTAGAAGTTTCTAAAACTTCTGTGCAGTAGTGATGTACTTTGGCACTTTCTGCACTCCTCAGATATCAGACTGGTTGTGGTTTGCATATTTAAGAAAATAAGAACCAACAGCAAAATGTTGCATTTTACACTAAACCCAAAAGCTTTATCTGTTTGCAGAGCCGTGTGTTTGAGGATGCTGAAGTGATGTCTCAGATGAAGAACCGGAGTAATTTTTGGGGTCCTGATGATGCTGAGGGGTCAAATAAGCTTTTCCTTTTAGTTATTGCTGCATTTCCCATTACAACCCCTTCTATGTATGTGTGGGCTTCTTTATATATAACTGTGGAAAGGGTCGGCTCCGTAGTACAAGGGACTGCTGTGGAAATGTCAGGATTTTGGTAGCAAATGCCTGGCAAAAATGTGATCTGTGAGAAGGGAAGCACCCTGGGAACTGTGGATTGGGATCTCATTGCCTTCGTTCCCCTTTAGCAGTGGGAATGGTGCTGCTGAGCTGTGTTTGCTGTATAGGAGCACCATCTAGTGGGTGTCTGGTTTACTTTTTCTATGTCTATAAATTAATTTTTTTTTCCCCCTGAAACGCTCTTGTATAGTGAACTAATATTGTGGAAAGATTTAGCAATCAAACATATTTGTTGTAGTTTAACCTCAGCAGTTTCCTACCACTTCTTTTGGTGATAGAAGGAGCCTTTTGCCAACACATACAACTTCTGCCTGGGCTTCCCT
>VWZN01016957.1:274638-330857 GCA_013396955.1 Regulus satrapa | reverse complement strand
TCAAAGTACACGTAACCTGTTTGCAGCAGGCCACTTTATTTGCAAAGGGATTTGTATCATGAACCCTCAAGCACAAGTTTGTTAGGCATACGAAAACCACAGAGAAGAAACACACTTTAAAAACCTAATTATCATTTCTATAAGGAAATGTGCTTTCTGTAGCAGTACAGTTACTGCATTATTATTCAAATTATTGCAGGTTTCGTGTTTTCTTGTTAGTGTAAGTACAAATATCTGAAGTGCTAAATCAAAGACATACTAAATTTTCTTTCAGGGTTACATATAATAGCTCAAAAAGAGCACTGACTGAAATGTTCAAATTAGACTGCACTTGCTACTATTTTGCCTGTGTTTATTTAGCACCTCTGAGATGCTTCCGTAGCTTAGGTATGTGAGAAGTGAGCACCACCACTATTTCAGGGAAGCAGCTTTTCCATTTGCATTTGGAGAGCAGTCAGGAGAGGGGGCTGGGAAGGTGGGGCTGCCGCTTCTGCTCGTGCTCGTGCCCTTCTGCCTGAGTGGGATGCTCGTGAAGCTGCTGTGGGTGCATCAGGTGTGCCAGAGAATCACAGCATGCTTTGGGTTGGAAAGGAACTTGAAGATCATCCAGTCCCACCCCTGCCATGGGCAGGGACACTTCTCACTATCCCAGGTTGCTCCAAACCCCGTCCAACCTGGCCTTGGACACTTCCAGGGATGGGACAGCCACCAACACCCTCACAGTAAAGAACTCCTTCCCCATGTCCCATCTAACCGTGGCTCTGCCATTCCACCTGTCCTGTCACTCCATGCCCTTATAAAAGTCCCTCTCCAGCCCTCTTGGAGCCCCTGTGAATTATTTCTTTGTTGTTTCATCCCTCCAGAGCAGCTCTTTGGAAGCTGCAGTGTAGCATTGCACTGTCACACTCCTGCAGCTTATGGCGTGTCTGTGTCACACAGCATTGTGGCAGGTGGGAACATTTGATTTATTGCTAAACAGGAGATCAACAGCCTTGCTAGCATTGCAGGAGACACAGACAAAGGTGCAGAAACCAAACCTGTGAGCACACAGCGTTTGTTTTCACAGTAGTGCAGGCGCTTCTGACAATGAAATACATCAAACGCTCTTATTTATACGGTCTTGTCTCCAAGTTACTCAGAAAAACTAGGTCCCTCACTATATCATATGCTGCCTTCTGCACAAAGACAGTTTTTCCTGCTGTCTCGTGGTTGTGGCATTGTTTATCTAAAATATCTGTCACACTTTGCGGTGGCATTTACCTCGAAAATTGGATTTTCCTTGCACTAAGGGCAGTTGTGTATTCATTGTCTCAAGAAATATGAAAAACCCTGTGGATGTGGTACCTGGGGACATGATTTAGTGGTGAACGTGGTGGTGGTGGGTTTATGGTTGGACTTGATGATCTTGGAGGTCTTTCCCAACCTTAACCATTCTGTGATTTTGTGATTCTGAATCATTAAGAACCAGCTTAGGAAATGGTCTCTGTCCTGAGGGTTTCATACTCTAAACAGATTAATTACTGTGTTTTTAACAAACAAGGCAGAAGTTCTGAAGAAGCTGCTGAAATTTCCTTGAGAGTTGCTGTGTACAGAAACCAGAGGATGAGCAGATCTTTCATGAGCAATAAGGCAATTGCACATAATAATGAATTCATTTACTTGGAAAATGCAGGCAATGATACAGTAATTCTAGGGGTTTTTTTGAGTTGTAAAATTGTTTTAAATTATTAATGCAATGTTTCGCTTTTGCTTTGCATTATATTTCTAATAAAGACTGAGGGGTTTTTTAGTATGGTTGAAAATGAGATTCTAATGCAGATAAATGTCACGAAGTTTCAATAATGATGTGCTCTCTGATTATACAGTACATTTACATTGGGTTTATGGCTATTTTCAGTATTTTTGGTTGAAGTATGAATAATTTATCCATTATTTTAAATTTCTGAAGTTGTGTCCTCTAGTTTATTAGTGTGTGAGATAGTTTATTGCCTTTTGAGCAATAGAAAGTTGGTTTATAGCAGTACTTAGTATGAAGAGTTTTATTTTCAGTAATCTCTAAAATTTATTTTAACCTGGCAACTTCTCTGTAAACACACTTTGATATAATTTAAGGAAAAAAAGAAGAGTTGAAGAAAAATTAGTTAACTATATTTAAAGAAGATTTTATCTCATGTTTTGACAGTTTTCAAACAAGCCTTCAGTTATATTAAAATAAATTTTCTTGGATTGTGGTTCAGCAATTGCAGCCAAAAATGATGTATGTTTACAATAATCTGAACATTTATAAAGAGCTTTGAAACACTTAATTATAAGGACTGAATTATGGTATCAGTCCTTGATTTATGGCTCTAATGTTAGTTAACTAATTAGAAATGTGAAGTGTTCCAGTTCATTTACATTCATCGCTCATTAACCGGCTTTTAAGAAGTGATGGGAAATTGCAACTTTTAAAGAAATTTATTTCGCCAGATTTCCTGCCAACTATCTTTTTCTTCTTTCCAAAAAGACGTTATTTCCTTGTTAATATATATATAAGATGTGTCAGTAACATAATCTGAAGTTGAATTTTGTTACCAGGTTCTCTTTGAGGAGGAGTAATAACTTTTGTATGCAAAAAAATTGTTTTTCTTTGGTAACTGAACATCAGGAGCCGTCATGGAACTCCTCATCCTGAGTCTCCTTTTCTCCAAAACTCCCAAACCAGTTTTCCTTGTGAGATATTTGCAAAAATTTAAAGTAAGCATCTAGACTATCATTTATTTATAACCACCCCTCAGAAAGTAATTACATCATTATTTGTTATATTTTAAGCAAAACTCAGGTTCGTGGTATTGGGATGAGGTGGAACGGGCACAACATGATTCTGAGAAAATTCTGGATATTGGGAGGGAAAAAGTCACCCACGATCAGCCATGAGGGTGATCAGGCACTCAAACAATGGGCAGAGAGGTGTGGAAAATCTCCAAGGGTGGAATTCTCATCTTGATTGGATGAAGCCTTGAGCAACCTGGCTTGATGTGAAAGTTGACTGTGTTTTAAAGAGGTGTTTAAAATACAACCTCCAGAAGTTAATTCCAACCTGAATTTTGGAATCTGTAATCCTGAACTGTCATTAACCTGTATCCCAAACTAATATTTAATAATATTTAAGCCTGCAAATGAATTATAAGCAAGGAGTTTTATGGGATATGGATGAAAAATTGAGTACAGCTGAATGACTTTTATTTTTCATGACCTAAGTTTTGATCATCATAAAGATTTCTCTTATTTACAAATACCACAGATGTATATTACTTTTTTACAGTTCAGAGTGAAGAAAACCGGCTTGGGCTAATTACACACTCTCTGTGCTATACAATTTATTACTTAAAATCTAAACGGTATTTGTATGTAGTCTGTAAAGAAATTCCTGTATTTATTCATGGAATACAGCATATCTGCTTGTGAAAACAGTGAGCTTGGTTTCAGTGATCCGAGATACTGGGGCCATTTGATCTGTAGATTGTTCACTTTTGGGCTTGGAAAGGATGGAAGTGTGCACAGAATCCCAGGATGGATTAGAAGGGTCAGGGTAGAAGGGACCAAGGTGACTCATCTGGTCCTGCAGAGCTCATCCTGGCGCTCATCCTGGAGCTCATCCTGGAGCTCATCCTGGAGCTCATCCTGGAGCTCATCCTGGAGCTCATCCTGGAGCTCATCCCAAAGCTCATCCTGGAGCTCATCCTGGAGCTCATCCTGGAGCTCATCTGGAGCTCATCCTGGAGCTCATCCTGGCTCCCTGCTCAGGCAGGGCCATGCAGAGCACAGGGCACAGGATGGTGTCCAGGCAGTTCTGGGATATTTCCAGTGAGGAGAGCCCCCAGCCCCTGTGGACAATCAGTTCAGTGCTCTCAGAGGAGAAGTTCTTTCTCGTGTGTGAGGGAATTGCTGGGCTCAGTCCCTGCCCGTGGCTCTGCTGCCATTGCTGGGCCCCAGAGCAGAGCCTGGACCCTGCTCTGCCCCTCCCTGCACCCAGGGATACCCAGGGATGGACAGGGACACCCAGGGACACCCAGGAACACCCAGGGCTGAGGGCCTCTCTCGGCTGGGGCTCCTCTTCAGGCTGAACAACCCTAGCTCCCTCAGCTTTTCCTCAACAGGGGGAGGCTCCAGATCCCTGACCAGCTTTAGAGCTTCTGCTGGATCTGCTTCATGAGCTCCCTGTCCGTCCTGTCCTGAGGAGCCCAGAGCTGGACACTGTTTTCCAAATGTGGCCTCACAGGGCTGAGCAGAGGGGCAGGATCCCCTCCCTGCACTGCTAGAAATGCCCTTCCTAAAGCACCCCAGGATCCCACTGGTGTTTTGGCTACCAGGAGGCACTGCTGGCTCAGGGCCAGCTCGTTGGAGGACATCCAGGTCCTTCCCCCAGAGTTGCTCGTTCAGGTCACCCCCAGCCTGTGCAGGTGTCTGGGGTTATTCCTCCCCAGGTGCAGGACCCTGCATTTGCATATGCAAATAGATATGCACACGCATATTTCCATGTTCCAGGTAGGTTCTTGGGTCCCACAGAAGGCTTGAGCGCACAGTCTTCAAATCTAAGGAGCAAAATGTGATTCATGACTTGCTGAGAGGTGTAAGATCTGTTTGAGAGTTGCTGTGTAGGTAGAGAACCGTGCACCTATGGCTGTGAGGAAGAGGAGGAAAAGGGAGACATTTCTGGAAGGATTGGTTAGGAATCTGAAACAAACAGCTATTTATTTCAATATTTTTGTCTTGCTAGTTCCATAAGTTGCTTATATAGTTCATTTGGTGCAGTTGTAGTCTTGCTGCTGCCACATGAAATATGAGGTTGTGAAAATGAATTTATACAGCTGATTTCTGAAAATCCCAAGCATTACCCTTTGGCTCAAAAGCCCCATTACATAAATAAGCACAGGCCTAATTCTTGGAGAAGTCATTTCTAATTTAGGTGCTTGTAAAAACTGCTCTGCTTACTGCTGTGAAACACAGACCCCAGAAGATACATGTGAGACATTATTTCACATTCCAGCTAATGCAGCATATTTTTCTGCTAAGTCAGCAGTTCCTGGAGCTGGAACAATACATTCTCTGGATAAAATTCTTCTATTTGTCCTTTTATTAAATAATGGATATTCATAAAGTCCTTGTGTTTATTACTGTTTAACTGTTGAGGATTCAGTGAAGTTACAGATTTCGCAAGGGTTCCTTTCTCCATATAGTAATGAGAGTTATGGGGTCTGTATAGGAATTGGAAGTTTTACTGAGAAATAATATATTTTCTATGAGCCTTGTCCTGCTGAAATTAAAAAAAAAAACCAACAAAAAACCAACAAAAAATTCAAGTGGAATTTGTCTTTAGATTCAAATAAATCCAGTTGAGCATTTGCTGATTAATAACAAATACAATTTTCAGTGGTAAAGGCATGTGTTGGTTATGTGTCACGTTCCTAGATTTTAATGTGCATTTCAATACACTGCCTTGGTTTTGTTTGGTTTTGGTTTTTTTTTTTTTCCAAATTACTTGTATCTTTGGCTTGCACTCGCTGATTGCTCTTGGATAGTAAAAGAAATAGACTAATCATAAAGTTAGCAGAACATTGCGAAAATTAAAGTGGTCCATTAACAAATCTTATATGCTTTAAAATATGTGTGATTATTAGAAATCATAATGCTTTTGTATTTTTCATTCCTATTTCATGTTTTTTTTTTTTTAAAGCTCAAATAACAAGTACACAGCTTGCAGAACATATTTAGTCCATATGCAATTAGGAGAGTTCTTTGCATGATTTTAACAAAAGGTTCCTGAATGACATGCTGGTGTAAATTTGTCCAGGTGTGGGAGGTGGTGATTATGGCTTCCGTGTTTCTTACCTTGAACTGCAAAAGGAGAAAGCAGGTCAAAATACAGTCCAGCAGTGACTCAAAACTCATGACTTTACATGAAGTTTTGCAGTGAGAAGAGTAGAATCAGTGTGGTTTAAACCTATTTGATGCTTGGTAATAAGTCTGATAGATACAGTACACCAGTATTTTGCAGGATCATAATTTAGGAATTAACCTTTCTCTATTAGAAAAAAGTCTTTGAAAATCAACTCCTTTTCTAGTAGAATAAAGGTACTTTGCTAACCAGTAGACTGTTTGACAAACTGAAGATGTTTTCAGACTGTCTTCATGTAGTGCTCCCTTTTTAGTTAACTAATCCAGCACTTTTTTCCTGACTAAAACCAAAAGTAAGCTCTTAAAAGATGCTCTACAGAATGGAAATCAGAGATTTTGTATTTCTGTGGAAGTGTCATTATCTAGTAATAATTTAGTCTGATTGCAGTCTTAACTTCCTCAATTTTTTTTTTTTAAGTTTATGAAATATTGAGGTAATATAATAACATTTCAGCCATGTAGGCTGCTTATAAAAATAATCAAAATGAAATTATTAACGGTGAACATCCCACTCTAACTTCAGGAATAAAAAACTTACACCTTGCACATGAATGTCCTGAAGAGCCAAGGAATGTTCAGAATATTTGTGAAAGAATAACACTGGTTTAGCAGCATTGAATGGTTTGAGTTGGAAGAGACCGTAAAGATCATCTTGTTCCAAGCTCCTGCCATGGGCAGGGACACCTCCCACTGTCACAGGTTGCTTCAAGCCCTGTTCAGCCTGGCCTTGGAGACTTCCAGGGATCCAGGGACACCCGCAGCTTCTCTGGGTAACAAAGGCTGCTAATCAATAAATATATACCAATATATAGATATATCTATTTCTCTAATATTGACTTTTACCAGGAATTTGGTAGATAATTGCTCCGAGAAAGTTTTGGTAATCCTTGCGGTCCCTTCCAACCTGTGATAAATTTCTTATGGGGAAAGACTAACAAACCTTTCCGAAGGCACTGAAAAACGCCAGAGACCCGCGACCGTGCCCCCAACTCCCCGTTTTCCTTCTCCTTCCAGAACAAGATCATCCTGGACCCGATGACGTTCAGCGAGGCGCGGTTCCGTCCGTCTCTGGAGGAGCGTCTGGAGAGCATCATCAGCGGCGCGGCGCTCATGGCCGACTCCTCGTGCACGCGCGACGACCGCCGCGAGCGCATCGTGGCCGAGTGCAACGCCGTGCGCCAGGCCCTGCAGGACCTGCTCTCCGAGTACATGAACAACGTAAGTCACAGCGAGCGAGCGCGCCCCGGGGCTTGCAGCTGCTCTCCTGGGTCTCCAAAGTAGTAACACCAGGCGTTACTTTAGTAACTCTTGTGCCTCTAGTAAGCTCTTGGTAGAGGTGGCGCTGTTGTGGAGATTTTTGATGGCGTTGCAAATGTTTTGCTGGACTTAGGTACGGGGGGTGGTGTTGTACCTACCAAGGAACTCCTTGCTCCCCGTGAGTTTGGCATAAATCTTATGTAATAACTAGCTGTTCCTCTGGAAGTAGAATACTTTTAAAAATGGAAGCGGTGGTGAGTAATCTAAATGGTGAAATGGCTCAAGAATTATTTTTCTTATTGAAGGTGAATATGGGTAACTTTCATCATGTTTGCCCCTCTGGGATGGTCATTGTGTTTGATTTTTAGGATGCTACCTATAGATATTCATAAGAGGTTGACTTTTCGGTGTGTGGTTTAAAGCACTGAAGGTTTCACTTTGTGGTGGAGCTATGAAATGCTCAGTTGCTGTAAAAGCAGTGAGTTCAGCACTAGTGCTGTTCACACTACCTTAAAAACACCTCCCTGGGTAGGGTTTCCAGAGGTGTTGAATTGTTTAGTGTGGTGTGAACTGGCAGTGCATAACCTTTGTTCTGCACAGCTTGTCCCAGAAAATTCTCTCCCAATGTTGTGTATTAAAACTCAGATCTTCTATTGCCTCATCCTTTTGAGGATGTGGGAGAAAGACCAAAGCAACATGAACAACCCGTTTCAAAATTTAAATGTTTGCCAAGAGGTGTCAAACTGATAGTCCTCTCCTTTGCTGTTTCTTGTCCTTTATTGCTCCCAGAGTATCAGATGACACATTTTTGATCCCATTTTGCTGGAATCATCCAAATAATGCTGAATAGGGTTTTTGAGGATAGGCCTTTAACGTTGTTATTTTCACTGGTACCACTACAGTTGTTAGAGTGATGCGATTCACTATCAGTAGTGCAAACTGCAGTCCTTCAGTCACTTCATTTTACAGTTCAGACTTAAATGCTGCTTTTCAAAGGTATTGTTCCGTGTGATAGAGTCACCTCAAGGAATAGCTGTTAGGTTGAATTGAAGAGCATTATTTGCTTCTTAGTTTTTTCTGAAGTGATGGTTGACACGTTCTTGTGAAAGCTTGAATCAATGTGAGGTTTTGCTGCTGTGTTATGGATTAGAAGTTATAAAAGAGAACATTAAATAGCAGGTGATGAGGCTGCGATGGAAAAGAAGCTTGCTGGGTTTCTTCCTACAAAATCTTCCTTTGTAGAAGCAATACTGGTGCAATCCTTAAAGGTCTTTCGAAGAAACTTTGAGAACTGATGAACGGTGAATTTTATTGCGGTGCCTTTTTCAGTACACAGCCTTTTGGTAACGATGCGATTTTCCCCTGGACCAGAAACATTCTTATTTTATTTCTGACTGCATTTACTGAGGTAGGAGAGTTTTAAATTTCTGCAGGCATTTATGACCACACTGAAGGTTGCTAATATAGCTTCATCATTTTTACTTAAACACATAATGGTGTGAGCAGCTGCTTTTATGGTTTCCACAGTATGGTTTTTAAAACAGTCTTTTCTTCTCCTTTTTTGCGTCCTTCTGAGTTGCAGAATCCCTGTAATTTATTTATTTTTCTGCTTTATAATGAGATGTAGTCAACTTAAGTAGGATTTTTTTAAACCTATTGAGTAAACATTATATAAACTGAATATAGACTTAAATAACATAAAATGCAGTGCTTCTGATTTTACCAGATCTGGTGTGGTAGAATTTGACAATGATAATTTCCAAACTGATGTTAGCAGTTACAAAGGATGGGATTAAGATTACATATTACTCTGCCTAAATTTTTTTTTTTTTGTATCCTTCTCTGGTATATTAATTAAGTCCCCATGTCCAGGACAGAAGATCAAATTCTGAGCTTGTAGGCAGCTCCTGTTATTTAAGGATTGGATTTCATCCATTCTGCCCTGGCAGAACTTGCTTTGCTGCTAAACCTATTTCCTTGAAACCTGTGGGTTGATTTTCTTGGGTTCTCAGTGATTCTGAGTGTGTTCAGTATAACAAAAGATCTCACTTGCAAAGTGTTTTTAAGGTTTCATGAGTTTCAAAAGGGTAAAAGTGAATGGCACACACCAAACATGACACAGTCTCAAGTCTGATTAAAGTTGTTTTTCAAAGATGAACACCTTGAACATCTTCTGCCTTGTGTGTCTTTAAACCACTGCAATCCTGCTCTTGCTTTAGGCACTGTGAAATTAATCAGATGTTCATTGTTTGGGGTTTTTCTGTCTGATGATAGCTGAGCAATGATGATTTTTTTGTGATGATGAGTGTGTTGATCAAGTGAGCATGCAGCAGAGTAACTTCTCTGTGGTGACATTTAAAGGATGCAGATGACAAAGGGCAGGGTGCTGGCAATGTGTTGTTCAGTTCATGTTAGTTCAGTCCTTCTCCCTCTTAAAATAGTTCCTTTTCAGTCATCTACTTCTGTGCTTTGGGTTCAGAGGGATGTTTCTTACAAAAGGGCTATGAGTTGAAGGAAAAGTAAATACTTTCAAGATTTTGGCATCCAAAGAAGAATCTGAAATAAAAAGTTGGTAGAAAGAAGGATAGGGGAGATTTCAACTTAGGTAAGTAAAAGTGGTGCTGCTTCTGCAGTTGTATTATTTACTGTTGCAAAAGATGTGTTTTGGCTTCTGCTTCCTTCTCATCACATAAATGTTGATTTGCTCCATTTCCTACCCATCAGATAATGTTTTTAATTACTCCCTGGGCTCTTTACTGGTTCTAGGAATAATTATATATTTGTATAGTTACTGCATTGACCAGAGTCTCACAGTACCTAAACCCCCTGAAAGGGAGATCCCTGGGAGTTCTCTGCAAGAACTTCTATGGAGATGAGATATAAACTGCTTCATTATTCTTTGTATATCCAGAAATATGCATATTCTTCATTTACCTTACCAGTAACTGTGTCAAAATCTTTTCCCAGCATGGTATCTATTGTTTCTCTCATGAGATCACCTTTAGAACCTTTTGCTTTCAGGAAGCAAAGGCAAGAGATGTTCTCAGTCTGTTACATGACTTTTTTTTTTTTTTTTTGCCAGAGTCTCAGAGAAAATTGATGGGATGCTTTTCAGCTTCTTATGCATATGTGATAAATCCCATAATTTATTTCAAACTAAAATTACATTTCTAGACTTCTGTCCTACAAGGAAGACCTAAATGCAGCTCCAACGAAGTTCTTAATGCCACTGTTTTTCATTTGTCTAAATGAAAGCCTTATTTAATGGCTGGTTAGCTCTGATTTGGGTCTAGTTTCCTGCTGGTTTTCTCCCTGGAGCCTTCATGATTTGTATTGCAGGCTGTCAGGGAGCAAAACTACCAGGAACCTGGGAGCTCGTAAGCTCCTGGGTCAGAAATGCACTGCCAAACTCAACCCAGTGCTGGGAACCCTTTCTAGCAAGACTCAGGGTGCTGCTGGTCTGATTTACATAAGAAAGGGAGGAAATTATATCTTTAGAAAAATATGCCTAAAAGAGGATGCTTTGAATTCCCTCTGACATCACCAGATTCGGTGCCAGAGACAGACTGAATGTTGTGTTGCTGGGGTGTATCAATGATAAATTTGGAAAGCAGTTGACAAGTGAGTAAGCTGTGAGCGTTAAAGACCTCTGTAATCATTCCAGAACTGGCTTGGCATTAATTCAAATCTGCATTTGAAAAGGCATTTCCCAGCTGGTTCAAATACGATTTTCTCCTCTAAAGCCTTTGGGCTCATTATTAAGCCAACTTGCATTCTCCTGCTTTGCTTTCCCTCTTATCCAGTGTTCCTGCTCTCAGTCCCTGCCAGCATTCCAGAGGAGATTGTTTTTTGTTGGTTTTCTTGAATTATAATTGTTTTCTGGGACAAGATAATATTTCTGTGTGCCTGAGTGATGTGATCAGTCCTTAATGGAGTCTTGTATTATTGCTGATGATTTAACGTGTAGATGTGAGGCTCACATGTGAACATTGGAATAGATTTCCCAAAGAGGCTGTGGAATGTCCCTCACTGGAAGTATTCCAGAACCATCTGGTTGCAATCCTGTGCAATGTGCTCTAGGAAGACCCTACTTTACCACGGGGGTAATGTTGTTTAACGTTTGCTCTTTGAAATCTTGCTCTCTAAAGTTACTCCCCAGCCCTGGCACCTCCTCATTCCTGAGTTGCTATAGGCTCTAATTCCATTTTTCTATAGGGAAGAAAATGTCATTTCTTGGAATGACAAAATTGCAGAGAAACAAATGAGAAAGCACAAGCCTGCTGGCAGCTTCTCTTCACAAATATATCAGTAAAAAATTGGAATGGCTCAAAGAAAAAACAGAGTGCTGCAGTACATGAAGATGAAATGTCCTTAGCAGACAGCTGGTTATTGTGCTTGATTGGAGAACGAAAAACATGATAGCAACTGAAAAATCTATAAACTCTCAAGATACTGCCAGCTGTCACATTTAACAGCTTCATCTGAATTCATATTTAAGATAAGCAATAATTGGTGTGTACATTTCAGCTCTGGAGCTGACTTGTGTGAGGTTAATCTGGGTGACAGTGAGCAGTAAATTACAGTTATGAGACACAGCAATGTCCAGAGCTGTCCTGAGATGAGGAACTGGGGATGAGTGACAAGAGATTGACTGCTGGAGGAGCAGCATCGACTGATTCAGGCGTGACTGGCACAGCTGGGCAGTTTTCCATCAGTACCATTATCAAATTCCTGGCTGGCCGAATAATTTTTAGAGGACAGCAGCTTATTTAAAGCTTTGCACTGTATCTCAAGCTGGAGATCAGCTATTTTAATATTCACCTGACTCTTACAGAAGTTATATTAGGAGTTTTGTGTTTCTGTACATGAAAGAAACAAGTAGAAACTCAGTAATTGTTATTGGAAAAATAGGATGTATTCCCAAATGTTCTGTGCGTTGCTTCTTGGTCAGCTTAAGATTTTTGCACTTCTGGATCCCTCCTGAGTGCCTTGACTGCTCACGACTGTACATAAATCACTGTCTAAGTATGCAACCTGTAGTGTGACTTGAGACCTTTTCAGGAACCTTCTGTCTCTTCTATTTTGATGATGTCAGGCCCTCATCATAAGGCATGTCCATTATTTTTCAGTAGATTTATAGAAATGCTGCATCATTTACAATTGTGCAAGCTAGTTTTGATTTATTTATTCATTAATGGATGTCCTTTTTTTTTAATTCCATATTCAGAGTTTGCTCTGTTTTTCTTATCAGATTCAGACAACCGTACTGTTTACAATCAGAAATAAATAAAAATGCCCTGAGAAAATGAATCTCCATGGCTGGGAAATAACAAATATCCTAAAAAATTGTTCTGATTTCAGGTTCTGGTGATTACAGGTTAATATATCCCTGTTTGGGTGAATAGATTTTTAAATTTACTGAAATAATTTGCTCTTTAAAACGGCATGTTTAAACACAACTTACTCTAAAAGGGGTGGGTAGCCCAGGTTTTTGTTAATAAATCCCTTGAGGTGGATTGGAGTGAAATAACCCTAAATAAGTGATTTTTGTAAACATGCACATGTAGTGTTTATTGTAGAATAATTTAGAGTTGCAGAGGAAAACATATATGTAGGCATTTTGGTTATTATCTTTAGTAATATGACAATATAAAAGCATAGAATTAACTTAAGAAAATGCATAAGAAAGAGAAGAGTAGGATGAAAGTAAAAATATCTCGCCACCCAAAGGCTTCACAATGAGATTTGGTCATTGCAATTTTTATAGTAGTTGGTCAAAACGATGGTCACAGTCTAGACCTACCACATGGTGGATAAAGCCCCTAAAACACCACATCTGTTGGGTTTATATTCACTCAGGTTTGGGTGGGAGCTCCCAGGTACCTCTGCTGGGTTGGGGAGCTTCAGCTGGGTGATGTGTTGTGGATCAGGAGTCACTTTGGGAGTCTCTCCCATCTTCTGGTGGGATACAGCTGCCCATCCCATCAGTGCAGCTGTGCCCATCATGGCCATCAGCAGAGTGAACACCTTCAGGACACCTGAGAATGTCCCAGGACCTCCCGGGCAGGGGAGTGACCACAGCTGAGCTCACTGATAAGGACAGGAGACAGCTCCTGCCTCACAGGGGTCCCCTCTTCCCTTATCAGTTCATCACCAGCTGTTTTACTGATTATCTGACTCGGTGGTTCTAGTATTTGTGGGAGGAAATGGTGGTTTTGAGCTACAGTGCTGGATTTTCCTTGGTGCTATCAACCAGAGAAAGTTTTGCCTCCTTTTTGCTCTTTGTCTTTAAAGGCAGACCATGATATGTCATTATAAAAGTGTTGTAGGTCATGTTAAAATGTAAATAAATTATAGGACATTTATGGTGTCTGAGGCTGGATTGGTGTATTAGGCTGAGTGATGTTTCTAGCAATATACTTCCCTCCAAATAAGCATGGAAATTTTCTAGACTGACAGTAAATCCAAATCTGATCTTTTCGGCTCCTGTAGGGCTTAGTCTGCCTGGGCCTCTCCTACTCAACATTAATATTGAGGTCATATCAGTCTTAATTTATTAAAGTTTGAATGCCTTGCCCTTTCCACATTAATAATTGCAGTGTTTGCCCATTAAACTGAAAGCTGGGACAAAACCAACACATGACAGAATGAATGGCACAACAGTCAAAACGGTGTAGGATGTAATTTTGATGATTTTTTCATTGTTTTTGACCAACAACCCAAACTGCCTTGCTATAAAATGTTATATTAATGTCATATGTGTCATAGTTGGGAATAAATTATTCAGTAAGTGGACCCAATTTTATCAATACTCAGGACACTTGCTTTTCTTGAGAAATTATTTTGTTATTCCTCATTGTTTTATCTCATGTATGTACATGTGCATACAGAAGGTCTGACTGCTGTTGGTTCCTTATCAGAGTATTTGATCATTTTAAACTTAGTGTATTCAGAGAAAATAAAAATGTGTTATTTCTTTAAAAAACCAAACCCAAAACAATCGAAGTCAAAGCATACCAATCCCCCAAAATTTCATTTTCATGCAATGGTTTTCATGTTCAACTCATTTACATTTGCATTCATTAGTTAGTTGTTTTGATTTGTCTGAAGTGTGTTCTTGCAGAAGTAATAACTTCTGCACTGGTGCTTTTGATAGGCTGGAAAGCATTGCCTCAATTTCAGACGTAGTCTGTCTGAAAATGATGTTGTTGAAGTTTTTTGTTCACCTGAAAGAGAAGCCTGCATCCATCTTGGCTCTAGAGTGTGATTCATAACCTCTCTAATTTTGTTTCTACTGAAGTTAGCATTTATGGGCTATTAATTTGTTGTTTTTCCAATGCCAATGTCAATATGAGAGAAGTTTATTGTGTATTTTAAACTATACCAATATGATTATTAGCTGTATGTATACCTTGCTTTGGCATCCAGATCTTCCTTTCAGTATTTACACTATCCAGATTAACATTGTTAGGTGTTATATTCTTTTGGATGCAAAGAAAAATATTCCCAGTGCATTTATAGGAATAAATCAAAATAAAAGAAGCATGGGCCTACTGCAGTTAGTGAACTTTCAGTAAACCACATCAAAAATCTGTGTCTCCTCAGAGGCTACAGAACATCTTCTGTTGCATGTTAAAAATCCTTCAGTAATTGTATAAATGCAGTGTTTGACTGTTGAAGGGGGTGCAAAACGTTTGTATTTTCAAAGACATGGGATTTCTCTCTTTTTGTTTTATTTTCTTTAAAGTCTTCCTGAATCTCTTATTAGGAGGGACTGATTTTTTTATTTTTATTTTTTTTTTCTAAAATTGGGCAAATTCTGAATGGCTTTGGTTTTCCTGTTGCACTGAAAGCTGAGACAAAAATACCACATTATTAGATCAGTGTTGGGGTAGTCAAGGATGCACTTCTTTTCCTGTCAATAATGTCATACTGTATATAAACACTGCATATTTACAGTGCCACTAGCAATCCAAGCGACAGAAAACATGACGGCTGTGTTCAGACCTGCAGGTTACGAATCCTGCATTGTTTTGGATTATTTACACCAGGAATGTTTTTATAAATGAGCAAGGCTCTGTGAGGGAGGCAGTGTTGGAGGAATTTGCTGTGATTTTGGGAGTCTTCAGCTGGCACGATGGTGTTGGAGATCCAGGAGAGGGCGTGCTTGCACATCAGAAATGTTCTGTGCATCACGGAAGATCTGCGTGCTGATGGGGTGCAGCTGTAATCCAAGAAAACGTAATAGTGCACAAAGAAAAGATGTTACCTTGTTAGTAGCTATGGGCTCTTCAGAAACAGATTTGAAAAGTTTTTTTTTGGGGGGGGAAGGTATTTTAATAAAATTAGCATTAAGTGATTGAACTATCAGCTAGAAATGAGGTGATGAGTTCTACTTGCATTTCTTGGTAAATTATTTCAGCTCTAGGTATATGAATGCTTGAGAACATGTGCATTCTTACACAGAATAATTTCCAAGTTCTACAGCCGTGAAATGTGTGATAATGTGAAGCCAGATGTATCAATGTTGGGTTGGGTCTGATATTTGACCTGGGAAATTATCTTACAACTTCCAAAGTGCGGCAGAAATGCAAGGACATCGTGACACAGTAACTTGTTGCTTTTAATAATACACAGAGCTGTGTATTATTAGCCAGATGCTGGGAGCACATGGAGTTGGTTTTTATATTTTTGCTTGAGGAATGGAAGACAAAAAAAGGTCTCTGCAGTAATCAGTTCCCTGAAAACTTGCTTAGGAAGAGGATTGTTTCTTATTTTTAATGATCGAGCTGAAGGAATAAGCAATTTTCTTTTTGGATTGGATTATTTTTGAATTTGAAGTATTGATTCAATCTTTATAATATTTGGAAATTTTTTCAGAGCCTTTCCGTTTAGCAGATATTGCAGCTGTTTACAGTGTTTTGGTTTACAGTATTTTGGGTACAACAGAATGAAATGAAGCATTTTGTGAAATTAATTTGTCTATAATTTGTCTCCCTGTCCATATGAAGGGGTTGGAACTCTGTGATCATTAATACCCTGTCCAGCCCAAACTATTCTGTGATTCTGTACCAAAGCTTTAAGCTTGTCTACTTTATAAAGTAAATAGTGTTTAAACTTAGGGTAACATATAGACCTCACATTTTCACAATACCTATTTATATAGAATTTTTATATCTTTGTCAGATCTTTACTGCCTTGTCCAATTCTTGCATTTATTTAAAAAGAGCAACATGAAGAGAATGGCAACACAGACAGATGCATCTTAACTGTAATTACACATTAAAGTTGCAATGGAAGTTTTATATTTCTGTTTGCTGAGCTCTCTAAAATACAGTTGTGTATCTCTAAGTGCCCATGGCTGAAATCTTTGTGATGTGCAACAGTGTGGTCACTGTGGGGCTGTGGAATGCATTGCCAGGGATGCCCTTGAATCCTGGGATCAGATGTATTACATTTTAATTGGGTTTTAAGGCTAATCTGAGCGAGCAGATAATTTGGGATTAACCAGAGCCTGTTAATGCCATGACCCCTTTGGTGCTCTTCAGCTGTGCCACTAAACCCTGGGTGAGCTCTTGCTGGAAAGAGAGGTGGTCACAGAACGACAAAACCCCCACACTCGGAGCCCTTAGACCCAGGGAGCTGCAGAAAATCACATTATTTGGATTTGGTACAACATTTTGGAGAGAAAGGAGGCAAAAACCCCAAAGCTGAGATTTTCCCAAAGCTGTGGGACCATTCACCCAGGGAATTTCCTAAGATCATTGAATGATGGGGGGTTTGTTTCTGACAGAGCAGATCAGAAGCTGCTGTGATGTCAAATGGCCAAAGCATTTGCTTGTGTATTTCTTTTCTCCGTGAAGTACCTTATGATGATTTTGCTGTGAATTTTTTATTTTTATTGGATGAATGACCTTTTTTCTTGTAACTTCTTTTTATCCTTCACAGGGATGCAATCAGATTATTAGAAATTTTTAACAGTTGCAAAATTCAAGCACTTGAACTAATTTTTTATTCCATTATATTTTTTTAAACACTTGTAAAAAATTTTGTAGCTGAACAATAGGTCTAATGACTGAAGGCCTTGCAATGCAAAGTTTGATGTGAATAATTTATTATCCAACATAGAACAGTCAGTGTCATGGCTAACACACCATATTAGTCCATAGGAGTAAACATGAATCCTTACTTTTTAAAAGTTTTCTATATAAATTTTAGAAATAAAAATATATATAAAAAACGAGAAATAAAGTGAGAGGAGGATTTTTTTGTTGTTGATGTCTGCCATAAATCCCCTCATATGATAGAAAATTATGTATTATTCTTCTCACTGGGTAGATGAGCATGAAACCTTGTGCTTTGTGCAGTATTTTTGATTTCTGCTTATAGGATGAGGATATGGAGCCAAATCCCATGGATGTCAGGGCGTGTTGTTCATCCTTACATGTATTTGTAAAGGATTCACTCGGGGATATAAGGTGCCTGATTTCAGTATCTCGGTAGCCCCAGGAAAGGCAGTAAGGTTAACTCACAAGATTTAAATCTTCATTGTATATGTTGTGAGAGTCGGGTCCTGGATTCCATGGGGCCTGGTTCCTCCTGGTGTGTTCTGCCTGGAGAGCTGTCACATGATCCTTCCAAATGCTCAGTTAATTATTAACACTTTGTCAGGGCAAAGTCTAGTTAAAATTATAAAATTGGATTAAAACCAAACAAAAACAACAGAAAAAAAACCCAAAGAATTTAATACCAGGATTTAACTACTAAAATACACGTTGAAAAAGAAATACAAAGACTTAAATTTGTTTTCCTTTTATTTTCTTTTCTGTTCTTTCACTGTAACTAAATAAACAAGTGAATGAATCAATTAAAGGTGTGCCTGATTTGGGGTGTGTGGGGCCAGACTTCCCAAGCAGATTTACATCCATTTGTGTGTACAAAACAATAAAACTTGAAGGCTCATTAGCTTGGAATGACCCAACTGTGTTTTATATGAAGGGGTCATTTCTTTCCTAATGAGCCTCTAAGCCAGATGGCCAAGCCCACAGTAGTCTAACAGCATTAGGGTGATTTAGATTTTTAGGTAAATAGCTTTCCTTTTTCTTTGTGTGTTTACAGACAGGAGCTAGAGGGGCAGCTTCTTCTAGAACTACGCCCACAGTTTTTCCTTAGAAGATAAATGGCTGAGGTGGCTCAGCTTCTTGGGGTTTCATACCAAGTTCTAATATTTTTTTCTGATTTGTAGTGTGTCTGTGAGATATTACCCTCCCTAGAAACTCTTGGGGGTAGGAAGTTATTGTGACAGTCTTTGTTATTAGATTTTGTTGCAGTAGATAATTAAACTCATTCTTATTCCCTCATCTCTGAGCACTTATAAAAATACACGTGAACTGCAAAAGTGCAATGATTTTGCACAGGTGATAGTGCAAGAATGATGTACCACATTTCTGGAAGTGCCCAAGGCCAGGCTGGACAGGGCTTGGAGCAACCTGGGCTAGTGAGAAGTGTCCCTGCCTATGGCAGGGGGTGGAGTGGGATGGGCTTTAAGGTCCTTTCCAGCCCACGCTACTTTGTGGTTCTATTATTAGCTTTCTAATACAATTTTTCATATAAAATTTTTGCTTATCTTTACAAATTTAGGATGCTTTAGGTGCTTAAGGTGGAGGAGTGGTTGCTCATTTGAGGCTGGATTCATGGCACTCAGGCTTGGAAGTGAGGAGCCAGGTCCCTTGTGGATACCCCCAAGATTGCTACCCTCAAAATACACTGAATTTTAAGTGTCCTGGATCATTTTCTCTTACCATGAGTAGATCATACACTAGGGAAGCTTGGAAATGACATAAAAACCTATGCAGACAACAACTCAAATGAGAAGAAAATTGAAAGGAGAGCAGCTTGTGAAGGGCAACATCATCAAAATGGTTTTGAAAGTGTGTTTCAAACACATTGTGCCAGTGGATAGTCACAGTCCTTTCAGCAATCCCACATTTCAGAGAGATTTGGGTATAGCAGATAGTCTGTTGCTGTGAATAAAATAACTTCATTTGATGACTTGCTCCTATCTTCTGGGGGGTTGTCTCAGTGATGTTAAATAATTGTGTATAGGTTCTTAGCGCCAAGAATTGGTCTTATCTTCAAAGAAAGTGGTTATATTTGGGGGAATAAGGACATAAAAGGGCTCAGAATAAAGCTTTATCTGGCCTAGTATCTTACATCTGATAATAGTCACGGGGGATGACTCAAGAAGAATATAAGAACCTGGCAAACATACTGTGATTGTGATTCCTCTTTGCAAAATTTATTATCTTAGCCTCCAGCAATTTATGGTTCAGGGAGTTCCGAACCAAAGGTGATATTTACTGTTTAAAAGTGAATAATCCAGATCCTTATTGAAGCAGCCTGTAGAGCATTAAGATTTTAGGAGATTTACACAGGCCTCTGGAATAGCTATTTTTGCATCATTTTGAGCCAGTTGTCCTTTTATTTTTAACTCTTTTTGTTTCCTCTCCTGAATCTTTTGAGATGTTTAGTCCAGGATGAGTTGAGGAGACATGGAGTCAGTTAATAAAGAAAAGTTGTGGAAACTTCTATACTTCAGTAAAACTTTTTGAACCACCTTTTGTAGACATGATGCACTTTAACCTGCATTTACTTTTCAAATCCTGAAACAAAACACAGTGTGCTGCATCATTTTAAATGTATCAAGCCTAATACATTGAGATATGATCACTTGATTTCCACCTGCTGCAATTTGCATGCTATACTTGCCTCTCACTAGCACCAGTAGCTTCCAAAGCAGCAGGAATTCCTGCTGGAGAAAATCTGCCTCAAACTATCTGTGAAGATCAGGAGTGGGGAGGGTCTGGAATCCTGTACTCTCACTGTGTGCTTTTTAAACAAACCTGATAACAGAAAACCCCACACCTTGTGCAGCACCTTCAGGGGTGGCTGCACTGTGTGGTGGAAATGAAGATGCTGCCAATGCAGGTTTCTTTGTCAGAAAGTATTTTAAAATGTGCAGTAAAAAAGCTTTACTTCAGTGAAAGGGTTTTCCTCCAAGGCAGGTCAGAATCAGTGCCAAAGGATACTCCCTCCAGTATACACTCTCCTCCAGAGAGAAGGAGTAAAAACAATGTCAGATCATGAGCAGACTAAGTGAATTTTGGATGTGAAAGTGCAAAGAAATGTTAACACTGTTATGATTTTCTCATGCTCATAAATCTTCTGCCTGGAGAATTAGGACCTGGTCATTTGCTGGTAGAAATAATAGCAGGGGAAAAAAAAAAAAAAGAGAAAAGTTTTTTCTCTTTTATTCTGATTTCTGTAAGTTCCCATTTAGCAATGTATTGGGAAGAGGGGTATGTATATCACATTTTTAGCTTCTTTCTTAACCAAAGGCAAATGAAGTCTCTCTGTTAGTATTAAGTGACAGGAAGAAAGTTGTTCAAGTCCGTCATCGCTTTTAAAATTTATTTGTGACGATGAAACTTCTGCTTTATAATTGAGAATGGGAATCTGGTCTCCAAATCACACCTTAATCTGTAGTCTGGGAAATGTAAGTGGTATTTTATCTCTTTACTTAGTGTTGCCAGACTAACAGAATGACAATAATATGACTGGGTTTTGTCAAAGCATATAATTAAATGGCTATGAAAACTGAAGAGCATTCAGTTCACTGAAGAGTGGTTACACTTGTACTGCCATGTAAGCAAAATGGCAATAATAAAATGAGAGAGCGTCACACGCAGTGTACATTTGGGTTTGTTAATAACAAATTTAAAATGATAAATACTTTTCCTAGGGTAAAATTCTTACCGATTCCCTTGAGAATTCCACTGCATTGTAAATGTAATTTGCCGTTCTTTACAATTATGTTTTAAATAGACCAAGTCTAAAGGGAGTCTGCCTATTTGATTTCCAAATTTGCATCACTTAAAATCCAATCAGACCAACTGTTCGGATTTTTATTAGATATGAAATACACGAACGGGTTCAAGGCCATGCTATGTATAGCAAACACATCCCTTGTTGTGCAGCATGGGTTATCTAACTCGTTCCTTAGCATGTGGTTCGACCTTCAGCCCACCCAGACTGCTCAGTGACTCCTTGAATTGTTACTATAATAAACCCTTCGATTTTCAGTAACTGGTGTTTTACAGCCCAGCAGATTGCATTTGATTTTGTGGATTCGCTGTAACATATTGGGTTTAACGGATTTATGTAGGAATGTAAAACAAAAATAATACAGCAGGCGCTCCGAGTTTTCGAACACAAGGCATTAGGATTGCAGATGGCCGAGTCGGATAACGACATTGAATAATTTAGTGGGGAAGGTAATCTGGTTTTGACAGAATACATTAACATTTAGCTGATAGTACAGGTGTCTGGGTACCGAGCTGCGTGCCCAGATCTGAGGCAAGGCAGAGGGATGGTGTGAGGTGCTGCTTTACAGCCTCACTGACCGTGCTCAAAGAAGAAGTACCTTTTCAAAACATGCTAAAATAGATTTGGAACACCCTCAGCATTCCAGTCATTGCAATGACTTCTCACTGTCTGGTGTAATTTTTTGTTTTGCTGATGAGAGAAAAGGAGCAATACTTCTTTAATGGGCTTTGATTAAAACTGTATGTTCGTTACAGGGTGGATCTAAGAAAACAAGGAGGAAGAAAGCACAGCAGTTAAGAGATTTCTCTGCTGTTCATGTCTGTTATGTCAAAATATGGCTTCTGCCTTTTCTCCCAAACTGACAGTGAGACACTCCAATCTTTCTTTCCGTGACATTATTAAAATGTAGTAGACATGATGTTAATATTGGTAGCTGCGCTTTAGAGAGAAACAGTGAGATGAATAACCTGGGACTGGTTGAGTTCTGCTGGCAGAAGCTCTTTGGCTTGGATTTGTCTGTATGTGCATTCCAGTAACGAGTGCTGCTGTGTCCCTGCAGTTCCCTCTCCTCTCTCCAGAATCACTGGAGAGACCATTGGACCATCAAATCCAAATGATTTGGGATGGAAGGACCTTAAAGCCATCTCATTCCACCCCCTCCCATGGCAGGGACACCTTCCACTGTCCCAGGTTGTTCCAAGCCCCATCCAACTTGGCCTTGGACACTTCCAAGGATCCAAGGGCACCCACAGCTGCTCTGGGCACCCTGTGCCAGGGCTTCACCATGCTTGCAGGCAATAATTTCTTCCTAATATCCAATCTAAACCTGCACTCTTTCATTTCAAAGCCATTCCGTCTTGTCCTGTCCATTCCAGGGCCATTTCCCAAGTCCTTCTGCATCTCTCTTGGGGCCCCTTTAGGCACTGGCTGGTGCTGGATGATTCTCCCTGGAGCCTTCTCCTCTCCAGGGAGAACATGTACACGGCTGTACAGACATGTTAGTTTGTTTTCTTCCAGCCTGAGGTCAGTTTACCGTGCCTGTTTTCTTTGTTAACTGATAGGTCTGGAAGAGAATAACCAGTTGTGCCCAACGTTTCAGTGAAATACATTGCTCTAATATCTTTATTAATAAAGGCAGCAAGTACTATACTTCAAGGGGTATTAATGAGCTCATTGGATAATGAGTATGTGACTTAAATTATGTGCATCATACTTATTCACTTTAGGGCTGATATTTTTCAGGCATATCCTGAATATTTTTTTTTCTTGGCAGAGAAGAACCTGCCAGTTTGCACATTTTGGACCTTAAGAAGCAAAACATTTCCACTGTCTGTGCGTAAATGGGAACCTTTTCATTGCCCAGCTGCAATGTTTGAGCTGTGCATCCTCTCTTCCAAGCCATGACTGTGTCCCTGACTGTACTGCTTGATCATCAGCAGAGCTCAGCTGTTCCAAATTTCCAGCTTTCAGCACGAGGAGCTTGCTGAGGAGACGTTATGGCTTGGTTTCCGATGGAGCCTCGCGCAGGCTGGATCATTTTCAGGACCATTCAAGCACCGCTTGAGTCCCCGTCTCGCTGGCACTATTGAACCCAAAGAAGAATGTGATGAAAGGAAGGGAGGGAGCTTTCAGCAGAGGGCTTAAATTGAGTTAAACTTACTGTTTTCTGCATCTTTGGTCATGCCTATTATAAAAGGCAATAGCTATCAGACTTTCTGTAAGGAGCTAGCACTGGATAGTGCCAAATGTGGAGAATTTGTGTTGAGCGGTTGAAGTTTTTCAATATCATAGAAAATTGAAAAGTAGAACATGTAAGGAAAGAGACCTTAACGCAGTGAGCACACGAGTTTTACAAAGTAACCCATAAGTCTTACAAATGCCAAAATAGCCTGACCATGGTATTGATTTTATAATGTTGTTCCTGACTCTTGCCTTGCAGAGCAGTGACATTTCATTACACCCATTGGAGCCATAATAACTGAAGTGCAACTCCAGCTGATGGAAATGAAATTAAATCTATCTCCAGTAATAAAGCAGTGATGTCCACCAAGAATAGAATACAAACCTGTTTTCTAGTTTTCTAATATTCTATTACAACGAGCTATAAATAAAAAGTAGGTATTTGTTGTAGCAATACTTCTTGTATATCAGCTAACAACCAGATAACCTGATTCCTCTTGGGTTCACAGCGATATACTCTTAAAACAAGTACATCTCCATTGTGAAATTTGTATTTTGCAACATATTTAACGAGGTTTCTGTGTCAAGTTCCAGTGCAGGATGTAAACAAAAGTATGTATTCTATTATCATCTGTTAAAACCAGGTAGGGCAGTGATCTTTATCTCTTCTATAACCCATCCCTCATATCTCCAAGAATTTAGCTTCTGTTAATGAGCCAGCTGCTAAAACCAAGTAGGACAGTGCTCATTATCTCTTCCATGACCAATCCTCCCTTCAAGAAGGTATCTTCTGTTAATGAGCCATTAAGTGACTGATAAAAATTACATTATCCCATTGGAAAATGCTCCACCCAAGGGGAGGAGCCGAGCATTCTTTGCTAAATATATTCAGAAATTTAAAACAGCTCAGTCAGCCTTTCTCCACTAAATTCCCAAAAGAAAACCAGACACTTCTTCATCACCACTAAATCGGAAAAAACAACTCCTACACCCTTCTACAAAAGCGCTGCTATAATGAAACCACATCTGTCACTCCAGGACAACTTCAACCACTATTTAATCAGAGTGCTAACCAACAGGGTGTCAAGTTGTATTCCGACTCTGTCAGTCTTTTTGTGCTACTGCATTTTATTTTAGTTTTCCTATTAAGTTGTAGTTTGGGGTTTTTTGTTTGTTTGTTTGTTTTTTACATACTAGTAAAAAACCTGTTATTCCTATCCTCATAACTCTGCCTAAAAGCTCCTTAATTTCAAAATTATAATAATTCAGAGGAAAAGAGTTTACATTTTTCATTCCAAAAAAACCTCCTACGTTCCTTAGCAAGCACCTTTATCTTTTGAAACCAAAACAGTTTCTTAAATAGCTTCATATTTGTGATGAAAGACATAAAAAAGGAGTCCTGAAAACACAAAACAGCCCTTTGTTGGGAAAATATAAATGTGGACATAGACACAGTTTAACTAGATTTTTCAAGACTTTGAAATACTACACGTTTAAGAATTACATTGGATAGGAAATGCATCCTGTTAATTTTAATCACAATCAGTGACTGAAACAGCACCAATCTGAAAGTTGGAGATATTTCTTGTTTTCTTTAATTGTTCTCTTAAAAGAAAAAATGCTGTCTTCTCTCAGGTTCGTCCTTGCTTTTCTTTAGACACAGTTTTTACCCTTGACCAACAGCCTAATCTTCCAGGTCAGCATGGGCAGAAGAGACCCTTGTCTTTCTTATGAACCTTTTTTCTGACTGTCAGGTGAAAGTAGTTCATTATTTAATCTGCACATCCAAATCATCAGTTATTTTGCTTTCATTGTTTTGCTGATACCAAAGACTTTTGCACAGGTTTTAATTATGGCTCATTGGTATTTCTGGCATTTTGCTAAGGATTGTTATAACTGGTTCTTGTGAATCCAAAGGGAAAATCTTCCATCATTCCCTGATGCAGAAGGAATATTTATTTACTCCTGGGTTAGTAAAGGATTGGACTTCACGCCAGATATATAGATGGTTATGTGCCCAATTCTTTGCCTCAGGTTCTCAGCATTTTCCCCCAGCTTTCTATGAGCTGCAAACCTTTAATAAAAGAGAGGCAGGACAGGATATTTTTCATGCTATTTTAGCTAATTGAGTAAGTTTTGGGAAAATAAAGTAGTCAAATTTACCCATTTTGTTTCATTCATTTCTTCTTTTGGGAAGAAGGACCTAAAGACAGAGCTGCTAAATTACCTTTATGAATAAGTTATTAAGAATTCAGGACAATTCTTACAATTTTTTATTTCTGTCTTGATGTATGTATTACTCTTACTGGAGTAATTTTCATTTCCCTGTCTCCTTTCCAAATTTCCTGACACATAACTGACAAGATTTACCTGGAACATAATGCGTGAAGACCTCAGCTGGAAGGGAGCAGAAGGAGCCTGACACTGGGATATGAAATACAACCTTCACCTGTCACTTGATGATATTAAAGTGTGTCTGACACCTGTGATCCCATTTCTCTTAGAGAGATGGTAAAAAATTTAGTTGAAAAAAGTTACAAACTTGATCTGGGTTTGCTTTAGGATGGTCTCAATTTTTGTTATTTGCCTTGTATTGTAATGGGTATTTTGTTTGTTTTGAGGGCTTCTAAATATTTTCAGTTTACTTTAGCTTCTAGAACTAGTATTTCTTCCTATCTTGGTATATTTATTTTATTAAATAAATAAAAGTGCAGAAGTGGGTCATGTCTATTGGGGAATTGTGATTGCTTCCTGTCCTTTTTAAAACTTAAAAATCCAGTACCTAAATGGGGCTTACAGGAAGGCTGAAGAGAAGAAATTCTTTCCTGTGACAGTGCTGAGGCCCTGGCACAGGGTGCCCAGAGCAGCCGTGGCTGCCCCTGGATCCCTGGAAGTGTTCAAGGCCAGGTTGGACAGGGCTTGGAGCTGCCTGGGCTGGTGGAAGGTGTCCTTGCCCATGGCAGTGGGTGGGACCGAATCATCCTTAAGGTCCCTTCCAACCCAAATTCTGGCATTCTGTGATTTTCAGAGTTGTTTTTAATAAAAAACCTTTTCTGTGGATGGAGAGCGTTGTGGGGTGGAGAGGGAGTGGAGCTCAGTATTTGATTTTCATCGTTGTTGTTGTTGTACCAGGCTGGCCGAAGGACATGTGTGAGTTTATGTGCCCATAAACATTACCTGCTTTGTTGTCCTGAAAAAAGGAGCTTTTGTGGCTAGAAGTGGCTCTGAGTTTACTCATGAAATGGAGGAAGAAGACAGCCCCCGGGGAAGTCTCTAAATCTGTGGGAAAGGTTCATCTTTCAGCTGGTGGTTTCCTTCCTGAGTTCCTAACTAACATTTGTACCTTGCAGGGAAATCTAAGGAAATGTGGGAAACTTGCCTGTAGTGAAGGGATTCAGCATTTATTTAAGAAGATTGTCACTTTTCCTCCAAGAGCAGAGTCAGCCATTGGAACAGCTTCAACCTGTGGAGCCTGGATGAGGCTCTGAGCTCTCTCTTGACCTCCCAGCTGACCCTGCTTGGAGCAGGTGATCGGGCTGGGTGACCTCTGACATCCTCTCCAGACCGAGTTCTTTTCTTATTCTGTGATATTTAGGAGAGTTTGGGCACAGCGACATCCTGCTGACATCTTGAGCTCCTGTCCATTTCCAGCTGACTGAAGTTTGTATTCCTGGCATTTCACAGAGTGGGAGGGAACTGATAGTCCTGCTGGGTGGTGGAGAAACAGAAAAACAGAATATTAATTTAAAATAGTGATTTCTTGTCGAGGGGTAGGGTGAAGTGATGCATAACTCCCGATCAACCCCCGGAGCGCGTGCAAATTTTTTAAAGCTAAACGTTGGGTAATTTTTGCTGCTTAATATAATGGGGAATAGCTGCAGTGTCAGTATCTTTCTTTTTTCTGGAATTAGGAAAATTAAAAATGGTCTTTACTACACTGGCTGTTAGCTGTGTTTTAGACCTTACTGAAGTAAATTCAGTAAGGAAGAAACGTGCATTGGTTCTTTGTGAGAGTCTTAAATTCTACAGGCAATGCAGGCAAAGTGTATTTCAGGATATATAATCTACGTATGGTTCAAGAAAAAAAATCGATAAAATATCCTTTTTATGTGGTTTTTCACTTGAAAATCATGATTAACTTCACCTAATTAAATTACTCTCTCTTATTCCATAGTATAACTGTGTGTGTTTTATCAGAGAGACTTCAATTGCTGAAGCCAACCAGAAATTTCCAAGCAGAACGAGATGTGGTAGCTCAACATTGTATTCTCGGCTCCTCAAAAATGTATTTGAATCTTTTTGTAGGATACCAATAATTCAAATGTGCTGTTGAGAAACTGGGAATTAATATTGATACCGTGTTAACTCACAGTTAACATGAGTAGAATTTACACTGGAGTTTAATGGTCTTACATTCACCTCCACTTGCATTCATCACCTACCTGGGAATCTATTTTTCTATTTTAAATCATTTGCAGAGGAAAAGAACAAAAATAGTGGAAATAAGAAATAATGAATAATTTTAAAAGTGAGTATTAGGCTCTTAAAGATGTTATTTTTATTAGATTTTATTTTTTAGGTTTTGGGGGCTTTTTTAACCTAAATTACATTTCTTCTGTACCATCTTTTCAGAATGATTTTTGTTTTGTATGTTAAGAAATAAAATAATACGTGTAAATGAGACTCAAGCACACTTCACTATATCAGTTTGTAATTACTTCTGAGTTATCAATAGATCTGTGTTCCTGCCCAAATACAGGATTGCACTTTGCAAATAAATTAGCTAAACTTGGAGCTTGAAGGCTCCAAGCCAAGAAAGTAACATGTTATTAACTTCTGCTACCTGTGTCATTATAACTTCAGGACGCTTGCAGATAAATCCTTTGCCAGTTCTCATTTCCAATAGTGAGGTTGATTTATGCATATTCTGCCTGAAATGATGTTCTGCAAATCTTTCATGAAGTAAAAGACTAATGAGGGGCCTCTTTGGTTTAGAGAATAACTGGAAACTCTCAGTGAATGCTGCAGATTTCTCAGTGTCTGTGTTTGTTGAGCAAATATGTAAAACGGTGATTTGCATTTCTGGTTGTGCTAATTTATGAGTCAAGGACTCACCTTCAAGTTTCTCTTGCTTGTTTTTCTTGAATGTTCTTGGAATTCTGGCACAGCATCAGCACTTGTGAGCTGTGTTTTCAGTTAATCAAATTAAAACACATTTTGTGTCTCGTAAACTGTGTTCAAACTATGAAAATGTGATTTACGAGGATATAGGATTTTCTTTATATATTCATTTTTGTGATATAAGCCTTTTTTTTTTTTTTGTAAAGAATTCTAATTTAAAATTTGGACTTTTAAAGTGCCCCATCTAGTGTGGAGATCTAGCTGTGATACTTAGGTGGCATTGTCAAGAGTGTCATTTTGGTGAAGAAAACAATTTAGATTTGAGTATTTTAAATACTTTGCTGAAGCTAATTTAATGATATTTTACTATGCAATCATGCATGTCATTAAACTGTCACCATTTTATTTTCATAGAGAAGAAGACAGTAATATAACTTTCTATTGTAGTGTCTTCTTTGCTAATGCTATACATTTAATTAGTAAAGGAGATTTTTATTAAATCATTAAATTAATAATAAATATAGTAGTAGTAATGTAAATATGAGTATTGTAAAAGTTCATTTAGGAAGAGAAAAATGCTGAAACCTTCTCTGGCAAGTGATCCTGTGTTGGAGATTCGGAGAGGTCTCATGTTCAACACATGGGTGAGAAGAATTAACACAAAATATATGCAGAGATGTATAATGGAAATAATCCAGGTGTGCTGTTTTTCCTGTGTGACAAGCCACTCTAAGAAGATTTAACTGGAGCCATGTTGTTCACTGAACATTTGCTCTTCAAATAATGCTTGGGAATAAGAACTTTCTGTGCTCATCAATCCTGTTTTCATTCCCAAATGCATTTTTTTTCCCCACTCCAGACTCTAAGCGGAGGCTTCTATGCTTCGTTGTTCCCCTCACTTTTCTTTTTTGAGGGGATGAGGATGTGGCTGATCAGTAGAATTGGAATTGCTCCCCTTTTCCTCTCACCACTGAAACGTGTGGCCAGGAGGGGAAGAGTCAGAGAGGATCTGAATCTCGGCCTCCCCGTGTTCAGTTCATCTGCTAACCAGGGACCTGACTGTTCTGGGGGGTTTCAAAGTACCTCTCACTGCTGGGCTGAGACTCATTTCATCCAGTACAGTCTGTGCAGGTGATTGGGGATCGTTTCCAGCACTATCTGCTCCTTTATTAACATATTTTAGTCTTCTGTTTTCTTTTTCTCCATGTGTTGAGTTCAAGTGTTTCACCGAGTTTTAAATACTCATAAAGAGAAAATGAATATTATGCTCTAGATTCTAGGAGAACCTTTTAAATCCACGTTCAGTGTGTGTAAGAGAAATCTCAGATTCTCTGTTTGCTTCTTTTTTTCTTGGGCTTTATGGAAAATCAAGTTTTCTTGTGTGGGGCTCAGCATCTTGTGCTTCTCACTCTGTGTGAAGACACTAATTCACATCAGTCTGCTGAGCACTTCAGGTGAGTGTTGAAGGCATAATGATGATGTTATTCAATAGATAAACTGCAGTGTGGGGAAGTCAGAGGAATTGTTCCTTTGTTCCCTGCCTTCACCCAAGTGAGGGTAAGTGACATTCAGCAGGACATGACTGAGCTGTCACTCGCGGTCTTGTCTTTATGCCACACAAGTTTGGTAATACCTGCCTGTCTGTTATAAATTTAGTGGAACATTTAGATTCTGCCTGTCTTTAATGAGCCACTAACTAAATTTTTTTTAGTGTGTAACTAATTTCTCCTTTAAAAATTAGAGATGAGTGCAGAGATTAAAATAAATGCAAGCACTGAGGGTTTTTTTTTCCTTCAGGGCTCTAGCATGGAAATGTAATCATCCGGGAAGAGATCTGGGTTCTCAGAAATGAGGTCACCTTGGCAACAAAATCTTCTTTTATTGTCTGAAAGTAGCTAATCAGTGATTTGGCAGAACAAGAGAATGATAAGAGGGACCTCTGAGCCATTTCCTGACTTTCTGGTCCTCTTCTGCTGTACCAGGTGATGGTGAGGTGTGCTTGTACCAGAAGCTGGAGGAGGCTCCTGCCCTTCCTCAGTTCTCCCAAGGGAATTAGAGAACCCAAGAGGGATGGGATGTTGTGGTTTATAACATCCCAAAGCTGCTCACTCACTCCTCCCCAGTGGGATGGGGGACAGAATCAGGGAAAAAATAAAAATCGTGGTTTAAGATAAAGTCAATTTAACAGGACAGAAATGGAAGGGGAAATAGGGATGATAATAATAACAGCAACAATAATAATAGTATAGATGATGATAAAGTCTGTACAAAAGCAGTGGTGTACAGTGGGGTATTTCAGCACTGCTGATCAATGCCCAGGCAGTCCCCAAGCAGCAGTCACAGTGCCCTGCTCGACCTGCCCTGGTTTTTCTGCTCAGCATGATGCCCTGGGGCCTGGAATATCCCTTTGGACACTTGGGGTCAGCCTGTCCTGGCCGGGTCCCCTCCCAGTTCCATGTGCCCCCAGCTCTGGCAGGGCAGTGGGAGAAGCTGGAACACCTGTGACTCAGTGCAAACACGGCTCAGGAAAAGCTAAAACATCAATTTGTTATCAACATCATTCTCATCCCAATATCCTTGACCACTTTCCCTGACCAGTCAGGCAGTAATGGCCTAAAGTCTTTTAAATTTAAAGCTGTTTTAGTTTAATTTTTTGTGTTCCCCCCCCAATCAATTTAATTATGATTTTAAGGTGTCTGGAGCACAAATCTGATAAAGAGAAGATTTTTTTTTTCTTCTCCAAAGCCTGGAGAAAAAGAGGCTTGGGGGGACCTTGTTGCTCTCAACCTCCCTGACAGGAGGGTGGATAGATTTATGTTGAAATGATATATTTTTTTCATGTATCTGTGAAAAAAAAAAAGACCTGTGTGTTGCTGACCATCTTAGCCTGCAATTCTTTATTACAATTGGACTTGTAGGTGAAATCTTGGCTTTCTGCAGTCCTTAATGCAGAGTTTTACTGATTTGGAGTTCACAGCCATAGGATGGAATTGTGGAAGAGGCAAACACACGCTGCAGTTTGGGTGCTGTTCTCTGCTGATAAGGATTTCCCACTGCTAGGCACAGATAAAAGAAGTGAATAATTAAGCATTTGCATGTTTGTGTGAAAAACCAAATTAAATAGAAGTCCTGTTTCTTCACACTTCTTTTTTTGTATCAGTGTAACCAGCAGCACTTACTGAAAAATTCGGCTGATGCTATAGATTGAAAGAGCAGCTCTCAGCATAAAGTGAGCAGGGAATTCAGTGCCTGTTTTCCCTGTTTTTCCCAATTCCTCACTGCCTTAATCTTTTTCTGTCTTCAGAACATTGTATAGGCTTTTTAAGGCTATTTTCTAAACTTTTTATATTACTTAAGTTTAACTTGTCAGTAGATACTGCAACTGTCTTGTTTAGGAGACAACAGCAGAAAGATTCTGAGGATTTTATTTTTTTTTGGTCATTTACTCATATAAACAATGACATACTTTATTTTATGCTGGTTTGCATGTATTTTTCAGGGGGAACACTTCACAAAAAGTACCATAAACACAAGCACATTTTAGAGAACAAGATAGAAAATGTTGGCTTCACTGCATTTATTTTTAAAAGTGTGATGTGCCATGTAAATTGTTTGTGTTTACTGACAGTGTCCACTGAAAGCTGAACATCAATAAACATCAACATCATGGCTTTAGGTGCCAATATTCAGACAGGCAGAGATCAATGTTATTAAGATATACACAGGTTAATATTTCCACAGTTATTAAATAACAAAATAAAAATCCATGTATGGAAAAGCACTGCCTAAACAGCTAAGGAGTGGAGATTAGAGAGGATTTGGGGGGGAATAAAAAATAAAAAGAGAGTGTGACAGGTGAAAAGGCAAATTTAAAGCTTTATGCAGCACTGGAGAAAGCAGAAAACCATTGCTCCACATCATAACAGTAATTCAGCACTTACTTCAAAGTATTTTTTTTTATTCTTTTTATTTTAGTAGGAGACACAAAGTGCCATATTTTTAATGAAGAACACCTGTGGTTTAATTGTAAAGCTTTAATTAAAAATGCTTGTTGTATTCTTTATCTTGGAAACGTGTGAAAAGTTGGACAGAATAGCTTCCTTTTCAATCTTAAACTGTTGAGTTCAAGAACTAGGGAAAATTTTTCTTATCAAGTTCAGCAGAAAAACTTAACCTGGAGACTAAGCTTCTATATCTCCAAAATTGGTAACAAGGAAAGTTAGGTCTAATTTTTAAATGCTGGAGGTTATATATATAAGAAAGTTTGTTTCCTTGTGCCATAATTTTATTTTTATATATTTTTTTTTAATTTAGAGAAATTTTGTAATTCATCTTGACTGTCCCAAAAATTGTCCTGGTATTTTCTTGTGTTTTAATTCCTGCTGAATTCTGAAGAAACAGATAAGTTTGTGAATATATATATATAAAACACCCCAAAACAACAAAAACAACAAAAAAAGCCAAACAAAAAAACCCAAAACAAAAAACAAAAAAAAGGCCATAATATAAACAATATCTATAATTATTATAATACGATTTTTGTATTAAAAAGTAGAAAACTTTCTATTTGTAAAATAAGAACTAAGTTATTATTTTTAAAGTAATAATTTGCTATTTGTAAAAATAAGCATGCAGAATAGCAAACAGATACCACTGCACCTCTCTAAAAAAGAAAAAAGGGGGAAAAATAAAGGAATTGACCATCACTAGAGCCACCTACAGGTATTGAATATGGATAATTAAGGTGATTGCCAAAAGACAAAAAAACACTCTTGGGGATCCTGCAGGATTCCATGTGGGGAGGGAGATCAGTGCTGTCTGTAAGCCGGTATCAAATGGTGGTTGTGCTCAGCGAGGCACAGATTTCACCTGTTGTGGATGGTTTGCACGTAGCTGGCGGGTGCTGCACAGACTCTGAAAGGAAAATATTCCTGAGAAATTCCGCCAGAGCAGCTGTGGCTGCCCCTGGATCCCTGCGAGTGTCCAAGGCCAGCTCTGATGGGGCATGGAGCACCCTGGGACAGTGGAAGGAGTCCCTGCCCGTGGCAGGGGTAGAACTGGATGAGCTTAAAGTGTTGCCTTTTTTCAACCTAGGAATGGAATTTGAGATTATATTAATAGGGGAGGTAACATAACAGTGGATCTTTATTTGGAGGCCTCCAGGGTAGTTATGGCCACGTCCACAAAAAGCTCACCCATATGGGGTGAATCCAGTTTGTATATGTTTAGAGAATTAGCATAATTGACAAAAAAGCAGGAGGACAAGTGGTGATGGAATTTTTCCCCAGGTCAAGCTTCTTTTCTGGAGTCCCTCCTTTGGAATTAGCTGTCCTTGGTTTGTGAAAATGTATCTCGAGGAGTTGTTCTTGGTCTTGCTTCTCAGGAATAACCAAGACAGGACAGAGGCCTTGTACCCTCCAGGGCTTGGGGTTCTGGAATTGGTTTGTTTATTTTTTGTTTGGGGGATTTTTTTTTGGTTTTTTTTTTGCCTAGGGAAAGACCATGCAAAATTACTGGGAAAATCAGCTACAAAAACAATAGTTTACAGAGCTACAAATGTATGTGCAAAGAATATAGAGAACATATAAAAGGAAGAAAAGCAAAAGCCAGAATGGCCTCGTTAGGTGCCTTCCATCCCGAAGCAGTCTGTGATTCCTGATTTCAGCCAGCCCTGCTCTCCTGGTGGACCTGCAGCCCTCCCATTGCGCTGCTAATGTGCATTTGGTACGTGTAATCAGAGTAAATGCTGCTGTGATCTCAGCGTCAGACCTTTGCCTTTCTGTATTACCTTTGGATATTTTCTTCAATTTCACATTTGCTGAGGGCTGCCTTGTTTCTTTTTGTCTTACAAATAACTTGAATTCCATCTTTTTGACAGTGAGTATATGATCATAAACTAGAAACTATAGACTGTTTATGCAAGGAAATCTAATAATTCAACATTTTTAGCAGATTTTCTTAAAAACTATGAAGTCTCTTTCCTTCACATTTGAATGATTCTCTCTTGGAGGTGAAAGGAAAACAAGCCTTTATCTATTACATTGCCTAAAAAGAAACTACTTTGAAACATTTCTTTTTAAATATGAACTACTCTGATTCCCTTTTTCAAGAGGGCAATAATGGATCAAATTGCTCATTACAGAGTGTTAGAAAAAGCTGAAATAATATTTTACTGCACTTGTATTTCTGACCTATTCTCCAGTGAAAAATAAGTTCATCTCTGAAAAAGAGACTCATTTTTAAAGTATTGTTATTCAGATAAAATTGCTTTTATAGCAGACATTCCTTCAGGTTGATTTCTTTGTTCCCACAGCATTATCTTGCACAATTTATTTGTTGAAAATTGTCCTGAAAGCAGTATGGGATAACTTTACATTTCTTGCTCTGTCCTGCCAAGCTGTAGAACTTGACAAATTTCTGTACATACTCTGGGAAACTCTGACTCACTGCACTGAATCTCCAAGTCAAAATTACTTGAAGGATTGAGTGCAAGTAATATTGGATTTTTTTTTTTCCCTGCTGATATTCAGATTAATATGATAAAAATAAAGAAAACATCTCCTAAATGTCTCAGATATTAGGCAACATTTTTTTTTCTAGGTATGAGAAAATAAGCATTTTAGGGACCCTCTCCTTACGAGGTGGTAGTGCCTACTTTAAAACAGACAAACACATGATTCCCAGCAGAACTCCTGAATCCGTGGTAATCCCATGCTGATCTACGAAGTTATGGAAGGAATATTCATGAAATGAAAGGAATGAATAAGAGGATCCAGAATTTTCATTGTTTTCTTGCAAAATTAAAGGGGAAAAAAAATACCCAGGGAAAGAAACACGAAGCAAACACAAAACTAGTGGTTATTACATTTATTTTATTCCATAGTGTAATGCCTAGAGAAGAAATGAGTGCTGTCAGTTTAGATGGATGGGATCAAAGCGAAATATGAATATGGATTGTCTGTAGAAATAGAGAACAAAATGAGCAGTTGCTGGACGTTATCCTTCCATCCCTGAGCTGTTTCAGTCGCTGTCTGCAGCGGGGAGTCAGCAATTCGCTGTGGAATATCAGTTCCACACTGAAACTTTCCAGGCCTCACTCACTGCAATATAATTCCACTCACTGGTTCCAGATAGTAATTAAAGGGTATTTATACCTGCTCCTTTGTGAGTGGATGCTGGATAGAGCCTCCAAGAATTTATTATGGTTTTCTTAATCCTTTCCAGTGGTATCAAAGCAATAATTTTGTTCTATGAGGCCCAGTTAATGAGATACTAATGCACCGAGCTGATTAAAGAGGTAGCAATTAGATAGATCCAAGCACTTGTTTGTTAATGGGGAAGCTGCTCCTCTGAGCTAGGCAATACAGTGGGGCTGCAATAGTTAACGAATACCTTCAGCTAATGATAAATTCTTAATTAAATATGATTGTGCCTGTCGTGGCAGAAAGAGCTCTTACCATGCTTTTGTCTGATAACATCACTTGCTACATTAAGTTCATTAGACACATGAAGCAGTGAATAAAGGCCAAGGGAGATGAATAATTTTTCATGAATGACGAGTTTTACTGAAACCATTCACTGAGTAAGGAGGAATAATAGTTACAAATAATGTTTTTCTTCCTCTGTGGCCTATTAAAATATATATACAGTCCTGGGGTTTTGTTTTGGTGGTTTTGTATTGATTCACTAAATATCTTAGCAAAATAGATAACCAGAGCTCAAGCTCATCTAATGTTTCATTTTAATTTCCTTCAGGATTTTGTCAGTGCAAGGATAAACACTGCTGTGAGCACTCCTGTGACAGTCATGTCATGAGAGAAAAAGAGATCGCTTCTAAATCTATCAGTCTGCTCTGAATTGTGTCTCTAAGCAAACCTAAGAGCAGAGGGAGGGCACAGGGCTGTGAAACCAGGTCAGATCCTGGCTTTGCAAACCAAGGACTCCAGAAAATGCAGTGCTGGTGGCTTCTTTGCATGTGTTGGAAAGAAATCCACCATGAATGCCCAAGCAGATATCAACAGCGTCCTCCCAACAGCATGTAGTTGGGGCATATCTCTCAAAAATCACTTTTCAAAACTCAGTTTTGGGTTCTGGATGTCATTATCAGTGTTCTCATTTCCAAAGAGCTCATTTCGGCCCTCAGTATTTCTCACATCAACTCAAAAAAGCCCCCAAAAAACCCCCAAGCAAACAAAAAACCCCCACAAACCCAAAACAGCAAAGCTGGCTTTATAACAAGAGTTGGGTTAATTCTTAATTCTTCACTGCTGTCACAGGATTGTTGAGATTGGAAGGGCCTTTGGACATCCTGTAGTTCAAGCCCTGTGCTCACAGCAGGGTCAACTGGTCCAGGTTTTCCAGCTCTGTATCTGATAAATTCAGGATTTCTCCAGTATCTCCCCAAACATTTCTTTCTAAATAAATTTCTCTGTAAACTTTCTGCTGCAAGCTAGGTAGAAATTCTTATTTCTTGGTGAGACTGGGTTAGCCCTGCTGTGTTATGTGTGGTCTTTTACTGCCATTCTGCTTGACTCAGTCTTTTACAGAGTTGTCCATTGTCCTTCTTGTTTAGAGAACAATTTATTCCTAATTTCCTTGTTTCTCAGTAAAGCAGCTGTGTTTACATCTGAGGGAGGGGACTGTGTTTTTAAAAACATAAGATTAACTATTTATTAATTATTAAATATTTATTTCCTATTGATTAACAGTTCTTGAAACTGTTTATACTTTTCTCACATTATGCTTAGACTGCTGTTCCCAGCTGTTATTTTATCCAGGTAAGATTCCAAAGAATGATAATCTGGTTCTCCTGTATTAATCCTGATCAGTAGCACCCAAAGTGACAGAGTTCTGTGAGCAGGTTTAAGGTTTAAGGAAGCCTTTGGCTTTCTTTGGGACACTTTTCAAGACAGGGATATGGGCTTTTTGTATAAAAAAAAAATTGCCTTGTGCACCTTGGGTACTGTCAAAGGTTAAATCAATGCTACTTAGAGTGGAAAACCATCAGCATTGTAATTTTTTTTTTCCCCCAAGGTGACTACACTTTTTAGCCCAGGTATATGAAGATCCTACTAATATTCTAACATGGTTGCAAGCCATTTAAATTAAATAAATGACCTTCCCTTAAATATGTAGCTAAAAGCTTTTCTAGTTAAGGAACTGCTGCATTGATGGAAGTTTTTATTCCTAAGGATACCTGAGGTTTCTTCTGGTTACTCAGGAATTTCTCCCCAGCATTACCACCTGTCTTCAGCCAAACTATTATACAGAATTTTAAGTCTCAATAGATATAAAATAATTGAAAATATGTAATTGAAAAAAATTGATTTCTTATAAGCATTGAGGAAAAACTTTCTCTTTAACAAGCTGATGGTATTTAAGAGTTTAATGTTTATGTACAGCTTGTGTGACTCAATATTGGGGAATTCTGGAAGATATATTTGCATATTTAAGGAGGAAGATTTTCAGTGACTTGATAAATACATTTTCATTTCAAATTAATGGAGTAGAAAATGTGTAAATAAATTACATCCAGAAATACTCTGATTTTTTTAATGGCTGTATTGGGCTGTGTTGCTCACTTTCCTTTATATGCTTCACTGCTTAATTAATTTTCCCAATTGTTCCAGGATTATGTGCAGGATAAAATGCTTTAGTGTTAGACAATGGGATATGTGGAGTTTTGGAGGGATTTGTGCATTTCTGCCCTGGCATCCTCAGTGTTTGCAGAATGAACCAGGCTGAGGCCTTTCTGAGAGGACTTCTGAGGGCAAAAAATTTAAATTACTTGAGATGGTCAAGCCAAGAATCTCAAAGAAGCCGTAAGACTAATGACTTAAATTAAGGAGAAAAAGGAAAACTAAGAAACAGACTTGAAAGTTTTTGTGGTGAAGTAGCATTGCCAGGATAAAACAAATCTAAGACTCTTTCTCCAAAGACTCCAAAGTCTTAGTTCTCTGACACTTTCTTCAATTTTATGTGATTTTGAAGTCAAAACACCTCCAGCAGATAAATACTATCGATTTGTGCGTCAGATACTCCAATTATCTTCATGTGCAGCATTTTTTGACTGCTTTATGTTTAAAGTATTACAAGTTTTTATGTTGATCACTAGGTGTACCTCGCAATCAGAAGTTGTTTTTCAGATGAGAAAGGTTTAAAGAAAGCTTAGAAATGTATCTATTTTTTTCCCCCTCATAAAAATCCCTGGTGCCTTTTATTAAAGCCTGGCTTGTAGTCACAGAACTCTGTTCTTTGTGTCCTTTCTCTGGCTGTCAGCTTTCTGTCCCCCTGAAGGTTGCAATGCCAGAGTTATTACAGGCAAATACATCAAATGGCTTGTCAAATCATGCTGATTCCTTTTCTAATCTCAGAGCAAGCTTTCACCTCTTCAGAGGTCCGGGAAGGTTGGGAAATGGAATTCAACAGTTAAAGGAAAATTCCTGTAAACGCAGCAAAGTCTGTGGTTCCACAGTCTGCTTGTGCTGCAGGATTTACCACTATCCTAAGGGGAAGGAGTGGAATCATTAAATCACAGACTGGTATGGGATGGAAGGGACCCTAAAGAACATCCCATTATTCCCCTGCCCTGGGCAGGGACACCTCCCACCCTCCCAGGCTGCTCCCAGCCCCATCCCAGCCTGGCCTTGGGCACTGCCAGGGATCCAGGGGCAGCCCCAGCTGCTCTGGGCACCTGTGCCAGGGCTCAGCCCCCTTCCAGGGAAGGATTCCTTCCCAATATCCCACCCAGCCCTGCCCTCTGGCAGTGGGAGCCATTCCCTGTGTCCTGTCCCTCCATTCCCTTGTCAATTGTCTCTCTCCATCTTCCTTGCAGGCTCCCTTCAGGTGCTGGAAGGCACCAATTAGGTCATCCCCAAAGCCTTTTCTTCTCCAGGCTGAACCAAATACTAAGTGGTACCAAATAAGAAGGTGTACGTGTTTATACTTTTATTTTAATACAATTGCTTCCCAAGAGTAGAATATAAAAGCTCTGTTAAAAATACAGAAATCACATTCATTTCCTTCTTCAGTATTTTTGACATTTTGAAGGAAAAAGAAAATCGAAAGGTATGTAATTCTCTATGTAATTTTCTCTAAAATAACTAAATTATTTTCTTTTTTGAATAAATCCAGACTAAAGAAGGTACTGACCTGCTAATTACGAAATCTGTTGCTTCCTTAATTTTTCTTATCCTTTACTTTTCTTCTTTTTCTTGCATTCAGTTTAAATTAGTCCTGCCATCTAATTACAGCTAAAAAAAATTGACTTTAATTACTTTCCACTGCAGGTGTGAAAATAAGCAAGCAGTTACCAGAGCCATTACACCAAATGGTGCAACATTAAATTTCTGACCCTGCAACTACCAGACAGAGCTGTTCAGTTGCAACTGCATCTTAGTGTGGTTGAGTTTAATTATTGCCTTCTGTCAATGCTGTCTTTTGAACTTTGTCCCTGGAATTGTCTGGTTCACAACTAAGAAATAACAAGTGCCTTCATCAAAATGCAGTGAATTCTCTGGCATTTTAAAATAACTGCCAGAACCAGCTGGGGGATAGAAAATAATTGCCATTCAGAAACACATTTTTTGGGGTTTTCCTTCCTTTTTTTTTACATTTTTTTTCCTAGTCTCCTATTGCAGCAAGGTTCCTAAACCATAAGGAGTGAGAAACATTTGTGAGGAAATCAATTCAGTTTAAATAGATCCTTGTTGTGGGTAATGTCTCCCTGAAGTTTTCTTCACCTGGAGAACTTTTTTTCAAACAGAGACTGTGGTTATTTTACCTAGACAAAGGTCAGGTCTCAAATCAGTGTCTGTTGGACCCCCATGGTCCACTGGAGAAATGAGGAGTCGGAGCTGCTTTGGGAAGTGTCAGCCAGAGCTCTTCCAGGAACAGGTGTGTGGATTGCAACCCCAGTGCCAAAATAACTAAAAATAAGTTGTTTTTCCATCCTCTGCATGACAGGATGGGACAAAACAAATGTTCATTTCTTCAGAAATATTTGTTGGCTGTTTCTGAACTTAATTTGTCTGAAGTGTTTTGTAAATAAGTAGAAACAAACGTGCACATAAATATTTCTCTCTTTATTTCCACTATGAGAGATCATAATCTTTGTTCAAAACACTCAGTGAAGTTTCATACCTATTTTTATAGGCTTGAACAGCACAAAATGTGATCCAAAATGCACCTTCTGCTGTTCACATCTTTAAAGCTGTGAAGATTTCTAATGTTTGCAAACCCTGTTTTTCACTTTATTCTTCATAATGAACTGAAAAGCATTTTTTCTTGTTCAATGGAAAATGGAAATTTTTGTCTTTATCTCTTTGATGTAAGAATAGTATAGGTGTATTTTCTCTTTAATCTTCATTACATCTCCTCTGCTTTAATGTAGGCTTCACCTATATTTTAATATAATTACAGATTTCATTAGTGCTCCTATAAATAACTATGGTAGCAATCTCCAGTGATTCAGAAAATTCATACTCAATTGCCCATATACATTATTTTGATTTAATTTCACTGATATTTATTAATATATACAGCATGAGCACATTCTCTAAAGGAAACACAGACATATGTACCAGTAACTTTGTTCTGTCACCTGTCTCTGAGTTATTCTTTATAATAGTTGGAACGTTTTATGCATGGCATAAAAATTTGGAAAGACAGTAAATATTACCATTATTCTGCAAATGCAGTCACCATACTGACTTGCAGGCTTACCTCCTGCATTATTTTCGTAGTGTATGTAGCTTATCTTCTTATTTAAGGGACAAAGATTGTCTTTGCTTGATGAAATTTTCACCAAAAAGAGCATTATTCCAACCTTTAAGGTAAGCACATACTGAAGGCAAATGATTATGCCTGTGCTGGATAGCCAGGAGTACCTAGTTAATTGTATTAATTTTTAATACTGTTATTCCACTCCTTACAGTTGGAGTGCTCCTCAGTTCCTGTGTTTGTTTCATCAGTGAGAGACCCCGTAGCTATTGCAGTTGTTGGGGTTTGAAGAAGTCAAGGGAGGAAATGGCAACTTCATAAAAAAATGTTTATTTTTCAGTGTTTGCCAGAGATTGCATTGCATCCTTGTTTGGTGTGCCACGGAAGTGACCCATTCCCTGAGGCACTGCTGAATGACACAGCCTCTCTTTTTGTCTCTGTTTTAATATTTATGTTCCAGTTTGACAGTGGTGGCAGAGGCAGTAAAGGGTGAAGGAAAGGGAGGCCCAAGCATTGGAGATGCAGGAGGGGTAAGGAAGAGCACTGCCTTCAGCAGCCTGCAGAGACAGCTGAAAAATAATATCAGTCTTAAAATATAATACTGCAAAAAGGGGTGCAAGGTAGCTACGTATTTCTGGTCCTTTTCAGCTTGTCTGGAAATTAAAATACAATGTGAGTCTTTAATCGGATCAGTCCTTGCTTAGTTATTCCACACTGGCTGTTGAGGTTGTGGCATCTAAAGGAACTTCACCATGGGAAGAGCATTTCTGTGCAGATGTGGCACTTGGGGACGTGGCTTGGGGGTGGCCTTGGCTGTGCTGGGTTAACTCAACGATCCTGAAGGTCTTTTCCGATCGATGTGATTCCACGATTCTGTTGAAATCCTCTTTTTGTGTGTAGCAAGGACAGGTAAGAGGCAGGTCAGAATGTGGCCCTCACTTGTACTGCCTCTGAACGGCCCCAAGAAATTTTGGGGCCACAACCCAAAAATGGTTGTTGCTCACTGCTGGGAGTTTGGGGTTTATTTTTGCTTTTTTCACCTGTATAAACTTTCTTCTCCTGGAAACACCGAAAGGTGATCAGGAAGTTGCTCTGAGGTTTTTGTGCTGTCACTTGCCAAAGGCCTTTGAAGACGATCAGTGCTGGACATGTCTGAAGCTATAGCCCAGCTCACCTTTATTTTGATAAAAACTAGTAAAAAATATATAGCATTCTGTGATACGCTGATATCTTGTTCATATGGAGCAACAAAATCAGAATTGCATGATCCATTTCAGTTTGATGAAAAAAAGCAAAACTAATTTTATTGCCCTAGTGTTATACAAATAAATGGTGAGATTGATGGAGAAATGAGAATATAATTTAAAGAATCTCAGTAACAGTTTAGATCCTTCATGTGTTTTCCAAGCCATCCAGCCAGTTATGGGTAGGATATTTCTGACAAAGAAAGCAGGGAATTTTCTGGTGTGTGAAAAAGATGCACGAGGAGCTGATAGTTCAAATTTGCATGAGGAGAAAGCCAACAGCTTAATTTAATAGATATAAAGAGACTCCAAAACCGTTCATTTTCTCTTGACCCTCTTAGGTTTCAAGCTTCTCTTAGGTAAAAATAGAGTTTAAGCTGAGTGTTCAAATGTGGAAAATCTAATGGTGATACTGACCATATTGGTATTTTAATACAATTACTTATTTTTTACCCAATATGGCCATTCCATTTCTATTGTGTAAGATCGTTTCCACATTTATGTTTTATCTGTTTGACTTTGACAGAGAATTAGCAAGGAAATCTATATTTAAGATTTTAGAATCTCTGTACATTTTGATAAGGCTTAAATATAACATTCTGCTAAACACTGTGGAGAAAAGGCCAACTGAAATCACTAATTGCCAGCCACTTTTTTTAGAATGGCAGAATTATTTTTGCTTCACAATAATCCTCTGCAGTTTGGAACATGTTTGACTACCAGTTGTTAAATGAGCTTGTATCATTTAAGAGTGGGAGAAGAACATTTGGGAAAGGAATTGGAGTGTATTTATTTCAAATAGGCAAATCAAGCTGTTACAAATACCATCAAGAATAATTTCTAACTGAAAACCTTCACATGGTTTTCAAAAATAGCTGTTTAAACCTGTATGTAGGTTTGCATTATCAATTTATTTCTGAATTATATGGTCTTCTCTAAATATTTTCTTGTATTTAGTTTGGGGATATGTATTCATACCTGATCTTTAGTGCTTTTTTGTTTTGTTTTGTTTTGCTTTGCTTTGCTTTGTTTTGTTTTGTTTTTACTTTTAAACTACAAGTAAATGTGAGAGTATGAGAATTTACATTTAGGGACAATATATTTGCAAGGGTCTTGACATTAATCACATTTTTATTGCACATTTTCTCTTTGGCTGAAAATTTTTGTGGGAAATGATTAAATTATTGAGGTTCAAAAAGACCTCCAATGCCATAAAATCCAGGCTCTTACAATACCCTAAGAAGGACCAAATGGATACTTTCCACTCAGAGAGTTTCCTCTTAGCAGTTTATGCTGGCCATTCTGGGTTAAAGAGGATCCATGGAAAGAAAGGAAAGGAAAAGAAAGGAAAGGAAAAGAAAGGAAAGGAAAAGAAAGGAAAGGAAAAGAAAGGAAAGGAAAAGAAAGGAAAGGAAAAGAAAGGAAAGGAAAGGAGAAAGGAAAGGGGAAAGGGAATTTTCCTCTTATTCTGGAGAAATACGTCATCTATAAAGGGATGTGCTTTATTTTGGGAATGAACATCTTCCAGAAGAAAATAGTTCTGTTTAGTGGAAATTTACTCTATATGTGTTTCTAGAGGAAAAGAGTTTACAGTCTCCCATCCAAACTCCTTATTGTACCTTGTAACTGTGAAGATTTCCAAATAGTGAGAGAAGGGTGTGGTTCCTTCTGCAGAAAACTCACATTAGAGGGCAGAGGCATGAAAGCTTTCAAAATTAAGCCGGCTCTGTAAGTTGCAACAACGTTCACAGACAAAGTGAAGAAAAACCCCACCAAATGTGGGAAGAAAGGATGATATACTTTAGTGTTGAAGAACAATACATGAAATCATATATTACGTTCTGAAATAGAAGTCAGTATATCCTTAGATAATTTTTTTTCCCATATAAAAGTATGTATTGTCACTTAGCTGAGGATTTAATGGGGGAAAGCGTGAATTAATCACAAAAAATTCTATCAAGATGGATTACTCAAATTATAAGAGCTCTTGAACATGAAATAGGTGGTTAGATGTGCAATAACAGGCCAGTGTGCTGATATTTCTGGAGACAAGTCAAGTAATGCATCATATTAACTTATAAACTCCTTGGCACACACATTCCAGATTTCTTATTAATAAGAGATCTTAATGTCAAAAGGTTAATTGTGTAAGCACTTGCATACAGAGAATGGAAATCAGTCACAAGTCATGTCCCCTTTTCCAACATTTATTGCTTTTTATAAAGAGCTGCTTTAACTATCTCATCAGCACTTCAGTATAGGAAAACTTTCATTTTGGTGGTCATTTCTATAAACTCCCTGTGGTTCCAAGTATAATTTAAGGGTTAATCGGTATTACCCGTTTTCTATGGAGACACAACTATCTGAAAGAGTGATGTTAATTTTGTGGGAATCTTGAAATCTTGCAATTGAACACCCAGACGTGTTGGTCAATATGATTTGCAAGAGTAAAGCTTTGGAGAATTTCACCTTCATAAGGTGATGATGGATCCTTTATGGACTAGAGGTAAAGAGGAACAAAATAACCCCAAAGATATTTGAACCTTTCGAGTTATTTGAACCTTTGTGCATAGGAAAGAAAAAGCCAAATTTTCATATAATTTCTACCCCATTTGCATTTTTGAAGGATGCTTTAGATTCTCTTTACACCCAATATCTACATGACTAAGCAGTGCTTCAGGGAAATAATTAATCTGACTCAGGAACTGGAATTTCTGAGGTTCACATCCTTGTAGATACTGCACAGCCTTGTCATGTATTCAGTGCTTGAACTCCCTGAGTAATAGAAATATATCTTTCCTCTGAAAATACACCTCATCTCTAAATATCAGTGAACCAGCCCCTACCAGACTTTGGTACTAAAGCAAGAAATGGAAAGTCCTGCAGCCACTTCAGCTGGCTATAAAAGAGACCAAAAGATTTTAAAATGGGTGTCTGACAGAAAAACCTGAGGAATAGTTCCATCAGCTTTGGTCTAAACCGTTTTAAAATAAAATTAAAAAGGAACCACTGTAGTGATTTGGATGTTTGTGTTTACTGTAAGACTAAAAGCTGGCATGTGTTTAGAAGCTAAGTAATATCATATAATTTTTTACAAAAAAATTGATAATACAGTTACCTTTCCCATTTAAATATAATCTTGACACAACCATTTTAGAGCCAATGTCTTAATTTGGGAAATTGTTTTCTCAGAAAGAAAAAAAAGTCAGAAAAAACCACCAGAACAATTTATTCACTTTACCTAATTGACAGATACTTTGGATGTCTCCCATTTTCAGGAGAAATGCATTCACCAAACCAGAGGGGCTGTGGGGCAGGAGGAGAGGAAAGATGAGTTTTCCTGAAGTCCCACAGTCTCAAGTACCAGAGAATTATATTTTGAGTTCCCCAAGTGGAAGTTCTTCCCCAAGTTCTCTCTTCACACACCATTGGCACAGATTCCTCTGTGCATTTTTGAGGGCTGCACTGAACATCTACAGGGTGTCTTTGTTACCATGAAAGGGGTGGAAATGTCTTTTATTGATCCATGGGTGCTTCAGGAGAGGGCTTTCAAAATAGAATGAATTCTGCCTTGTTACATTCTAAAGTATTCCTACAATAAATGGTCCCAGTTATGTTTTTAGTGCATCCAGCAGGTTCTTGAGATGTGGGGATTGCAGCTTAGTTACAGAATTCCTCCTCCAAGACGTGAACTATTAAAAGTGAACCGTCTCCTTTGAGTAGGGTTAAAAAAATGCAGCTGTTGGACAGGCTTCCTTACTTAATTTTAATTTCAGATGCAAATATCCATTTATTCTTGACTGTAGATCTGCAACTTGTTGCCTTAATATAAAGATTTCAATATAAAAAAATGCAGAATACACTTTGGATGTTATCCAGAAGGTATCAAATAACCTTTAACACTTCTACTTAAATACTTTAATTTTCTATCAGATTATACTTTCTTATTTTCTCTCCATGTTGTTTTTTGTTGTTTGTTTTTTTTTTCTTTTAACATATTATATTTAGAACTGTTGTTCTCAGTTTAAATGTTTAAGAAGATGAGCATACAAATAGCTGCTAATTGGTAAATCTTTGTGATTGCATAATGAGTTATTGTCCTGACTCTGGCATCACTCTCTAAGGGATATATTATATTATTTCTTTCCCTTTGCCATCTTCCAAAATTTTGAATAAAAAACCCAAAGAAATACACAAAGCATTTGTAATCTTTTCTTTTGCTGTCATTGCCATGGAAACATTAGAAGTAAGAGAAATTGTAGGAAGAAGATATAAAGGTAGAGATAAGGAAGGAGATAGAGAGCAGTAAAGAAAAAAAGAAAGGCAAGTGGCAGTGATTTACTTGTGAGGCAATATTCATACATCAATTTATTTGGAAACTGTGCCTTACTTGGAAAAGCTCTACTTTTTAGGCCTGAAATGCAGGTTAGTTTTATCAATTTGTATAAAAATAAGAATATTCTTTCCATTCGGTAGAAATTCTGAAAACCTCACTTCAGTTAATGTCTTTTTCTGATGTTTTCATGGTATTTTAACTCTGGTAATGGTGGATATTTACAGTTGAGTTGCATTGCAGTAGGTTGAATGTTTCTGGGCTAGCATGTGTTCACTTTGCTCTTGTATCTTTTTGGTGTATCTTGGACCACTGCCCAAACCCTTAGGAAAAAACAAAACAAACAAAAAAAAAACAACAAACTCCTTCCAGATAAAGCCTAGAGAAGTCACTGAAGTCGGCATCCTTAAATATGATTTGGTCTGAAGGACTTTTGCGAGCGTATTGATGCTCTTTTCTCAGCTGCGTGAATCTAATCCGATTTTATCTGCATGCTCTTCCTGCGAACACCCCGATTTCCCTGGTAAGCATCCCTCCCTCCCTCCCTCCCTGCTGTTAATTTTCCGTGCCGATCCCTCTCCCCTTTCCGGCCCTGCAGGGTTCCAGCAGGTGGCAGTGCTGCCGCGTTCTTTGGGGCTTGGCAGGGCGGAGAAAACTCTGCAAAGCCGCAATGGCTTCTTCTGCAAAACTCCTCTCATCCCCATCACGCCTGTGATTTACCCCTCGAAGGGAATAACTGTGGTTTAACTCTGAAACACGGCAGCGATTCCACTGCTTTAAGCTGATAAAGCCAATGCTTTGTACAAAACCCTGTTGCCTGTTGTGCTTTTAATAAATAGATGCTACTTGACTCGCCGGCATCATTTTATTTTCAGAAGCTGGTAGCTTTTTTGCATACTCCAGTGCTGAGTGGGAATGAATTAGGAATGAATTAGGCTGGGGTGAACATCTCTGTGTCACCTCTCCAGTCCCCTCTTCATTATCTGATACAGCAACAGAACTCCCACAGCATCTCTTTTTCCTATTTATTTCGTCTGCTAAGCAACCCTTCAATGTATCCATTTAAAAAGATGTTCTGGTGTTTCATAAGCACAGGGCAGAACTCGGTAATGTAGGAATCTCTTCTGCCAAAGGTTAAATGTTAGGTTTAGTGATAATTTGTTGGAACGGAGATTTTAGGCATTTAGTAGCCAAAAGTGTGTGGTCTGTGTGACATTATCTAAATCTTCAATTTGCTTTGATCCTTTAAGTTCTGTTGGGGTTCTGGAGTGAGGACGTGCTCCTTGAGAGAGCAAGAACATGAAGCAGAAGAATCCAGCTTTCTGGATAAAGCACTGCTGTGGATGCCATGGAGGCACTCTTTTTCTGGACCTACTCATACATACGATATTGTCACAGCCCTTTAAATAGAGTTGGTGTTGCTAAGCAATATTCAAATCATGTAAAGTTCTTCTGAAAGCAGTGAATACCTGTTAACATCCCTTTGGGCTATACTCGCTGATTTACTACTAGTAAATCATGAGTACTGAACCGAGTTCATGCATTCCCCCCGTTTTCCTTTTCTCCGTTGTTTTGTTTTTACTCTAAGAGTTTAAATGCACTGCTGCAAAAATGGAACCCCGTGAGTTAGAGCAGGGAACCAGTGGGGGGAATATGGGAGGAAGGTGCTCAGGTGGGAATGCTGGGCTCGTTACTGCACGTTTTCTGCCGTTCTGCTCCCTGAATTTCAGAAATTTAGAAAGTGGAGATAAGAATTGCCAGACAGTGTTGTTGCCTGGCCGCCTGCAGAAACCATACGATGCTGAGTGAGGCTGCCTGACCCAAGTGGAACAGATGTTTTAGCCCCTTTCTTCTTCCTGCTAATTCTTGAAGGAGCTGTTGGGATACTGCCTGGTTATAGCGCTAAAAATTCCTCCAGTGAAGGGACACATATATAGATACCAGTGTATTTTTAGAAGTGATGCAATTCATATTTTAGGTAGGGTAGTATATTTTTACATTCTTAGTTGGAGATGAAAGGAGATGTTCTCATAAAGAAAAGCTTTATTGCAATTTATGATGGGAGTGTAGGCTGCTACTAAGTTGTGAATAATATAAGTAACCTATGTATATTGAGCTATGTGTTGCATAAATTCTGTTTCTCTGTAGAACTAAAATTTGGTGTTAGTATTCTTGCTTTTATTTCAAAAGGCATCGTAGTCTTCCTTTCAATGAATTAAATCTTTGTGGTGAATCATGCTCTTTAAAGCTTAAGGAAGTTTTGGTTGTTTTTTTGTGTTTTTTTTTCCTTAATTTTTATATCAAACACACACACAAAGAGCAAAACAGAGGGATTCTTATTTTGATATGCTGCATATGAATCTCCTGTGTGTCAATGCAGCTTGTTAAAACAAGATTTAAAGAGATACCTTACTGGGTAAATATGAGTTTCTCTTCATATGAGCTAGTTCTAGCGAGAAGAGAAAAACAAACAACAGAGTTTTAAATTTGAGAAACTCATTTATTAACTTATTGAACTTGTTCTGTCTTTTAAAAAAATTTCTTTTAATTGGATCTTGAAGAAATCATTTCCTAAAAGGATGTCAGTTTCAAAGCCTGGTGTTTTACCAGTGTGTTGTTAAACATCCACGCTGGCTCGATGTTAGGAGTAATGATGATGACAGCAGTTTATTACAGAAGTAGGTGACAACACCACAGTTCAGAGCTCTCTTCTGCTGGGTGCCACACATACTAATTGGCTTGGTGCTTTTAGGAGCTGATTAATGAGGTTTCTGAGATGTTCTGCAAATATTGGAGTGCTTTAGCAAATAGCAAGTTAACAAACATTAGAGGAAATAGCTAGTGAGGAAAATATTTGAAAGCCTAAAATATGTATTAAATATACATATTCTCGACATTTGGATTGTTCCTTGGTGCATTTCAATGCAGTTTGTGTGCTGCTTTCTTCTGCTAAAGAGAAACAGGCCCAGGGTGCCCAGAGCAGCTGTGGCTGCCCCTGGATCCCTGACAGTGCCCAAGGCCAGGCTGGACAGGGCTTGGAGCACCTTGGGATGGTGGGGGGTGGCCCTGCCATGGCAGGGGTGGCACTGGAGGGGCTTTGATGTCCCTTCCAATCCAAGCCATGCTGTCATTTTGCAAGATGTTGAGTGATCAGCTGTTGTGTTCTTCATGAATTCTCTGATATTATCTGATTTATTCTTCTGTGTTTTGAAGTCTAAGATGCTTTATAGCCAAAACAGCTCCACCTGAGAAACCTGGAAGGAATTTCTCTCTGCTGATCTCTGCTTCACTCTCCCTTCCCAGGGTAATTTTTCCCAAGTTGGGCACTTCTACTGCTCCTGCCAGGTTGCTGGTAGTCTTGTATCATTTATGTGACCCTTTATTGAACTTAATTTCCTCTTTCATTTGTCTCGTGGTGTTTATAGAAAATTGTGACACTTCTGTTTCTTACTGTTCCAAGCACATGTTTAGATAACTTGGTTCTAGGTTTTTCATTCCACGTGTTTCAGCCGACAGCGTTCTGAGCTCCAGCGTGTCACCTGGGAATTAAGAAATGCCAAATGATAGCTTGGAAATGCCAAGTTTTTGTGTTGATAGACTTTGCCTTCTAGCACACAAATCCCGTCTTGAGGTAGTGTTCATTCTTTCGTAAGCACTGAACTCATAAAATTTTATTTTTGGCTGCTGTCTGTCATCATTGCTTTTGTAATTTTCTAACAAGTAAACATCAGGTAACATCTTGAGCACTGGTGGCAGTGTTCCTTCTTGGATGTGAGAAAAGAAGCCCAGAATCAATATCTAATTTTTCCCAGCATACAACTCCAAATCCAGCTTTGGAACACGGATCTAAAAAGGAATTTTGTTGGTTTGGGTTTTATTTTTTTTTTTTCTCCCCAGGGCTTTGAGGGACTGATTTGCCTTTTTAAGGACAATTCTAATCTCAGATCAATTTTCACTAAAGTTTATAGATGTCCAGTTCCTAAGTTATTAGGTGGTGATATTTCTTCTGGTAATTTTAAATATAAGCTTGCTGTTATATTTACTTCTATTTGGACAAATTTTAACTGGTCAAAACCGAGAATTTTCAAATAGGGTTTCAAATACCTTGTTCTAAAATTGTTCTGACTCCGATCTTGACAGTTCTTCTTTATTCAGTTCAGGGTTTCACAAGCCTTGTGCAGTCTTGCCTTTGTCTCAGTTTGTCCCGTGCTCTGATACTTTGTTGCTTACTAATATTGATGCAGACAGCAGTGAGCAAAATCCACCAGAAAACCATCTCAAGAAAAGCATGAATCTAGTGTCTGATGGACAAACTCATTCTGTATCTAGAAGAGGTACTTCGTGTTCAGATGCAACATTTACATACCCATTATCACACTTAAAAGGTAATTGCAAAAAACTGTAGTCAATTGAGGTCAGTTCCCATCATTAATCAGGGGCATTACAGGGAAATACATCTGCCTTTGTAATTAGGTAACCAATTTAATAACAAACAAGATAATCTCTAAAGGCAACGGTTTGGCTGTGCCGAGAAGAGAAATAAATGCTGCTCCTGCACTAACCTTGCTATTTTTAGATTCAGGTGCTGGTAGCCCAAGATTTGTCCCAGCCTGTTTAAATTCCGGCCTTTTCATGACCTGTGATCTCCCAAAACCGTGCAGCCTCAGAGCTTAATGCAGCAGGGGAAAGTATTTAAAGCTCCTTGTCAGTGAGTGAGTCCCCTCAGTGACTCAGCCTTTGATGTCAGTATTGCCAATGAATACAATTTCCTTCCTGCCTTTGAAATGCAAAAAGTGCCCAGCACTAGGTGCTGATCTTATCCTGGGAATATTCCGGTGTTTTTGTCATCCTACCTTTGGAGTTTTCCTGCCAGACCTGGCTGTCACTCCCTGCTGGCTGAGGCAGCAGTTACCTTCCCAATACTTCAGCTTTTCTGAGAGCAGCACAGGTGCTGAGCCCTTTCCTTTTATAAAGAATCCTGACTCCTGACACTATTTTGGGATAAAAGAAGAGGATGTTGTCTTCTTCTTCCACAGAACTCCTCAAGGAAAAAAACATATTGCAGTACTTGTGATCCTCAGTGACAGAAACTTTGTGTAGTGTGCGTGTCTCTGTATCATGGTTACTAATGAGCCATGTAAACCCCACATTTGTTACTAACTTCACAGTGATTGATCATTTGCATCGTGTGTGGATAATTACTTCCCCAAATAGAATTCCTAATATCATGACAACTCTCACGGCCCCCTCAAACTGATTCACTTGTTGTATTGTGCTGCAAAGATTGTCTGATTAGTAAGAAATTGTAATTTGTTTGGATAATCAAACTCAATGTACGTAACAAGGAAACTTAATGGCCTCTCCATGGTTCTCACTGTGAATTTTATTCTCCATAGCATCATAGCATTAGAGTTTTTTTCCCCCAACATTAGCACACGGAACTGAGGTTTAAGACTGCCATTACTGTGCTAACACAGAATCAGAGAATGCCTTTGATGGAATGAACCAGGGGATGGTATCTGATCAGGTCTCCTCAAAGTAACCCTGCCTTCAGGAGTTGCTCACAGCCTTGTCCTCTCACTCTGCCTCCAAAGGTGAACTCCACAGTCTCTTTGGGCAGCTTTAGTCCTCTCCAGGGGTGCTTTCCCCCTGTCCATAATGGAAATCTGCAATAAGAAAAAATGACTTTGTTTAGTGAATTTACCATAAAACAACCTTTTTTTTTTAAATTAATTTTATATAAAGCATACATTTCCACTAAAGTAATTTTTATTCTAAGATACTCAGTAAAGAGATATTGGAGGGATGGAATCCTCGTTTCTAGAAGAGGTGAAGGGAGGTTTTGGCACTGAGCTGACTGGATCAATGAGGTGGGCTTGACACTGGGGAAGCAAGGTCCAAAATGCTGGTGAAAAAGATGAGAGGTAGTGGGTACATGATGGGGAAATTCCAGTTAGACTCAAGGGTTGGTTCCCAACGGGAACCCTTGGAAACCTGACAGGAAAAATCCCAACAGGCAGCCATTGGAATAATCTGCCCAGGGCAGTGGTGGATTCCCCAGTGCTGGGCACAGCTGCACAGGTTTCTGGGTCATCTTGTCCAGACTCTGCTTTCCAAGAAAGGCTGGACCAGAGGATCCTTGAGGCCCTTTCCAACCTGGCATTCCATGATTCTATGAAAATATTTGTACCTACACTGAACTCATTTTGCCATGAGGTTGAGCCAAGTCATGTGTAAATAGCAGACCCTGCTATTCCAGGCTCTTCCAGGTACCCAGTATGGATTAGCAATAGTACCCTGATAATATATTTCATTGCCTTAATTAAAGGCATTTGATTACATCAGCTCAGAACATTGTCTATAATATGATTAAAATCGTGCTGGGGCACATTCAGCAGTTTTACACTTCAATAATGCCCAATATGGAATGAAAACCTGGCAGCAGACTGAGGGATTCAATGTTGCATGCAGGAATACAGAGTAAGCACAATTACAGCGCTCAGGAGCAGACAAGTAATGCATTTCAACAAATTTTGCCTTTGTCTTTGCTTAGTCTTCAAAATGAAGCTTCAGATTTTACAAGTGCAGCTTGTAACTTGTTCAAGGTTCTTTCAATAGGTATTTTTTGAAAGTGTTGAAAGACCAGGATGCACATTCTATTGTTTGTATGTACTTCACATTCTAAATGAAAAGCTTAACTGTGTTCTTTTCTTCACTGAAACTTCAATGTTGTTTTCAGTCCTCATTTTCTTTACTCTCTTGTTTTCAGAACCTGATGTTTATTATCTATTTTGTGCTTTGACCATATTTTCCCCCTTTTATCTTTGTTCATAATTTTTTTCATTCCTTGTTTTCCCCCAGTTTATTTCTCCCCAGTATAGAAAGCATCCATACTGAGTAGACTTAAGATACATTCACTGAAATGGATTTTGTTCTAATGTAGAGGTCTAAGAGAGGCTTTCCTCTCTTAAGTCAGGAGTATTGCTTTGCTTCCTTCAGTGGCATCATGTCTGCTTTCTTTACTATATATAAATTCCCAAAAAGTTAGAGAAAGGATTGAAAAGTAACAGGTGTCGAATTGAACCTTAAAGGTATTCAAAAACTGAGACAGGAAAAGGGAGCGAGAGCATCGAGACAGAGCTGTCAGGAGGCAAACAGCAAACAGGAGCCGAATTTCATAACCATTTTTGTCTCTACTATTCTTGTTTGTTACTATTTTTTAATACTCTAACACTTTGGAAGCAGTGTGAATGATTTATTGGTACTAATCACCATGCAATTATTTGTTGAGTTAGGCCGACAATTGGGAAATCTCTTGCTCATATTTATTATTGGATTTTTTTGTCAGCTAAATTCTTATATATGGAATAAGAGCTGTCTTCCCTCTGAAATCTGACTAGGATACATCAGCTTCAAACTCACTGAAAGTCTAAAGTCTCAAAGTTGCCAATCTCAAGATTAATTTGAAAAGTTGTATCAAACCCAAAGAATTTCCTTGTGCCTTTGAAGTGACAAAGTCCTGGCGCCAAAGAAGTGATGGAACAGGCTCAATATTACTGTGCCAAACTAACCACAAAATGAAATTAATATTATTCTTAAGTGTAAAGCAAGACTCTTGTGTTAGAGCTGAGGAAAAAAAAAAAAAAAAAAAGGGGGAAAGTTGGATGAGAGGAGAGGACCTTGAGAAAAAGGAGTGAGAAAGGAGTTCCCAAATTGTTTTTCTGTAGAGTTTTATCTCTAAGGAAACATCTGGGAACATGAATCTCTACCCCATCCCAGTTTTGGAGTCAAGTACCATAACTTGGTTCCTCTTGTTAAACATTTTTCTCTTCGCTGTCATGTTGTGACTGGTAGTTTCCACTTGATGCCTGTGAATCAAATCATTGTTATTTTCAAAAGAATTCACACATAATTTGAATTTCTAAGTGCCAGGTGTTGTTGTTATTATGTTCAAAGAACACAATTGCATTTAAACAAGCTGTCACTACAAAACTAAAATAAAATATGAAAATACTAAATAAAAACCCCCGAAGTCACTGTTATTGCTTGTAATTTGATTTGTTGCATTTTATATCCCTTTTCTGGTAGGTGGTAATCTTCTCCAAAATTAAATGAGGTACTGTACTTTATCACGGGAGAATGCATGCAGAAAAAAAAAACCCACAAAAACAAACCCTTTCCCGGGCTTGATGAATAATTATTTTGCCATCTTAACTAGGGAATTTCATCACACAGATAAAGTACTGAAATTTTACAATATTAAAAATTTACTTTTAGTACATTGCATTTTGATTATTATTGTCTCTTGGAAAAAAAGTGTTCTGTTCATATAATGGTTTAATTCCTTTAACACATGTGATTTTGTGAGAACTTTTACCAGCATAGGTATTTTCTGTGTCAGTTCCAGCATTTAGAAAGAAATTTCCATCTCAGATGGTCTTTAAAGGTCTCTTACAATACAGCAGCACATGGCCAGGAGTGTCCCGCAGAGATAAACGAGGCTGTGCTTGAAAATTTTGGGGAAATACTGAACTTTGTATCCACCTGGCAAACTGAGCAGAAAACGCTTGCTCCTCTGCTAGCTCCAAAGATAAAAACAAAGGCCAATTTATTTTTTAAGGAGATTTATTTTGAAGGGAGAAATTTAGGCAAGGAATGAGTAAGACCAGGACACAGTTGTCAGAGGGGGTCAGAGCAGAGCTCCCTGTCCAGTAAGAGTTGTGTGACGGAGTTCAAGGAGCATGGAATGTGTGGAGCGAGCTTTTCCCTGCTGTGTCTCCCAGGCTTGCACAGGCTGTGATTTAGAAACTTCCTGAGTTGAAATTAGCATCTGAATCGCTGCTTTAATAGCCATCTGTGGACCCATAATCCACTCTTTTTGCTAAAGACTTATTGAACCCACTCATATGTTGGAGCTTCCCTGCAACAATGAGTTTCTGAATTTAATTAGATACTGTATGAAATAGTAATTATTGTTGTTCATTTTAAATGTCCAACATGATTATCCTATTTTAGATCTCCTAATTTATTGATTGCTGGCCCAAGCTTCCAAATAACCACCTCTTTCTGACCATTTTCTTCATTTAGAACCTGAGCTGCTGCATCTACTCATCTCTGAAGAGATGCTAAGCCCTCAAATATATATTTAGGTTTGTCATTTTGCTCTTAAAAAGACAATACTCTGGTCCTACATTGTGTATATGATTATCCTTTTAACCTGTCGTTTTACATAAAATGTTTAGAAACTTGGTGCAATTTAATAAGTTGATTAAAAAAATTGTGGGGGCAGTGCTCATATTCAGCTGAACAATATATCTGAAGGCAGATGTTGTGCTAAGTCGTGCCGTACAGTGTGTTAATTTTGGGTGGACAGCTCGAGAACTGCTTTGCATCTTCTCAAAGCTGAAAAGAACGAGATCAGATTCAAATCCCTCTGGAATGATTAAGGCTGGAAAAGACCTCCATGATCAAGTCCAACCTTGACCAAACACCACCATGGCTACTAAATCATGATGTGAAGCTCCAATTTTGCCTTTTTTTTT